>VZRR01014165.1:2757703-2823150 GCA_013398015.1 Oreocharis arfaki | reverse complement strand
GAAAAGCCCTACCTCGGCGGGGGGGCGGCGGCGCCTCTTTACCTCATAGCCCTGCGCCGCCCGCCCTCCCCGCCGGCTCCCCCGGGCCTTTCTGCGCAGCTGCCGCGGCGGGCTCGCCGCCCGCCTGACGCTGCAAAATGGCCGCCGGGGTCCCCTCGGCGCAGGCGCAGTGCTGCTCCCCCTCACAGACACCCCCTCCGCCCGGCCGCAGGGCAGGGAGTGAGGATTCCCTGAGTGATTCCCTGTGCGATTCCCGGAGTGTCGGCTGAAGCGCTCCGCTCTCGGCGCTCAAACAGCCGCTTCGGAGAGCCGGGCTGCCCGCAAGCTTGGGAGGGAGGCGGCGTTGGGAAGGAGCGCAGCCTTTGCCTGCGGCGGGGCTCGGGGAGGCTCTGCGGACTTGCAGTGCCCTGGCTGGTATTTACGGAAACAACAGCAAACTTGGCAGCCGGGCTTTGAGCAATCGCGGACGGCCTCCGTCGCATTAAGGCATTTTCAGCAGTTGGTTATGTAAAACTTCCCGGCACCATCGTGCGCCTACAGAACAGCGGCGTTTATTCATCGCTTGGCTCCTTCACCAAAGGAGGTCTAAGGTCCTATATTTTTTTTTCCTGTTATTCGCAAAAAACGTTCTTAAAAACGAAACATAACCAAAACCACCAACAACCGGGAACAGTAAAACTACATGGCCCGGGGCATTACATAGAAGGAAAACTTGTTAAACTGTCAAGGTTACAACCAACTAAAAAGACCATCTTACAGGGAAAATAAACTAGGCGACTTCAATTAAAATCTGTTTACGTAATTAACTTTTAAAAATATTAATTATATTTTGGCGCTTATTTCAAAGTATCTTAGTTCTGTAATAGTATGGTTACCCACCTACAGTTGCAGATGATGAACGTGATAGATATCCCTTAGTAACGCAAGTGTGTGTCAAACAGTAACTCACAAGAGCCAATTAGAAAATCTGTGTATTTAATATATTCTATTTGGTACTCGGTAAGTAGATGGCTATGAGACTGAAGATCCCAAGCACCATGTCCTTGGCTTGACACAAGCCTTACTGAAGCTGATGACACGATAGCTGCTTTCCTTTCCGGCTAACAGAAGGAACAAGAAAGTGGACAATTTCTTGGAAGAGAGTAACCTGGATGTCAGCCTAACTTCTAATTAGGAAAAAAAAAAAAAAAAGTGGTATGTTTAGGAAGCCTTCTGAGACAAAAATAGCAAAGATGAGGAGAACATAAAGTATATGCTTTCATATAGTTCTTTATAGCTGAGCCATCAGCTTATGGACACTTTTTGTGAATGGTTGTTGGTTTCTGTAGTGTTTCATTAATCTGTCTAGATGTATGGTTTGTAATAAGGAATATCTCAGCAGTGTTTATTTGTCACTGTTTTGTTCTGGCTTGCTTCTAATTATGTCGGTCACCTGGGTCACTGATCACAAGTATGTGTGTTTTCCACACACAGTACCCGAGTCACTGTTTTTTCTGCTATATGCTGTAGTAGTGCTGTGTTGTGTATCTGACTTTTACAAAGCGGGGGTATTATTGTCAGGGTTGGCAGCCTTAGCTTCGCCTGCAGCATCATTTTCAGAGCCTATTTGTACCATGGCATGTCTTCAGCACTTTTTACAACCAGCTGAAGCCTTGATTCCATGAACCCTAGTTTCTGTCTTACCAAAAGACGCGTTATACCTCTGTTTGGGTTGAATGATAAACAAATGCATCATGGAGAAGGGTCAGACAAATATTGTGCTAGGTGGACCTTTGGTCTGAAGCAGTAAGGCTGTTCTTGTCAGCTAAAGGTCTCTGTTTCCTGGTAGTCCAAACACTGGAAAGAATGCTGTCTGAAAATAGGCAAATTGCAAATTAGAGGCAGGGGTTCAATTTGCATCTAGATGTGTCCATATTACAAGTCAGTGTTAAAAGCAGCAAGAAAAGGAAAGCAGGGAGGCAGTAAAAGAAACGTTTGTAGGCTAGCTGAGAGAGAATAAACAAAGAAATGAACTTTGTGGGAAGGCAGAGCTCCAACTGAAAGTGAGGTTTGGGAGCACAGTCAAGAAAACTTCTTGTCATTTAATCCCACTGTGTTGGGCAAAACAAAGCTCTATCTACAGGCTTTGTTAATAACCAGGACTGCATTCAAGACGTGTATGATTCTGTCACCCATTTTCTCTTTCAAACAGAGAGAATTCAGACGTCTGAGCTGTTTGGCTGAAAGGGAATGTATGAAAGTGTTACATACATACATTGTAACAAGTTTGCTATTTTTGCCGTGTGTGTCGGTTCCTGTGAAGCTGTGGTGAGATGCTCGCGCACCACTAAACCCAGTTAGGGACCCCTGGGTGAAAAAGGGCCCCCGCGTGGGCACAGACCTGCCTTCGAGCCAAGCATGTTGGAAGGCCTAGAGCCTGTTCTGTCTGATGAGCCATCCCTTTGCCTCCAGTGTCTAAATTGGCAGGTTGGGAGTGCCAGGTTTTAAAGTACAAGCCCACCACATCTATCCCGAAGCCTGGGAGCCCAGCTGTCTTTCTGCTGTCACTCTTCCCTTCTGCACCCAATGTCACTGCAGGCTGCTCTGGCAGCTGAGGAAGGTGGTGGCACTCTGCCCCAAATAGCCTGTGCCCCAGAACCCCTGGTCCTCACCAGCTCCATCAGCAGCTGCTGCTTCAGCCATGCAGGTTTTAACAAACTGTAGGAGGGGTGGAAGCACAGACAGCAATGAGATTTCACATCCTTCATACTCAGTTCCATATCGGAGTCTAAAAGCACATGATAAACTCTGGGAAAGAGTGTATCTTACAGGTTTTGAAAATGAGATGCATGGACAGGTCCTGTGGTGGATAGTCCCTGGCAACCCTGCTGATCGCACAGAGTATAGCCCTTGTCTTGGCTGTGTGGCCCCTTCATGCTTTGCTGCATGGTAGGGAGGGAGCAGGACTTTGTTACAGTCTCTGTTTTCACACTTAAGTTTAAACATTCACCCACAAGGCATAATAAAAACTGAACCATGATCATGTTTAATCAGAGGATTTAATGCAAGAACCATTGCTGGCTGGAGTAGGAACTGATTTGATTTTCCTTGGCCTGCCTTCTTTTAAAACCAATTTTGGAGCATGTGGTCTCCTTGCAGTTTCATGTTCTTATTAGGTTCTTGGTTGTCCTCCCAGAGATTACCTTCCCAAGACTTTTAAGTATCAAATTGCATATTTAGAGTACCAATGCAAGTGTAATTTTATTATTTAATTTCACTGAGCCCCAAAAGTCAGAGTGGAAGAAGAGCGAGGTACAGTGGGAGTGGTGTCTGGCTTGTTTGCATCTCTCATGGCACGTCATTGCGGGCTCAGGCCTGGGGAAGCACCTTGGAGCTTTCATGGTGCTCTTTGCTGTCATCCTTTTGTAGATTGGACCAGCTCTGGGCTGGGTCCTGTTCTCTGGAAATGGTTTTCCATCTGTCTGCCTTGCCTCCTGTCCCCACGGGCGGAGCAGAGCCAGAAGCTGTCCTCAGGTCCAAACAAGCAGTTAGTTGTCATTCAGGCACTGAGGTTTGATCTGAATCCTACCCATCAATCGGTCCAGTTTTCAGTCTTTTGGAATATTTACCACACCAAATCCCAGTGATGTTTTACGTGCCAAATACCAAAGTTTTACCTTTTTTTTTTTTTTTTTTTTAAATGTAGAATGACAGTAGCTGGGAAGAAAGGTTTTTTTGGCGATCATATGTATAAGAAAACATTACTTAAGTATTTTAAAAATTTTAATTGTGGAAGTAGTGGTATAATGTTTAATAATATCTTTTAAAATGTCCAAATACACAGTATGTTTTGAAGCATACTTTATGAGGAAGCTGCAGTTAACTAGCATAGTCATAATCAGAATGGTAATGTTTGTTAATATTTTGTTTGCATTTAGTAGCACAGTAATAACTCCTTTTAAATGGAATTGAATAGTGAGCTTTGACAGAAAGTGGAACTTAATGTTACTTCATCCAGACTTCTCTGAAATTAATCTTTTACTAACCAGATTTGAAAGGCAGAGGCTGCCTTTGCTGCCGCGCCTTGCCGGTAGCGGCGGAAAGACGAGAAGCGCGTTTTCCCGCAGGCATGCTGGGACTGGGAGTTCGCCCGCTCCACTTCCCGTCTGCCATGGCCCCGCGTGCCGGGGCGGGATCCGTGCGGCGCTCGGGGCTGCGGACGGTGAGTGCCGGAGCCCGTCCGCGGGTACCGGGGAGCGCAGCCCCCCGCCCCGCCGGTGCTCCTGCCTCTCCCTGCCCGTTCCTGTCTCCTCTCCCTGCCCGCTCCTGCCTCTCCTTGCCCTCTCCTGCCTCTTCTCCCTGCCGGCTCCTGCCTTCCCCGTCCGCCCGTGAGTCCCGCGGCGGGGCCGGGCTGTCGGGGCGCTTCCTGCGCGGCTGTCGGGGCCTCTGCCCGGGGTAGCCGCGGTGGGAGGCAGAGATGTGTGGGAGGTGCTCCCGGAGTGCGGCCTCGAGCTGTTCCTGACCCAGTCAGTGTGCGCTGAGGTACCTCCTCCTGCCGTGTGCCTGCAGATTCGAGTGTGCCTGAGTGCTGCTGCATGGCGCCGGTGGCGTCTTCGGTTGTTGGAAATGGTTTTTATCACCTCTGAAAGTGTTCGCGAGATTGAGAACTCTTTCTATCTTGAAATTATTTGTTTTAATTATTATTTTACTGGGACTGTTACAGTTGTCACTTTCGCTTACTGGTTTTGATTTGTGATGTGCACGAGGTAATTTTAATCACATTAAAAAGTTATTAAAATCTGGTTTGGAGCTCATTTAATAGGTCATCTAATGCTCATAGCTCTGTAAAAGTTTTATGTGTGCTTATTTTTGAGTAAATGTGATGCAGCAACCCCTCTCTGAGAAGGAGATACCTTTTTTGATATTTTGATATTTCGAATTTTAATAGCAAAATTATTTTGAAACTTCTGACTTCCTTGAAGGTCTGTGTTATTTCATTACTCTTTTTTTTTTGGCATTTAAACCCAAGAATTTTATTTCTGAGAGCTCGGGCAAAGCAGTGCCACAAATTTGTTATTATTTGAGTGCATTGCTTCTTAACTACACCGCTAAAAATTAGCTAGATGATTATAATTAATATGTTTAATGAATTAATTAAAATAAAAGATAACATTAATATTTTTAGATGAAGTTGATGATAGTTAGCACTTAGCCAAACAACAATGGGCCATGGTGATCTGGAGCATGTCCATATTCATCAGCAGAATTAGGTCTTTTGGAACTGAGTCCGTTCATGCCCCTGAGCAACTAAATCCAGGATCATAGATGATGAGCATGATTTGTGCCTTTTGCTGTGTTCTTGGTGAAGGGAACGGGATCCCTCTCTTCTAGCTGGTTTTACTCACTAGAGCAATCCATGAGGGGTATAATTTGCTTTCTTTGCATTAAAGCAGTCTTGAAATTGCTGCTGTGGATTCGATGGCACCTGCTGGCTGGCGAATCTGGAAGGGTGCAGAAGTAGAATAAAGGTCCTTGCCTCGTTCTGTAGGTAGTGAAACAGGCATTCAGACAAGCAAGGTGCAGTACTTCTGGTTGTACTGCGTATTGCTCTTTCTTCAATGCGGACAAATGGATGAAAGTAAATAAGTGAGAATAATGGGTGAGTTGAGCAGTTAGAGTGTCACAGGAATTTGTTAATAAAATGCATGAAGATGCACAGGTCTTATCACTGATGAGTCAAAAATAATTGTGTTAGGAAACTGAAATGTGTGTTTCCAGGAGACCTTGTTGCAGAAAGGTTCATGCTCTTAGGAAACTGAAATGTGTGTTTCCAGGAGACCTTGTTGCAGAAAGGTTCATGCTCTTATTTTCTCAGAATCCACTTTTTGTACAAATCAGTGAGCAGATGGGACCGTGGCACTGACAGGGTTACTTGGGAGTGCTTCTTCGGTTGTTAAACCTTTTCTGTGTGAGTAGTCCTCGAATAAGCATCATTTCAATTTAGCCTTCCTGGCAGAGCCTTGCGCTCCAATATAAAATTTTAGAGCACGGTAGTAATTCATAACGTAGTTTGCGATGTTGATGATATAAAATGAAGAGGAAATGGTCTTTCACAGAGCAGGAGTAATGCTAAGGGAAGCCTGGGTCTTATAAAACTGTAGGCCAAGTGTCTCAGAAAAATATGGGAGTTGTATTTCAGAGTACCTGCTTCTTACTCACTTTTTGGTTGGAAAATATTATGTTGCTTAAGTGTGAATATAACAGGGTAAGTAGTATACAGGGAACATAAAGCACGTTAAGCAGCTCCCCTGTCTTCTGCATATATGAGTGAGTGATTTTTTGCAAGTGCATTGCAGTCCTGTTGACTGATCTGTTGTGTGGTCATCTACTAATGTCCTCCTTTTATGGTAGTGGATATAATTTCGCACATAATTCTGGACATTTCATACATTCTCTGTCTAGAATTCTTTACCTCTAGTATTGGTTTTTCTTCTCAGCAACATTTTTCTTTCACCAGTAAGGCATGAAATGGTTGGATTTTTCCAATGAGACATATGGCAAAATGAAGCTGTTGTCAGCAAAGCCTCATCTACAGGAGCTTTTCCATAGTATAAATAAACTGTTTGAAGAGGTGAGAGAAAAGACTTTTTCCAGCCCTCAGTCAGTACAGTGGGGGTGATAAAAGCTTTTGGTTTAAACCAGGACTAAAACAGGAATAGTTCTGTCCATGACAGTTGCTTTTGTGTTGGTGTAATCAAAACCGGGATATGGGCTTGATGCAGTCCTTGTGTTTGTTGTTGTGGGTTTTTTTAATAGATTGTTTTCTTTTTCTAGATAGTAACACTGGCCCATGCACTGTGTACTTTTAATTTCAGGTGGTGGAAAAATAAGAAACAAAATGAAACCTTTCCAAAAGGTCTGTCTTTTCAAGAGCCTGCTTGCCAATTGCTACTGTCGCAGCCAACTTGACAGCTCTCTTCTCCCTCCTGTTGCGAAGAAGATAGGCTGTGTGGTGGGGCTGCACAACCATGGATTTTGGAGGCCAAAGCCTTTACTGGACACAGCCAGATTGACTCTGTCTTTTAACAGTTGGCACAGGAAAAACCATCAAGATTCTCGAGCTTTGTGGAAACATGAGGCTGTGCAGAAGTATCTGGAGACTCTAAGCAAGGAATACCAGCAGGTTAGTCATCTGTTAAGTGCAGACTCATTAAATGACTTTGAGCAAAGGACCCTGAGGAGAAGATGTGCCGATCTGTCCCCCATTGCAGCTGCGTTTCAAGAAGTCAAAGAGACTGAAAGAGAAGTTCAGGAGTTAGAAGCAATGTGCACAGGTAAAGGAAAACACATCTACTTGCTTGCATCAGAACAGCAGCTGTGCTTGTCATAAATTTCATTGCCCAGCCTTTGAGGGAAGCTTGTGAGTAAGTTCAGCCAGCCCTGGAACACTCCCTGGTCCTCCCTGCTCCCGGGAGCTTGCGTCCTGTGAGGGCTTTCTGCTTCCAGTCACATCCTTCTGTTTTTCACCTCACCTCACTTTAGTTTGAGGTCTTAATATGGTAATTTTGGGAGAGTAGGGATTGTCTGGAACCTCAGGGATAGCCATCTAACAGAAATAGTTGAGAAGCATTTGTTTAGAGGTTATTTTTTGGTAGAACTGAGAGCACTTCGAGCTGAAGAAAAAAAATTTGTGAGCCTAAAACCTTTGATAGACCTCAGCTGTGTTATTTAAAATGGGATTCCATCTAACCAGTTCAGTGACATTTATTGAGCAAATGACATGAACTTTCATTAGGCTCTGAGTTGTCAGCTTCAAATTTAAATGGCGAAAGCTAATATTTCTTTGAAAATATTTGGAGAGTCCTTTAAGGAATAAAAACTGATGGTTGTTTAAGAAGCTGCTGTTTTTCAGTAGTCTGCTATAGTAGGAGTTGAGGTAAAAAGGAATTCAAGATTGTTGCTGGTTTTTGTACGATTTGGGAGTAAGAAAGTACAAGGGGAATAAAAACATGTATAAAATAGGTAATGGTGCAACATTTGGGAAAAAAACCCCAGCATTGTGATGAGTGTGTGGAGGTGCACACATTAGGAAGGAAAAAATGGCATCCACTCTGCTACAGTGGTAAGTATTGAGCCAAGAGAGGGAAACACTGACCTGGAGAGAATGGGGTTTGCATTAAAGCAGCGAAGGAGGTGAAAATCAAAGGACAGGAGACATCGGTACCCCACAGTGTAAATGGAGGAGGACAAAAGTTCATAAGAGCTTTTCAGAGAGAGAGCCAAGGAATCTGGACAAAACAGTAAGAGCCATACTGAAATAAAGATTTAAATGTAGCTTATTTAGACAGGTAGAAAACATTTGTATTCTTTAGTTTTAATAATAAATAGATGTTTATGCTTTTGGGGAAAAAATGGTTATTTAAAATATTTTAATCCTCAACCCTCTCTAATTCTCTTCACTGGAGAAAAGAGGAGAAAGAGTGAAGGAGACAAGGTACAAAAATTTAATGCTGAAAAAGAAATGTTCTTGAAATAATTAAAAAGTATAAAGAAAACTCTGGAAAATTCATATTTCAACTTAGAAAGGCTATTTTCGGATCAAGTGAATATAATGAAGAATTTTTCTAATTCCATAAATTTTGATGTGGAGGGATGGAGTGAGTTCTAGTTGAAAGAAGGGAAAAGAATGGTAAAACGTACAGCCAACAAATTAATTAAATGGAGCCAAATTATTCTGTCTGTACCGCATATCCTGTGGCCAAGTTAAAACACAGATGTCCCCTTCATTTGGCTGCTCATTGTTTTCCACTTAGCTCCCTAACTGACCCTCTTCTCTCTAGTACCTGAATTCCTGACAATTGATGTAGGATTTTATATTTGCAACACTCAGTGAAGCAGAAAAATATTTCCCAGTTTCCCTCTGGTGATGGGAGTCACGAGGCAGGTTAAATGAATTCTGTTTTGCAGGGAGGTAGGAACGGGATACCAATCCTTTGAACCTTAGGCTCATTGGTCACCCCCAGACCATCTCTCACTGCTGTTGACAGTAGTTAATTTGATACTGTTTACCTAACTGATCAAGCAACATACTTTTTGGACCAGCCAGAAGTGTTTGAGAGTCCAGTTTTATGCTGTATCTGAGACAAACCTATGGTGGTCTTCGTGCTGGCCACAAGGAAAAAGGTTTTCACCTCCTTCTTGTTGCTTTGTTCCCTCATTTTTACTCCCAGCTGCTCGAAGCTGGCTTCAACCATTCCCTCATTTGAGTTGGTAGTTGTCTAGTGGTAATTTAAATCTAGTTCAACTTGGCATGGTAAAAACATGTGTTTATTCAACCAGACTTGCTTTTTAAATTTCAGTGAGTTGAATTGTTTCGCTTTCTGATGTGTAGAAAAGTGGTAAAAAAGCGGGAAGAAAGATGAAAAGCAGAGGTGGCTCTTTGTTTTAGCAGTGACAGGTTTTCTTCTTGACTCCAACTGTCTTCCAGGTTTCTACTTAGTGTATAATCTATTGCCAACTGATCATCACTTTTAGTTACTGTAAACTGGAGCCTCCACAGCAGAAAAGGCTTGGAGCTTCTGTGAACTTGTCCTAGTTTGTTAGTAAGCTCTAAAATGTGGGAAGGGGCAGTCTAATCACAGGTAAAATATCTGCTGCTCCTTCCAGCACACCTGGAAGATATGACCATGGAGTTAGCAATGTGCATCCTGGCTTGGGCTGCTCTTGTTTGAGTATTTCGTGCTGGCAAAACACTGGAAACTTTTCTGTGCTGCTGTGCATGTCTTTGGACAGCTGTGTTATAATTTGCTCTAGGTGAGACTGGCTAACATCTATTTCTGTTGTTGGAATTTAGAGCTAAACAGCAGAGATGAGAAACAACTTCTAGAGCTTGCTTTGGAAGAGAAGGAAAGCCTGGATAAAAAAATGAATGTGTTGTGCAGAAAGGTGAGCCTGAGGTAAAATTTTACAGCTTTGTTAAATGAAGATGTCAAAAAAACTTTCCTTTATGATCATACCAATATATTCTGACACTTGAGTTTAATGAAACAGAAGTCCAGCTTCTGTATTCTCCCTGAAAAGAAGTGGCAACAGTAGTTATTAGTAAGCTTCTTAGTGACAATTGTGTCTTAGAAGCTGATTAATTGAGTCAATTCTCTTGCTTGCTTGTCTGTCTGCAAATGCTGAAGGGGATTAAAAATGTGGTGAGTCTATGCTACTGAGACTTGACATGACATCCTAGTAACTGTTTGTGGCAGTGGAACATGCACTCTTGAAAGATTTCTGATTGGAACTTGAAGTCTTTCATTTCCTCTTCAGCTGACAGCACCCCATGAATGGGGAAAATATAAGCAACGAAGTAGAAATGGTTCAGTGGAGACCTCTGTGTTTGGGCTCATCCCTATGTTCAGACTGAAATAATATGAAATGGGACTTTCTCAAAAATAAGATTATTGTGAAGATTGGCTGGGTTAGCTAATAATTTTGTCTTCATAGGCAACTTGGGCTGGGGTGCGTGACCTGGCACCTGATTTTGCAGGACTGGATTTTCAGCTCTCTTTCATATGAATGCACTAGCATGTTGCATTTCCACACTGACTGCACTGAGTTGCAATGGTTGTTGGACAGTTTTTAGTCCTGCTTAACTAGCTTGCCGAAGGATACCGGTGGCTGAGTGTGCTCAGACTGTGGCAATTGTGAGGGCTGGCTATAAATTTGATTAAGAGAAGATCCAGGGTCATGGAGGAGATAATGGCATTCTTTTTTTTTTTTTTTTTCCCCAGCTTTTCCAGCTTCTAGTGCCAAAGGAAAAATATGATAGAAGTCCTGTCATATTAGAAGTGACAGCTGGCAGAACAACTGGAGGTCAGCAAAGCCCCTACAGTGAAGATTACTTCAAACCTCCATCCAACTCCATTAAACCTCTTATGGGTTATTCTTAATGCCTTTTTTGTACTTTATTGGCATAAAGTAATACTTTCTAAAGACGAGCATTAACCTGCCTAATGACTGGGGTTAGAGTTGCAGCTAAATCTAAAACCTGCTGTTTATGTGGTAATGCCTTTTTATTTTTAGGGGACATCTGCCAGCAGTTCACTAAAGAAATGTTTGAGATGTACCAGAACTATGCTGACTACAAACGTTGGACCTTTGACATCGTGAACTATACGCCGGCTGAGATAGGTACAGCACGTCTTCAGAGATTCCCCCAAGACAATGAAATTGAAAGCAGTGTTTCTCTGCTGTATTTGTCACACGCTGTTTGTCTCTCCAGGAGGGTTGCATCATGCTGCTGCTCATATTTCAGGGGAGAATGTCTACAGGCATCTGAAGTATGAAGGGGGGACTCACAGAGTGCAGCGAATCCCTGAGACGGGCATGTCATCAAGAATGCAGCGTATTCACACTGGGACAATGTCAGTCATTGTCCTCCCTCAGCCAGAGGAGGTAAACTGTTCGTTGGGGTGGTAAGGTGGTGCTGTAGCCCCGCTCATCCATTTTGGTGTTGGAGAAGGTGTTGTTTAAAACCATGTTGCTGTTTTGGGGATTTCTCTGAGAACCAAGGGCTCTGTGCAAGTTCCAGCAAATGAACCACAAGTGCTCTGACTCTGGAACGTGATAGACCTTGGCTCTGTACCTTACATGTATAAATGGATCATCAGAAGCAACTTTGCAGAGATTTGCTGCTGCCTGAAATGGCACGTAAATGAGTAATTATTTCATTAAGTGTTCCAGCTCCAACACTGACTATGGCTCAGTGCTATGAGTAAACCAGTTTTAAATTACATCATGTTTTAAGACACAGAATATATCCAAGAAAATACTCAGTGTTGCATAGTAATGTGATTCTACATGTCCTTTTGGGAGTTTTTTTGGTTCATTTAAATTATTGGTGTCCTTCTCTGTTAAATCAAGGACAGTCTCCTTTGAATGTGAATGAGTGTGTTGGCTAGTCTGTCTGAGATCTCACACACTTAGACCAGCAAAATAAACAAAACCAGATCGTGTAGGCTTTTCCTGCACCTTCTGTTCTTTGTAATGCTTTCCTTGCAACATTGGTCAGATCTGAATGTTCCTTTCCCATCCATTGAGCTCAAACTATGGGCCAGGTCATCATGGACTCTTATTTCCAATGTGGCAATCCTTACTTGGATGGATCTGGATATACCTATTTTCTCCTCAGATGATTATAAGTACTGTTGCAAGGATCATTCAGGCTTGACTCATGAACAAAATCCTTGCACTGTTGCTTAGAAGTGCTTTTTAAATATTTGCTAATTTCTTAGTCTCTCCACCAAAGCTAGTGGTTTTACAAAACAGTGATTTTGTCTTGTTTCACACATCCACATACCTTGTTTTGTGGAGGACCTGGAGTAAGAGTTTGAAAAACTAAGTGAAATTTTTAAGGCATCATTTGCTTTTCGGAGATACTTGACACTGCATTTTTTAAATTATAATGATTATGACTGTTACTTAGGAACAGTTGTAAAGGAGCAACTTCTTGAGAAGTGATTTCGTATTAGTGCTGAGTGTCACTCACATCCAAATATTTTTAGAATGATCAAGGAGTAGTAATTTTCTTTGATTCTAGGTTGATGTTAAAGTGGATCCCAAAGATTTGCGTATAGATACATTCAGAGCCAGAGGAGCAGGAGGGCAACACGTTAACAAAACTGATAGTGCTGTGAGAGTTGTGCACCTTCCCACAGGTAAGTCTGGCTGTACTTTGTACTTTTAATCACACTGAATTTGTATCTTGAAGAGGAAGCTTGTGGTCCTGCAGGTTGTCTTGTGCAGTGCTGGGCCTTATACCAAAACAAAGGTAGTAGCCCCTTCTGGTTCTGTCCCTCTTGTAGCGAGGCAGTGTGAGAAAGGGGCTGTGTACCAGGGGCGCAATGTTTATGCCAGTTTTGTCTTTAGAGGGAGTGTTTAATGAGTACACTGTCTTTGAAAGATGAAAGAACAAATGGAGGGTGACAGGAATGGGGTAGAAGAAGTAAATAATTTGCGCTGTGTGCTCTGTACCTTCAGCAATAGTGGCTGCTGGCAAGCAAGGGCATGCTTTGCCTAGCTGGAATCTGTGTAGTTACATGACTGGTTAAAAGGAAGGCTTGAAGATTTTCGTTCAGTATCAGATAATGCTATCATATGTTGGATAGAAAGGAAAATGTATATTGATGGGAAGATAGTGTGTAGACTGGACCACTCTGTCTTTTTTGGGATTTGTTTTTTTTTGAAACTCAGTGAGCTTCTCTCTGTACAGATGCAGAATCACTTTAGGCACAGGAAATTCCGGTAGTGACCTGAAAACAGCTGTTCCCTATATGCCTTCTTCTTTCAGAAATCAAATGAGAAGTACTACATTTCTTTTAAAGACCTTTATTTTGTTTTATCTTATTTTTCATTATTAAGTTCAAGACTCGCCAGTCTTGATTAGACACTTGTTTCTACTAGAATAATGAATTTTTCCAGTATCCAAGAGCTTATCTGGACTAAGATTTTTAAAACTTGTGTTACGCTGTTTTAACATGCTTCTGTAGACTGTTGAAATTGCATTTTTAACATAATGACAGCTAATTGGAGTGAACCCAGTTTCTAGAGGCAATGTCAGAAACTTGTTTGCTTCATGAAATTTTAAAATATCCCTGACTTTTCTGTAGCACGGAACAAAACCCCCCGGTGCAGCTGTGACAAGTTTAAAAATGCACTAATGGTTCTGGCCAGTGTGTTAAAATGGCTTTTTATCCTGCAGCTGAAAGGCCCTACAAACCAGCACTCCAGTTGGTTTCATTTGCCTAATGTGTTAGAATTAATTTAGCTTGTTTGTTCTTTGTTATAATGGGCTGTTGGATGCCTCTGTGAAGGACTGGCAGTTGAGTGCCAGCAGGAGCGGTCGCAGCAGATGAACAAGGAGATAGCTCTGCGGACACTGAGAGCTAAGCTGTACCAGCAGGTCCTTGAGAAGCAGCTCAGTGAAGAGCAGAGTGCCAGGAAGCTGCAGGTGAGGACAGGTGGTGGCTGAGATCTGGAGAGGGTGTTGTGTTGTAGATTTGTTTCTGATCTCTTTGGGTAACGGGGATGGAGCAAGTGAGAGGGCGTGTCTAACCCGGGGTGCTTGCAAGGGAGAAGAATCTTGTTGTTTGAGATGGTAAGTCGGCCTTTACTTACCCCAGTTCAATTGTAGACTTCTCAGGCAGTGAAAAGAGACATCAGCTGTGGTTGGAAAGAAGAATAAAAAGACTGGCTGCAATTATTCAAAAGGCAAAACTCAGGACTGTGTACCGAATGTCTCTGTTAAGGCCAGAGTTACACAAATTAAGCATCAGTAAAAAGTTGCATTCAATGAAAACTAGGATCGGAAGTTCTCAGAAGGTTCTAAAGGAGAGTATTTTAAGGCCCTACAGAGCTTTTGAGAGAAACAAGCAAATAAATAATCCTGGCACTATGCAATTGAGTAGCAGCTTATTTGATACAGTTTAGGTAACCTTTTGAGGAAGAAATAGCTTCTGGAAGAGTTACCTGAAGTTATGCTGCCAAGTGTGCTTTTCTCTCGAAATATCCTATCATTCTTTCTCCCATTCTTTGAGTATTTTCGCATTTGTGGTTCAAACTTCAACAGTGATCTATTGGCATAAAAATGCTTCAGAGTAAGAGAATTGTCTAGTACTCCAGATTGCACAGCTCAGCTATTTAATCACTCATTTCAGATTGCATTTTATCATTTTGTCCCTGCAGATTATTAACCCCATCATTGTACTCAATGACCCATTCATGTTTTTTTATTAATTTCAGTTTGAGAGCCTTCGAAGCTGCATAAAGGACTTACATTTATATTTGTATTTATGTATGTTTATATGAATAGTGTGGAAAATGAGGCAGAAGTAAATCACCTTTCCTAATGTTTCAGAATTTATTCAAGAAATTCCACCTTCTGAAATATACATGTGGAGTGCAGATGAAATTTTCACCAAAGCACACTGAAATGGACACCCTTTTATTTCTCTGAGCATTTTTTAGCATTTAATTCTTCATTTTAGTGAAGACCACAGTGTTTAGTGAAGTGTTTAACCCCAACAGTGCTGCATTTGCGTTTCTGCTTCATAAGTTAGAATTGTTTCTGCACTCTCGCACTTCACCACTAGAGGGAAACTTTAACTTCTTACTCTTAATCTTAGTCTCTTTTGGTGCTGATTTCTGACAGCCACACGACGACTGTGCTGCTTCCACTATTAGTGGAGAATACTTTCATTATCTTTTGTGGGAGCTACAACCCTCCTCCCTCCACCCCTCCCCCCCCCAAAAACCCCACTCGTATATTTTTTGAAATAAAGACTCTTACCTTACATGACTAAGTTATGTGGTTCTTCCAGCTACAGGGTTGGAACAGAAATATGCTGGAGGATATAAAAACTTGGTCTGTGATACAGAATCTCAAACAATACTGTTCAGGAATGCCTCAATATTAAAAAAAAAATGTGTGCCAGGCCAGTGATCACTAGGTTTGTAGCTGTAACAGGCTGATCCATTACAGTTTAAGTATCCTGTTTTAGAGAAGTGTTTGGTATTTTTAAAACACGAACAAAACATAACAGATTTTTTTTTTCCTGCTTTGCTGAAGTTGGGAACAAGAGCCCAGTCAGAGAGAATTCGTACTTACAACTTCACCCAGGACAGAGTCACTGACCACAGGATCTCATATGATGCACGCAATATCAAGGTAAGGGTTCCTTATGAGAGTATTTAGATACTTATGTTTACCATAAGAGGAAAAAATTAACTTAGTGAGCAAAATTTAAGATACATGTATATGAAGAAAGTAGCCAGCTGTGCTCTGACAGAACACTGTAGATTTAGAAAGCTTAAACTTTATTTCCTGCCCTCTTGTAGTCTTAGAGATTACTGGCAAAGGCTGTAGCTCACTGGCCTACTTCTCTGTGTGTTTTTCTCCTACTATGTGAGTGAAAAATGACCAAGCATGTAGTCCTCAATGAGATCCATGAGTCCATTGGCCACACTGGGCGAGTGACATTTGAGATTCTTGAAGCATAGTACATCCGGAAGAAAAACCTGACAGGAAGGACTTTTTGTTTTTGTTAGGCTGTTCTTTCCTCCTCCTAACGCTGGAGTGAAGAATGAGAAAAACTTTTATGTTTGCATCACATGCCACAGTTAAAAGAAACTGAAACTGGATGTTTTCATTTTAAGATTATCTGAGATCTTGTTTCTGAGTAAGTCTCTACATATGGCTTGAATCTTACAGATTGTTCAACCTGGAAAAGAGGAGGCTTTGGGGTGACCTAATTGCAGCCTTCCAGTACCCAAAGGGAGCCTACAAGAAAGAGGGAGATTTTTATGAGAGCATGTAGTGACAGGACAAAGGGGAATGACTTCAAACTAAAACAGGGTATGTTTAGATTAGGTATTAGGAAAAAATTCTTTACTCTGAGGGTGGAGAGACACTGGACCAGGTTGCCCAGTGAAGCTGTGGATCCCTCATCCCTGGCAGTGTTCAAGGCCGTGTTGGATGGAGCTTTGAGCAACCTGGTCTAGTGAAAAGTGTCCCTGCCCATGGCAGGGGGGGGTTGGAACTCAATAATCTTTATGGTCCCTTCCAACCCAGGCCATTCTATGATTCTGTTTATTGGGGGTTTTTTACAGTGGAAAAAACCCCCTAACAATGGATTTTTTTGTATTACATTTATGAAAAACAAAGTTTAGGATGATCCCTCAATATTTTGGCTTAGGTATCCAGTTTGCTGTTAAGTGGTGTTGCATAAGGAGTGTAAGGAGCAAACTGTACCCACAGGTGTCCTGGGTAACTGCAGAGAATGCAGGGCATACTGAATATGGAATGGTTAGTATTTAATGGAGTGTAGAATACCATGGCCAGGGAAATAGTTCCATAATTACATAAAAGTGACGTTTGTTAGTTACTTAGTGTTTGGGTCTTTCTTGAGTAAAACTGGAACCGTAAACTGCCTAGCAAAAGTTAGTTGAGCTTTTAGCAAGCTGTTTGCAAAACAGCCTTGCTCTTGCCATGGACGGGAGTGTTAGAATGAGATTCTTCAATCTTTGATTGTTCTTGCAGGGGATTTTCGTAAAAGTGCATGGGTTACACGAAAGTGGGGCAGTAGCTGCTATTGTTGCTGCCAGAAGCCGTGTGCCTTGCACAGGCAGGCAGCTGATGTCCTGCTGCTGTCCACCACTGCTGCTTTCTCATGGCAATCACCTGCAAGGATGAGCAAGTGGAAGGACTGCAGGCAAAGTGCATTTCAGGGGTTTGAGTGTTTCAGAATAATGCTGAAGGACAGCCAGTAATGCTTTTGTCTGCCTTTTTTCTCATAGGAAATTCTAAGTGGGAAAGAAGCACTGGATAAGCTAATCAACAGACTACTGGAGTTTGCAGAGATAGAGGCTGTCACCCAATATCTAGAAAATTTGCAGGCTTTAGAAGGAGGAGGCTGAAGACCTCGAGTAGAATTAGAATTGTTGTGTTTGGTAACAGAATAAAACAGATGTGTTTGTTAGATGATACGTTGATTAAAACCTATTCCTCTGTTTTTCAGTGTGTGCTACTATTCTTTTTGTATCTTGGTGCAAGTGGGTTCAATTTACTGTAGCAGCCCTGGCAGTAAAGAACCAGCTTGGAGTTCTGTGTGCATGCTTCTCCTGTCTTGGCAGCTGGGCTCTGTTACGCTGGTCCTTCTCTTGACCGTATCGCAGCTGGAAAGGTGCAGAATTGTGGTGGTGGAGCAGAATAAATACCACATAGTGCACTTTTTGTCTCATAGTGGGAGATGTTCCTCTCCAGGTGAAAGAAACTGATCTGCCCTAACATAGTCTAGAACAAGGCCTCATGAATACTATTTTTTTTTACCCACTTACTGTATGAGCTCCCTAAATGAAATTCCTTATGACTAACTTTGTATTATGATGCTTAATTTTTTTAGAGTAAATATACAAAAGCAAAGGGAGTGAAGGGGCCAGAATGTTAAAGGAGAAGCCTGTTAGCTTTCTTCCAGGCATTCTTGGGTCAGCTTGTGGTGCAGTGGTGTGTAGAAGTACCCACTCTAGTTTTCAGTGAAGTTTACGAGGTAAAAGGCAGCTCCCTGCCTCCTGACAGAAGAAACAAGTTCATACTGCAAATGCATTTCAGCAAACCAGGTAGCTCGGGAATTCAGCTCCCGTCTTTGCGAATGTCTGCCTTTGCCCGTCCTTGAGGGGATCCAGATGTCTCCAGGGCACACTCGGCTTTGGCAGGACTTGTGCTGCTGTTTTCCCCTGCACATGTGCAGTGCTGGCAGGCACTGAGCACAGACAGGTGCTCATATGCCTGACTCAGGAGTGCTCTGTGCCCAGCGTGACACAAGGATTGGTGCTCTGCTCAGCTGGGTTCACTTGCGAGATCGTGGTGTCTTCTTTGCATCCTGCTTGTCCCAGGTTCTGCTGTAAAGCTGCTCTGCACAATCCTCTGCATGAGAAGAACCAGTTCATCATTACAATTTAAATTATGCCTTGTGGTTGATTTATATTTGCATATTTATTTTGTAATCATGAATGATGCAGTGTGAGGAAATGTCAGGTGATTTAGGGAAAAATAATTATTTCAATATGGAGTTCTTCTAAAGGGTGTAGGTTTTATTACTGTATATATAGCAACAATTGTAACATTATTCAGCTATATTAAGAAAGATAGATAGAATTTGTAACAGGAAGGAAGCAGGAAAACTGTACTCGGTTCCTTCATTCTTGAATTATTTTTCAATTCTTTTGTGTGTTCTTATCAGCAAGCTTTGACAATTTCTGACTTGCTTCCAACACTTTAATTACAAAAGTTTTGGGGCTTCAGTTGGGGTGGTTGTTTTTTTTCTTTAATTGATAGCTCTGCAAGTCAATCAGGAAACGTATTACCAAGGAATTCAGGATTCACTTGAACTTTGACTTCTTTCAGTATCCAGTCCAGAAAAAGAACCCTCCAGAAAGATCTGCACCTGAGCTTGTACTTCTTGCAGTGCCGACAGACTGGCAATAACTAATGTGATCAGCTGTAGTAGGAATGTCCAGCGAACATGGTTACCCAATTACCGTGCTCACTTTCATTATGCAATTAAATTAACCAATTTATTTTATTAATTATATCTCTCAAACAATCTTAGAAACTTCTTTAAAAAATTTAAATAGTAAGATTCCACTTCCAGGATTAGTTAGTGCCTATGAGGTTTTTCACTATGAAAAAATCATTGAAACACTTAAAAATAGGAGCCTCGTTTATTTTACTGGAAGAAAGGCAGTGATATTTCTGTAGGACCTTACAAATATTTGTGATTGATTAATTTTCTGTAGCCCGTTTTTTGGTGGTGGTTTTGTGCAGAGTCATGAGAAAAGAGAAAGCAGACAGCAGCTCCCCTCTTTACTAAGTTTTGGATGTCCCAGTTGTAGGTATTGAAATTTAGAAGCTAAGCTCCTTCTGCCAGCCTGGCCCAGGAGATCCTGAAGGGTCTTTGTCCTAAGCTTTTCCTGCAACTGCATATACATGTGCGTGTCAGAAAAATATGGCTATGACAGTTTGGGATAAAGCCTCAGTCTTTCTGTGGGATGTTCAGAGCTGAAAGCTGAGAGATTGTTTGACCATGGCCTGGCACCTGCCCTCAAGGAACGGATGTGTGGCAGAACACTGCTATTTCTGAGGTGTTTTCAGGATGGAATATCTCAGCTTGGGCTTTTTGGTTCCTACAAGCAATCAGGACTTTCAGCAGTGAAATCAGTAGCAGGAAAAGTTACAGTAACAAAGCACAGGGAGGAAAAGGGATAACAGTTTCTTGGGGAGAAACAAACAGCCCTGGGGGACAGCACAACAGAGCAAGAGGAGGTTCCTCTGCTAAAAACAGCCTTCTGCAGCTTTCCTTGTCAAGTAGTGTTACAGCAAACATGAACTACCACGCCTCTGCCTGGCTTCCCCTCAGCACCGTCTGGGGAACTGAGACCTTACCCACAGACGTCATGTTACAGCTCGTGCAAGGCACCAACTTCACCGCTCTGCAGATCCCACTGATTGGTAGGAAATGTAGTTCCTGGATCGCTTTCATTTCTCTGCTGAGGTCTCACGCAGCAGCGTCTCACCCAGCCAGGAGGGAAGCCAGACAAAAGCTGCGTGTGCCTGGAAGCAGCGTGCATGGCAATGGAGAGATGGATGTTTACCCACGGCAAGAGGAGGGCAGCCCGGGTACCTTGCCTCGACTGCTTTCATTGAGTCATCCAGTGTGTATCTGACTCCCAGGGCACTGCTCATTGTTCCTCAGGCCAGCAAAATATGTAATACTGAATCACAGTCGGCTATAATCCAAAAGCTCATATATGCAGCTTTATTCTGAATGTTACTAACAGTAACTGCAACAAACCTTGACCTGAAATCAGTTTAAAATTTTTAAATTAAAAATTTAAACCCAGGATTTTTATTACTCATAATTGATGCACAGAATAAACCAATTTCCAGTTACTGCTTAAGGCGCTACGGGAAGGCACACAGACACTCTGTTGGTAGCCACAAAATAAAAGTATTTCTCTTAAGAAGCGTTTCCATATTTACAGACCTATTTTAGTTTATATTTACCCCAGGCCCCATTCTCCACAGAATATGCTCCCCTAAATCTCCCAGGTTGCCCTAAACCCCCTGAACAGATGCACGATGGTAATGCAGATTGTTCAAATGAAAGCTTTATTCAGTATTTTCATATAAACTCCACTTCAAGAGCTTGCAATATTTTTTAATTGCAACTGAGAAGCAGTTCAAGAGAAACCAGCTGTTTAACTTTGTTTTAGTTTATAAGTATGTCTGCAAACACTTTTCAATCACCCCAAGCAAGCCATTAAAATCCACTGTCTCCAGCCCATGGTCTGAACAATGCTGTCTGCTGGTTTTTAACATATGCTATTTCTGGTTTTACAGGTAAAATCAAATCTGATTTTGGGAATCCTGGGAATTCCCCAAATTCTCTAGGAATCTCTGAAATCTGGCTCTCTGGGAATCCTTTTGGGCAAAGTTAGCCTTTTTGAGATTATAATTTGCAACACTTTTTGCTTTGTACAGAAACTTTTACTCAAGTTCCATCCATTTCACAAATGTTAATCACACAAATGGTTAACACAATTTCTAAGTTAATTAATTTAGCAAGTAGAAGGTAAGGGGACTTAAGAGGTAGATAGAAGAGAGACTGAAGAGGTCTGGCTGACAAAACAGAACCCAAGTGTTGCCACAGTTGATAGCAGGAGGTGTGCAGATAGCTCGTGTACGAGCAAGCAAAAGGATCTAAGGGCTGCAAGGCCCGAATGAGGAATGGAATGGAATGGAATGGAATGAGTCTTGGGGAAAGGAATTAATCAAGGAAATCAAAAGAGCACATGTAGTCAAGTCTTGAAATAGCTTGCGTGTTGTTGGAAAACAGACAGGGCTCTTCAGGGCATGGTGCAAACAGGTAGCAGAAGCACTGGACCTGGACACATGGTGGGTGGCTACAGAAGAACATGAAGCTCTCTGGAAATCTTGGCAGAGCAGGGGAGAAGGTGAAGGAGGACACCAGAAACACGGCACAGCGGTGCTACAGAGATTTGCATATCTGGGAATACTGGAGGAAGACAATTCGAGGAAGACAGCAATAATAAGAAAAGTACTAAAAAAGGGGAGACACAACTCAAAAAACAAATCAAAGAAACCAAGCAGCATGAAATAGTTTTTTACTCCCTTTCTCAGATGCCAAAATTTGCACTGAAATAAAATCTCTTTCAGAGAAGAAAAAAAAAAGAAATATTTTTATACATGCACAATTTAGTGAATTTAACTCAGATCCATGTAATGACCAGCCCTCCCACTCCTAAAACTGAATATTGGGACTGGATGATGCTGCAGGCAGATTTTATCTATAAGGGTGAAACAACACTTTGCTCTATTAGGAAAGTGTAGATTTCAATCTGCAAATCCCCAGGTGAAAGCTTAAAATGTGTTTTAGCCTAAATAGGAACAAGGATTATTCTACAACACGGGTAAAACGGAGTGGTCTCTCCACAGCTCCTAGCATAGCAAATGCCCAACAAAATAATTTTTCTTTTTTCCATATATGCAATATGTTTGCTTCTAAGAGCATCACCAACTTCAGGTAGGCCCTGCTGTAAAAACACACACAAATCTTATGCTGTGAAGCTGCCTTTCTAAACAGACAAGGTGGATAAAAACACGAGACAAGGAAAGAAAAATACAGAGCAGTAAATTGACTGGCTCAAAACCACACAGAAGAAATCACCATCAGATATTGCAATGAGTCCCCCCTGCTCTCTGGCTCTCCTCATATTGCTAATAATATCTATGACATCATATAAAACCAAGGGTGTAGTCCTCACTCAAGGAGTTTGCAATAAAAGCAGGCAAGCAGATAAAAACACACTCTGTAACAGAAAATACATCAGCCAGAAAAGCAAACACTGCTGAAACAGTAAAAGGAACATTCCTTTGTCAAAAGGCGGTGCAGTCCAAAGAAGGGTTAGCAGATGAGGAGCGTAACTGTGGCAATACCTAGAGGGTTCCTACAGAAAATTCCAAAAGCAGAAGACTTGCAGGGAGATAGGACAGAAGGGAGAGAGATCTGTGCAAAACAGATGTCTTGGAGAAGGAGCATCTGCCTTAAATCTCATACAAGACAGTATTTTTGTGTAGCGCAAAAAATATTTGGTTTAGACAAACAGCCAGGAAATTGAATGACAGCATGGTGCAAAATTAAACAATGGCTTTGAATATAGCAAAATTCGTTCAACTGGCCCTTTCTATAACTTAAGAACAAAGAATTAACTGGTCTCTGACTTTCAGAGGTAGTGGAGAGCAAAGTGCTGCATTTCTTTGTGAAATGCAGGCTTTAAAAGTCACATCAGCTAAAACCACACATATGGTATTTAAACTAACTTTACTAGCTGTGAGCAAAGAAAACTTTTAATCTTTTTTCCTAATGTTCTTGTTTGTCTGTTTAATACAATACAAACTAATTTCGTCAACTAATAACTAACAGCAGCTCCACAAGGAAAGTTTTGAACACTCATTTTCAGATACCTTTAAACATCTGCTTGAGAGATTTAGTTACAGATATCTTAAATCACTGCCTGTGACCACTTCAAAGTGACAAAACGTTTTAAATGAAAGATGCTAGTATTTTGGGTACCTCGCTAAAAGAGGAAAGCTATCCTCCTCAGAGGATTTTAAAAGTGGAGCCTCCAAAAAAACCCTATACTACTTGATAAAACTGTACTAGCAAACAAAAAATAAGTTTTCAGAAATCATAATGAAATGTATACACTTTAGGCTTGGAGTAACAGAAGGAGGATGAGTACAGCAGTACTAAAATATGCTTAAGAAAAAAAAGAATTGTGCTTGAAAGGAAAGCATGACCAGCTGGCAACTCAGGAGCTGGCAAAAGCAAAGGAGCAGAGAGAATGAGATGTAGTGGCAAGTTACTGGTAAGGGTGCCCATAGCAGACAGTGTGAAGGGGTCATGTGAAAGGCAAATGAGATTTAGGGACCTATCAAGAGTTACTTCCAATGTGCTAAGGAAGTATTGGTGACATCACACATGGCCTTAATCGAGGTGAACTAGCCCAGAGAAACCCATCTAAGCAAGTGTAGTCCAGGCAGACTCAGGCTGGAAAGGGTGAAGAGAAGCGCTGGTGGGACACTGAAGGTCCTGTCACACAAAGATGCTGTTTGTGATTTCAAAGAGAGAAGAGGTAATGGATTTAAGATGAAGAAAAGCTACTTAGCTCAAGGGCAGGACTTGTGTAAATTGAGAGAGTAAACTAGCCACAAACACAAGGAGACTTCAAGTTAGAGCAGGCTCCTGGATGCTGAAGTAATGCTCGAGTAAGAACAAAACCTGAAAAATCTGATTAAGAAACCCTCTCCTTGGAGTACGTTGTACATTCCTCCATCTAAGACTTTGAAGTATCCTGCACGTGTCCTGCATCTCTAAATGACAATCTGGGGCCAGATATTACAGAACAATTTATCAGAACAAACATCAGACAAAATACAGCAACCCTGAGGAAGCCAAGGAAACACATGGGATTAAATACAATACTTAATTCTCTTCTAAACATAGAGCAAAAGTCACAGAATAGAAAAAAAGGACTTCAGCTTCCATTGTAATACACAATAAACCAGATTCCCTGTCTTGTACTCCTTTCTCAATTGATCCAAGAGATTAATAGTTGTTTTCTCAAAGAAATTCAGCTCAGCAGTTACCAGCTCTGTTTTGCTGGACTCTTGACAACTGTCTTAACTGCACTCCTTTTTTTTTGACTGAGACTCTCCTGAACAAAACACCTTGAGCTTTAAGAATAGAGACGTAGTTTTTACCAGATGCATTATTTGGACCTTTATGGTTCGCTGTTTGATGGCTAGAAGAGCAATGAGTGCAGCTATATTCTGACACAGACAACAAATCCTGGTGATGCTAAATGCAGACCAATCCCACTAAGTGAAGAAATCAAATCTACAATCCTTAAGAAAATGTCCAAGTCATCTTGGACTCTACAGCCATCAGCTCTGCTGATCTTTCGGTTTCCTCCTTATGATACTGAGAATGATGAAGCTTCAATACTCTTAGGCCCTCTCAGCTTATCAAACACTGCAACCATAAAACACACATTTCTTATCAACAGAAAAAACACTACCACCTCAAAAATGGTTCTGTATACTGTAGCATGGCCAAGTCTCTAGTGCATTTTTTCATTAAAATATCAGGCAAGTGGTTTTTTGCTGGGAAACAGACAAAAAGAAAGCAAGACTAAAAGGAAAACTTGGTAAGTAAAAGGAAGGAAAAATTCAAGTAGACAACAATAATGCAAGAGACAGGAAAAAATTACAGAAGTGTCTGCTCCAACAGGGGTGGCTCTGGTGCAGTTACTACAAGTTAGGATTCATCAGGGTTAAATCTTCTGCAGAGGTTTAATACATTTATCATGTACATACACAAATAATTTTTCAGAACATCATTTGGAATGGGTGGCACTGATGTGACTAACTCTTCTAAAAACAGCTTCCAAGTGATCAGTTTGAAATGTTGGCAGTCTCACCACCCACTCTTTTGCAAGCGATCAGACGAAGGTTAGTAAGCACAATATTTTACTCATTAGAGGAGAAACTACGACACATAAACAATCTTGAGGGATGATTTTACTCTCTAGTATATGCTATTGATCCACTTCCTCTCTAAAAATAAAAGGTCTGCTTCATTTTTGTCAGATTACCACATTCTCACACACTTAGAAAAGGAGTAAAAAACCTTATGAAATGTATTTAAAACAGCACACACAGGGCGAACACAACTTGGATGATACGGTTAAAATAAAGAATACATGTATTTACAATATTGCATAAGTAATTTAACACAAACTTCCATTCCAAAACCAATCACATCAAAATAAAAAAATATTAAACTCACGTATGTTTTAATACCTATAAATCCTTAACTTCTATCCAACATTTTCTTTATAAAAGCCTGTTTAAAATATTAAACTTTTGATTCGCTCTAGCTTAAACAGAATCTAAAATGATTTGTTAAGTATTACTGATCACTTAGTCTTTGTCTTAAGTTTCTAGATTTTCCATTTTCAAATTTCCTCTTCTTAAACGTTGGCACCCCTTCTGTCAGGTCTCCAAGGGAGGTGACTGTCTTCTCCTTAAATATCACTGTTTCCTCTTCTGGATCCTCTAGCACTGGGGGTGCTACATTCTCACTCTCTGTACTTGGAAGCTCCAGGTCCACTTTTTCACTGGGAGAAGACAGAAAAATGTAAAAGGGTTAATGTACATGGAGAAAACAACATGGTGTATTGCAGACAGCAACAGCTATTTTTATTTGACAAAACAGCTTTGAGCTAGATGCAGTCTTCTAGTCATCATCATGACAGGCATCAAGGAAAAAACCCATGTTCTTTGTTTCTTCTGTGTGGGCTGCCATAAAAAGTAACAAACTAACACCTCATTCCATACAGGGCTTATAGCATGGCCCAAGCACGCATCATGTCAACAGTCCTGCAAGAGATAACAGGGCTGTAATGTTGGTAACTTTAAGAATATTGAAAGACAGTAGACAGTGAGTAAAAGCAGTGTTTCACTGCCAAAACACCACTGAGTTGTTTTCCTCAAGCATCCATCTTGAAGCGACTGCATGACAGAAGAGAGACCCAGCTTACCAAATCAGACAGTGACCCTAAGCTGGGAGAGGTGGCTTCAGAGGGTAGGATCACAGCCAATACTGATCCAAACAAATCAATCAACTAAAAATGACCTATCAGTTTTAAGGGGTCAGCAGCAAAACACCGTGTTCCACAAAGATAACGTGTGGCACAAACAAATGCAGAAGAAGAACCGAAGAGCTGGCAGAAAGTTACCTAAATCACAGGTACCACAACAGCACAACACTGCTGCAGAGACATTGGCCAATCCATACAAGAATACTTTTGCTACTATCGAGTGTTAGTCTGATGTCAGCTCGTGTACTATGCCCAGTTTGGGGTCCCATGCTTCTAGGAAAACATAGATCTGCTCAAGCACCCAAACAGGAGCCACAAGAATGATGGCAAGTCAAGAAAATGCAATTGTTGCAGTATCCCAAAAACGTAAACCTCCTGGAAGTGGTTGGCATTGTGCCTAGGCTGAATTTAAAGAAAATAATGAACAACTGCATAGGTCTCGTTGACATGTTGTGATCATCTCAAGCCTGTTAAAGTACAGACTGATCTATGAGGTTCAGTAGCTGAAAGCACTTTTTATTACACAGTGCTTTCCAAAAACCCAAAAGAATTTTTCAGCTCAGGAGTCAAGGAGCAGTTTAGCTGGTCCAATACAGGAGGTGTTATGTGAACATTATCGTCTCCAAGAAGTGCATCAGTGTTTAATTTAGTATGAACACTGTTGGAGGTCTACCTGCTCAGTAGTCTGGAACAAAAATGTTGGACAATGGAGGAGTAAGCATAAGGAAGAAGACTCTTTTTATTCTCCAAAACCTACTTTTGCCAGACTCCTTGCAGGACCCACAACAAGAAGGTGACCATAAAAGAGCATAATTCACAAGAGGAAAAAAAAAAAAAATAAAAAGAAGATCCACCTCAGGCATTATGCAGAAAAACAAAATAACCCTTCTGATCAGATGCACTTCATGAAAACATCTGCAGCTCATTGGTCTGACATGGGGGAGAGAGAGAGAGATAGAGACAGAGAGATCATAGGAGCTCCTGGGGCAGCTGAACCAGATTGTTGAAGGAGATGATGTTAAGGAACAGAAGTTTAAAGTAACAACATTTAAATATTTGATATTCATTCTCTGAAGAAACAATGCATGACTATGATTCTTAAATCACTTCAATTTACTTCGTACTCATGGTGAACTTCTGCACAAAAACCGAAACATCACCTCTATCTGTAACGGAGAGCTATTACTTAAAATAATCACAGTGAAAAGAACTGTATTTGGGCAACGTTCCCAATCACAGCTGTGCTAATTCTGCAAGAATTCAGAAGAAAAAGCTTCAGTTCTTGAAAACAACATTATGAAAATAATGATGGCAAAAAGATACTCACCCTGCTTCTTCTTCTTCTTGTTCTTCCCCTACTTCCTTAAGTGCTTTCCATTTTCCATAAGGGTTGGTCTTGCTAGATCCATCATTAGAGGTTTCTTGGGAAGCCGATGTACTCTCCTCTTTATCCATGGTTTCTTCTGACTTAACTTCTCGCCATTTCCCGTAAGGGCTTAACTTTTTAGCTTTAGGAGATTTTTTCCCTTCCTCTGATTCTTCACCATTATCTCCTTTCCTCTAAAGAGGAAAAAACCCATCTTAAGCAAAAATGCCTAAATAAAAACATAATGTAGCTTTATTTTACATCTTTTAAGTTATTATTATTTACTTATTATCTACTATTCATACTTTTCAGGCAAGGGTAACTTGAAACAATAAACTCATATTGTGATATAATCTAGAAATTTTTCTTCTTGAGCTTTATAGATAAAAAAAAAATCTTGAATGTTACAAGAAGTTTAAGTTGGAAAATGCCATCTACCGAGGCTGAAGTTAACAAACATACAAACTGACCTGAAAACAAAGCTTAGCATATCTTAAAATAAAGAGGAAAAAATTCACATGCAACTTTCTCTACTTGCAGATGCACACACTTTATTGCCAATACCTGGTAGCAGTTTATAATGATACACAGTGATACAAAAATACTGTTTTACAATTAACACCCATCTATGAATACATTTTGTATTTAAACTGTCTCTGTCTGTTCTGAATTACCAGCTCCAGGAAACCATCTAACCCAAACAGAGACATTATCACACCCTTTATCTTAAATTTTAAATTTGTGTTTTAAATACGTAATTGATACAGATTTTGTACTATGAGCTGTCTATATCTTTTCTCAATTTAATAAGGAAACTACAACCATGCCATTTTCAGTCCAAAGCATTCCCTGAAGGTCTGTTGGCAGTCACGTTTACCAATGAAAGGCCGAAGTCATCCTCACACTGAAATCCAAACCATTTTGTGGATTATTTCGGAGAGATGACAGTGACCTTTCTCAGAGAACATCACATTTCTTGTAGAATTCAAGGTATTTCCGGTGAGCTGAAGGAAAGATCACACTTTCTATTCTGGAACAGTGCCACTAATGAGCCAAATAATTGAATAAAGATTCATTTTATTAAGAAGTGCAAATTTTACTTTTACATGTTTTAATCTTGTTTCAGTGAGTACAGTCTACCACAAAACATGAAAGATATAGTTATAATTTTCTAGTATAAGATCATGTATGTAAAATAAATCTGAAAAAAACTTACCTTGAAGTTTGTTTCTGAACTCTCTGCTTCATTCTCACTATCTTCTGAGTCTGATTCAGATGCTGTTTCTGCAGGCTTGTCACGTTGACCCTTCTCATTTGAAGATGAAACAAAACCAGCCGGTTTCTCCCATGTGGATACTGTCCAAGACATTTGAACAACCACATTATTTATGCTTCTCATTTTGATCTATTACTGCTTTGACAACATAACCTTTCAGAAGCAGTGCTGCCTTATGCAAAAACACAGCAAATAATTTAGCAAAAGGCTTTTGCCTTTGTTTGGTACATTTGTTTTAATAACCATAATCAGAAAGATAACATTTCTTCCCAGCAGACACAGTCATGACAGCTGAGTTCACTGTTGATAAAGCTTGTTTTAATTAGCTCTTACAAAAAACATCACACATGGTGAACCGTGACCCACAAGACTCTGGTCCCTCTCATCCTTACACAGGACAGACAAATAAATTAATTGCCCTCTAGATGTGCCTATTTGATTTGAGCTGTTCATTGATTACAAAGACAGGATAAAGTAAAGAATGATAACTCTAAGCCTCAGGTCTCCAGGCAGCTAAACCCCTTTCAAGTGCTACTCTGCATGGTAATGTTAGGTCTCTAGTTAAAAGAGCTCTCAAGCAAACAAGGAAATACAAACATCAATCTGGAAAGACATGGAAGTATGTACAGGATATGTACATACACATATATCCTCATTTTCAATTTAAAAGCAGTATTCCAGTAAATATACTGAGAAGAAATAGTTAAATAAAAGTTGACTCAATGGTCTAAAAACTGGTTTTAGTAAGAATAAGGCAAAAGTACACCAACTTTCAGTCTAGAATTTTATATAAGCTTTCAGATGTAAAAAAACCTACTCTTTTTCCTAACTGCAAACAACACAACAGGTGTATGTTGCAGATGTAGATGTATCTTGAAGAAGTAAAGATGTAAGAAACTGGCAATGAATGACTGCATGAACAGTGCAGTGTCTTAAGGGTACTGCAGTCACCTGGCTTCAGATTAGTAACTGAGCAAGTTCACTTTCCCAGGTACAGAGTGGAAGAGGTGCAGCGTCCCAAAGCACGACTCGTAGCACTAAGCCTGGAGCTATCAGTCTCCTAAGTTACGTGTCTGACATAAGACACTTCTAACTACATCAGTTAAAAATTTGTCTTGTCTTCAGAGGATGGGATTACTCTTAACAGAACAGAATAGTAATTTTTAAGCATTCCCAAGACACTTACTTACAGCTACATAAAAATGAGGGATCAATTTGAAATCTCAAAAGCCAAAATTCTGACAAACATGATGATTAGAAACATATTCTTCCCAAGTGTCATATGTCCATGAAGTACTTAAAAGAACAGCAAACATAGGCATAAAATGTATCTGAACTTGGAAGGCAATGTTTAAAAATAATCAACATCTCCCTTCCCTTTCAAAAGAAATTGCAAATCATTTGGGCAAGAGAGTGGCCTGTTGAGAAACTGAAAGGTTTTGGATTGGTTTGGTTTTTGTTTTTTTTTCCTATTCTTGGCATCATTAGCAATGCCACCTCATACCCAACTGCAGAAGGAAAACTCATAGCCAGCATAAAATTCACTTGCTCTCCAGAGAGGCATCACTGACCTTAAAATGATTCAAACAGATTTAGAAAGCAGATGCTGTTCTGAGGGAGTTACCATGAAGTTCCCCATGTAGGGGAAAAAAGGAGAAAAGAAGTAGGAGGTAAGATGCTAGACTTTCTTATCAATGCTATGTCAGCAAGAGGAAAGGTTTAGGAAATTCTTATTCAGTCCCATATGCCCGTCAACACAAAATCGTGCTCCTTTCTAGTTTCCAAATTGTAATTTCAATATATATGTAGTAAAGAAGAATGCCTAGTTTAGAATTACAAGTTGAATGTCCAAGCACTGATTGACAATGCAGCTATAAAGGCAGTGCTGACTTAAGCAACTGTTTTATTTCAACTACAACTGCAGCTTAAAAAATACAAAACTTAGTAAAAAATGCAGTTATTTACAAAACAAAAAGCTTTTCTGAAAACCCTCTCTCCCGAAACAGAGTTTAACTGGAAAGAAAGCTCTCCTTACCTCCAGTTTGTGTGTTATAGTAATAGGTATGACCATCTTCAGTGACACCTTCTACCCACTCTGCTCCCTAAGAAAAAGATATAGGAGCTCACGAATAAAAGTTTTCAGGATCAGGCAAAGCATCACTTATAAGTCTATTCAATCCCTAAGTACTTTTTGTCTGAGATCATCTTACTGGTTTAAAGCCTGAACCCCTATCGCTGTTGGAAAGTACTCCCTTTGACTCCAATGAGATGGAATTCATAACTGAAAATACGGCAAATGCAATGTACAATTATTTTTCAAACACTGGATAATTAGTATGAGGCTGTATAATAAATGTTGCCATACAGTTTAAATTATTATATAGGCCATTATTTTACACGTTTGGGTTTTTTTCAAAGTATCCACCCCTGAGGCTGTAATTTCCTATTTGTGTCACTATCTTTAGTGGAGGCTGCTGAAAAAATTCTCTGGGACACCCAGGTCTTTGTGAGGGCTACAGAAAACCAATACAAATAAATCCTATCACAAATTAAATATACAGAAACAAATAAAAATTTATCCCAAAACAGAACATTACAACAAATAATTATAGAATCAAACTTTGCATGGCAACAATTGTACTTCTTTACTAAAGCACCAATTTCAACAATGCACTGTTTTTCCCTACTAATTAATAAATAAACATTAAATGTAGCAGAACTTGCTGGTATATCTTTGTGGATATGTAATTCTTTTTTTCAGAGTCAGCTAAGGCTATATAATCAGTCATTACCCATGCCCTAACATTTTCCTTAAGAAACTGGTTTTCATCACTTCTTACACACAATTACTTCCCTGCTCCTTAAGTACCAATACTGCCAGCTCCGTGTTGGGCAGCTTCACCATACATTATTTTGGCACCAATAAATGTGTGTGTGTATACAGAGATATACAGACAGGCCTTTCCACACCTAGACATTTGCTTAACACTCTTATTAAAACTTTGCTGGGTTTTTTAAATAAAAACACAATAAAAATCAGAAGTTCAAGTTCTTGCACCGACTCTGTAAACACAAAAAAATTGTACTGGTAAGTTCAGAGCAGGCAAAGGCAAAAAAGCCTTCATAATCAAGTTTCCTAAAGGTTTTGCCCTCAGAAGTTTCAGTGTGCTGGTTTTGACAAAAGAAGCAAAAGGAAAGTTTATTTTAAGTATAAAGAGGATTTAAAGAACCCAACAGTCTTAATTATAACCTTTTTTCTTTTTTTTAAGAATTAGATCCTGAGCATTGTAGACCTGTTGGTTAGAGGTTTCCAGTCAATAGCCGACACTAGGCACACTGAGTGTCCCTGACATAAATCCTAACAAGCACGCTTGTCAGTCTAACTGGTTATAGGTAGTTTTCAACATGCCCTTTCCTCACTCTGTTCTCCCCACCTCTTACCAAGTCTGAACAACAACCTAGTGTGCTGTAAAACCAGAAGGGCTCCTGAATCTCAATCGCACGACATATTGCAAGCACGCCCTTTAAGTTCTGGGTAGCGAGTCCTTGGTAGAGATCTGGAAATGTTCCCAATGTCCTTAGCTCAGACTAAATAAGGGAGCAATCAAGTGCTTGTTTTCAGCCATGGTGAAAATAACTCAAGACAGGACGAAGTCACTGAGCAGGGTGAGGGAGGAAAGGCAAAACACAGCTGTGTGGTGTTAGAGATACTGCGGGGCTGAAGGTGTGTGCTTCTGATATGGATAGGATGAGCTAACTTCAAGTTGTTGCCAAGAAGGGAGTGCCTTCTTCTCCCCCAATCTGCTCTCCCCACATTGGCATTTTTTCTGATTATTCAGAATGCTGATAGCAAGGAATTAAGTCTCCAAAGCACTAACCTAAACTCTGATGCCTTCACTGCCTAAACTAATGCACTGTCAGGGTAAAAATGTCCCAAGGACCAAACAAGATTAATTTCAGGACCACCTCTTTCAGTGAAAGGCTACAATAAGACTGGCTTTACATATTGCAATGCTACATCTTGACTGAAAAGATAAAGTTGAAGTGCTGATTAACAAGCTGTGCAAACCCACAGGACAAGGGAATCAGAAAGCTAGAGTAGCACGTGATGTGATGATATGGAGCTAACATAATGTCAAGCACTCTGAAAACACCCATTTTTTTTGAACTCTAGTGTAAAATCCAACACTGGCAAACCAACCAAAACTGACATCAAATCATAGTGTACATATGACACCTATCTGAAAACAGGAAAATGTAACATCACTTCACAGGAGTGTTGTCAAAATCCTGTTTTTAATGCTACGAAGCACAAAAATCCTGGAGTGGTAAGTATCACAGGAAAATCCATAAATAATAATAAGAAATCTTTCTGCCTTTGGACTATTCTGCAAGTTTTTCTGTGCCTCAAATAAGAAAAATTAAGTTACATACTAAATTACTAATTAATGCTGAATAATTGTTTGCAAATAGGTTCCATGATCATAAGAAGCCCAGGAAAACCACAATTTATTACATAACTGTATCGTAAAGCAAACAAAAAATGGGCATCCTTTTTTTTCAACTACCTGACAATGCAATCTCAGTGCTGCCTCAGATAAAGGAGGCTTAACTATTTCAACTGTGTAACACTTAGTTTTTATAATTTCATTTCATTCAAAAAAGGTTTAACAGAATTTATTCAGAGTTTCCTCAAAGCTTTCAATTTTATGGGCTGAAGCATAAAAGAAGTATATTCTGCAGGAACCCAACCACCACTAATTACTTCTCTTCCCTTGACAGACAAATTAGCCAAATAGGATTTCTATAGTAAAACTGTAGTTTATCATAAAATATTCTACATATTCAAATTATGTTTTCATAAGTTTACAAAGGGCAAAAAATTTATTTTCTGCAATCAGAAGACTTGCAAATTGCTTAGATTATTTAAGTGTTTACAAAGATAAAGAAAAAGATGAATAATTTGATTACCGTTTGTGAGTTGCCTTGGAATCCTTTAGGTTTCTCCCACTGTGATTCTTAAAAAACAAAAGCATATTTCACTCATATTTCATTCAATTCAGTTTATAGTTAATAATCTTTACTAAAAACAGATCTAAAGGATATGACACTGATGTGTGCATATATGTAAACAAATTACATATATATATACACACACACACACACACACCTCACTGGAATATGAATAATCCTTGACCACACTATGGTATGAACAATAAACCAAAATATCATAATTGCAGCTGGCTTTACTGGCACTAACAACCCTCCAGACTCTATTACTATGCCTGATACAGAGATACAGGATTTTTGGCTAAAAAAAAAAAAGAAATTATGAAAGGCTACAGTAAATACTAATGTCAATCCTTAAATTTATAAGAAACAGTTTGTAACATTCCCATTAACCATAAAAGGTTGCTTTTATGTTCTAAAGTAGATCACAACACACAGCTCCTCAAGAGAAGTCAGATAAATCCTGTAAATGTAGAAAGACACAATCAGTTTATTTCACATTCCTAATCACAAAGCTTCTTCAGGAAGAACACAGCTATCTTTGTATACTTAACCCCTGGCAGGCTAAACACTTCCAGAAACCATGGAATTACTGCATTCTTCCATTATTAATCAACAGCAAAACCAGTCTGAAATTCTGGATGCCCAAGTCTCGAATGTTAAATACCAAAACTCCATCTAAGTGTTACATTTCACTAATCAGCTTACTACTGAAAGAGCAGAGGAGTAAAGAAATGCAGATAGTCTTTTCTCACTTATATCCAATAATTATATCTGCACTTGCTCCTCAGTAGCTTTTACCTCCAGTTTTTGTGTTGTAGTAGTATGTATAGCCTTCAGGAGATAATCCTTGCACCCACTCCTTTGTTTGAATTTTTGGTGGCATTGAGGCATCCTGAGATGTCTTCTTTTTCTTTTCTTTCTTTTCCTTCTTCTCTTTCTTTTCTTTCTTCCCTTTGGTTTCCACTGTGTTACTCTGCGTTTTAGTCTGTGTTGAACTGGAACCTACATCATCTTAAAGAAAATAACGCCCTTTAAAAAAGAGTACTATTCTGAACTTAAATACTAGTCACTCTTGCACAACAGAAAATAGGAAATTTTGTTCTTACAAGTATTTTCATTAATGAGTGAAAATCATTAGTATTATACTCATAGCAGGTGCACTTAAAAGACTATGTTAAAAGAATCTTCCATTGTAGCACTACTATAGCATCGTAACAAAGTCCAAATTTAAAATCATGAGTAATAAAGAGAAAAATCATAAGGACCAATGAGGTCTAAACTAAACAACAAAAGAGAAACTAAAAGAGTTATGAAAATGACAGCTTCTACAGGAGCCTGAAACTACAAGCTTGTTCCTAAAGGATAACGTGTCTTCAATGTACAGAACAAAGGTACTTGCTGAGCTGCAAGCTGACTAGGAGATTCTCCTCTCCACTGTTTGACACCAGTGGGAATCCAGCCTCTCCTACTCATAGGAACTTTTGCCTCCAACTGGCAAAAGTGAAACAAAACTAATCAAAGGAAGCTGCACTGCTGATTCAAAGCACCAACTACAGTCTAATTTTCTCTTGATGCATTGGTTAATTTTTCTGCTCCAAATTTGATTATTCCATGGATCAGAGGATACCATAGCTATGAATGTTCCGTACTGCAACTTCTACTACTAGCAATGTGCAGACTCCATTTTTTTTCCAAATGAGCAACAGTCCTGCTGACCTCCTCTCTCATTCCTAAACTTAACTTAAGACAAAACTTTTTTATTCAATATTCTTTTAATTCTGTCTTTAATCTTCTGGCAGCTACATGAACTACCTGGCTTAATTCCAAGCCTTTTCATATCCTCTTGATATGCTTTCATTGCAGCCTCCTCCATTGCTGCAAATTCTTTTGACATGTTTTCTTCTTCTTTTGCCTTTTCCAAGCTTTTCTTTCTAATCTAAAACAAAACAAAACAAAACAAACAAGAGCATAAATTAAACCAATCTGATAATGAAAAAGAGTAAAAATAAGCATTTGTGCAATTAAGATATTTGAGTTACCTCACTAATTCTTTTTGCCACATTTTCTTTATGATTCTTTCCTCTTTCATGAAACTCAATGCTCTTCAAAGCAAGAAAAAAACCAAGAAAAATAATATTTATTATACAATTTAAAAACAGTTAATTTTAGTTACTTAAAATTTAGTTGGACTAATTTTAGTTGAACAAGCCTAAATATAACCTGCTCTGAGAACACTTACAGCAAACACTACAGTTCTAAAATGGCTACAAGAATAGAGGAACACTGAGAAACATTCAACGGAGAAATTATGGAAAATCAGTATCACTCCAAAATGGTGTCATAAAATCTCATAGTATATTTGTAAGATTTTTTTCAAATAATACTGCTCAGCACACATTAGGGAATAACAGGGAATCTGGGTTCCCTCTTCATGCTATCCTTCCATGTATCATCATGATTTTTTTTTCCCTGTTCTTATGCAAACTTTTAAAAACCACATGGGTTATTTAGTGTTCCAAATATTAGCTACTGCCCTTAGTTAGATTATGCTACACTTCACAAATATCTCATGAATTTTAACTAGTCTGCAGGTTCAAAAATCGGAAAAAGTGAGAGAGAAGGAGGAAAAGGCAAAGTGGGAGAGTTGGATAACTAAGGACAACAGAACAGTCTGCAAGCCAAAAAGCTGCCAGAAAGACTGAATTCGGTAGGAGCCAGAAGGAGTTCAGAAGCTCCTGACAGGTACAACAGTGGAAGCCCTCATGTGGTTCTCACATGAAAACATCTGTGCTCATTTAGATGTTCAGATGTTAGATGCCTAAGCCTGACCTGGTAACCCTAGCATTTCTGTGCACAAACTGATGTGCAGAGGATGCACATCCCGGGATGACTCATCTCATTTAGAGACAGATTTTATAAGTTACTCAAACCCCTCCCTTGACACGTATTTCTCTTCACTTACTCCAAGAAGATACCTGCAGTTCATGTGAGCTAATCAGGTATCTTACTGTAAGCCAGAGGAAGCTCAGCTCAAGGAGTACCCCTGGCATCTAGTCAGAAATGCAAAATTTACTGCTAAGGAAGACACCAATGTGTCTAGTAGTCTGCAAAAGGCATCCACAAGCCAGAAACACATTTCTGTAACCCAGTAATGTTTCTTGTGGGCTGTGTGAAATGAAAGAAACCTGCTCTAAGAGCTCAGAGCCCTGGCTGTACCGTGCCTACCACATACTAACAGTACAGATGCCAGGTTTTGCTTTCTACTTGCACATGAAAGCAAAGGACAGGAGCAAAGTTTCAAGACAGACCAAATGTTAAGTTGCAGAACTCAAAGCATAAGCAGGGTCAGATATTTAGTCCTTATCTGTACTGCCAAGTAGAACAGCACACACCATCTTGTATATGGGTATCTGGCTCTGATGTAATATATTTTAAGCATCATAGGTATTACGAAGGCATTTTTATAAAACAAATTTCATGCATCAACAGACTAGTATCAAAAAGTGATGTTAAAAGCCTGTAATTCAAATTCCTAATATTTCAAATAATGGACATAATATGGTAGACCATCGTACAGGTCTGTTGTCTGCTATCCAGCACTTGCAGTAATCGCAGAATTTTTTAGGCTGAGATTTCCAGTAATCGGCCCTGGGGAAAGAAAAACAAAGATATATAATCTGAAACAATAACCAAAGCCACAGGTTTTTGTATATATTTATATATATCTTCAGAAACTAAATTTAGTCTTCTTTGGGTGATTAAATACTGAGTTTGATCTTCTTTTTTCTTTTTTAAACCAAGTCAGGGGAGCCAGTAAGAATAGCTGTATTAACAACCGTGTCTCATAAAGCACAGTTCAGTATTAGGATTTTGACCATCTGACCTCCAAACACTGCAGAATTTTTACAACTGAGGCAGTGCTGCAAGAACCAGAAATACGAGACAAAGCAAGCCAGAGATAAACAAGCAGCTCTAGATACCCCATTTAAACACGGAACGGTCAGAAAAGTGCAACTTGCACCTTTTTTCACAAAAATGCTGGATACTGCTGTACGCAGTGAACTCAGCAACACAAAGGTGCAGTCCTGGACAATGCTGAGCTACTGTGGAGAGTGAATCCTAGACCAGATTCTGACCTGTGGGGTTACAGACATGGCAGTAAATTGTTTGGATGTTTCAGTGTAAAAATGTAAGAATTTCTGAACCAAGCAATTAGGTAAGTGAGGAAACTTGGGAAAAACTCTTCAGAGCTCAAAAGTTAATATATCAAAGTATTTAACAATAAAACCAACAACATCCAATGGCTGTTTCTTCATCAAAAACCACTTTCTAATGCCAGATGAGACTTGTGTAGAAGCAATTCTATTTCTCATTGGCTTGCAGCAACAGACACAATGCCTTGGTTCAACAGAACACATTCGAGCAACAGACTTCTATGTTTTTAAGTTAAAATGAGAAAGAATGAGGAACAAAATAAAAAAAATTTCAAGATTACACTGAGAACATCAGAAAAATTGAAACTTGGCCTTTTGTCAGAAGATGACCGTACAAAGTTCAAGGAAAATACTTCCTGACATTCTTATTCAATAAAACCAAAACTTCTTCCATGCACAACAATAGCACCCCCAATCCTTACAATACATGTGAGCAGATCTTTAATTACAGAAACAGACCTGATCAACTCAACATCTACAATTTAAGCAGGTATCAAAATACACTCTCCCACCAGTGCTTCACACAAAAATACAATTACCAAGAGGCTAAGATTATTTAAAAGTCTAAGTACATAGGATGTGCTCTGCAAAAATGTATCAACCTATAAGCAACAGCGTGTTAGCAATGCACAGCTTTTCAAGCAATTTCCTGGAAATCTAGAAAGAAGCAGCTGGCCTTTCCCCGATTTAAACAGAAATCTGCTCATCCCTAAATGGTGTACTTTAAAACTGTGTGATTACTTAGTCACATATTTAATTAAAAGGGTTTTTTTTGAGACTTATACCCGAACATACTGGGGCAAAGCCTGAGAAATCTAATACTCTGGCTGGAAAACCAGCTGAGTAGGAGGGAGAAATTCAAAACTCAGAAATACCCGAAGATCCTTTTTCCTACTTGCGATATAAATTGTTTCTAAATCTTTTGACATCATCTACAATAAATTTCCACCTAAATGCAGGGTTAAACTTCCTACAGCAATGGACCAATTTTGACAGAAAACATAAACTGGAAAAAAGCCTCACTGCATGTTTTGGATGTGCAAGAACCTCTGCCTTCTTCCAAATTTAACCTAACTTAGGAGGCTCTTTCTCTTCAATAGAATCAAATGTAAGTGCTAAATTAAAACTGTACAGCTGCACCCACCACAAGTCAAGACCTGAGAATTTGACTAGCCATATTTTCACAGCTCTATTTTACACTGATTTCTTTCCTAAATTCTGCTGGCCACCACATCTGTTGCAAACCACTGTAGCTATACATAGAGTAATCACTCTGGAGAACCTGAGGCAACACCTGTGACTTCAGTACAAACTCACATCTTGATAAAGTCTTTTAGCTTCATCTCCTATTGGTTTTCATAAAAACTGGAGCTGGCTCTCTACTGTTACATATAAAATAAATGTAAATGGTACTTTGTGCAGATATCCTAAGAACCTTAAATCTTGCACTAACGATTAATGAAATTAATTGTGTAACTTATGATCTCAGTTCTGTGACTTAAGAGCATGAAGAATCTTATATACCAAATAATTCTCTTAAAGATTTTCTACTTGAGTTCACACCACTGGAAAAAAAAAGAGCAAGCTCAGCTGAAATATCCATTGAATAACATCTGCCACTCTAACAACAGCAGAGCCTGCAAAGCTCCAGTGGTGCTGCAATGAGAGCAAACCAAACAGGAATATTTGGAAAGGAGCAGCAACTGAAGTGAAATCCCACTTTACTGAGATCCTACAAGCGCTTCATGGGCTCCAGTCACAATCCAGATCCATGACAATTTTTAAAGTCTGTGACCGTTTTATCAACCTGACAAACACAGGCTTAAGAGTAGATGCTATTAAAGTGGTACAGAGGTTTTTTATTCTTGAATAACTGTGCACAAGTCATGGGAAACACAGTTATTTCATAAAGTCATTGCAGTCAAAATGGTACAGCTTTTCAGACTCCTTGTCTTCTGCCAGAAGTAAAGTTAAGGTTGATTCTTGTTTTCAGTTCTACATCCGGGCCAGTCTCCTAAGGACCAGAAAGCTGGCCAGTTAGCCAACACCAGTACAACTCCCTTTCTTCCCTTCACTAAAATGAGGAGACAGTCTAGAGTACGTCTGCCTTGTCCAGGTTCGCAGGGTTGAGGATCAGCACTGCACACGTCCCCAGGCGTGGCTCCCAAAAGGGAGCTTGGTGACACACACAGAGAGGTGTGCCAGTTTTACTGTGAAGCTCTAACTCCCAGGAAGGGTTCTGACCAAGTCTGTTTGGAGCCCGACTTTCCAGAGCTGGCTGAGCAAGTCAGCTTGGCAGCCTGCTACCAGGGAACAGGGCAGCACGGATACAGATGGGTACTGGGCAACTTCTGGACAAACTGCTGTAGACTCATCCAGACTTGGAAATCCCATACTAACTCGCAACCGGTTTGTGTCTCCTCGAGAACAGTGATTTTCTTTCAATTTTCACTGGTCACACCACTCAGAAGAAGAATGTACAACATTTTAGAGGGCTAAAGGAAAAGGAAGGAAGGAAAAAGAGGAAATGAACATCAAGATGGTTTTTTGAAACTAATGAGATGCCAAAGTCTTTGCTACAAACAGCAGAGTGCAAATTGCATCAATGTTAAAAACAATTTTCAGGTTTCTGAAATTCATTTAAAACACGAGAGTGAACAAGAAGAGAAGAAAGAATAAGTAGCAACTCTGCATTAACAGCATCTGCCCCACTTGCCATTCCAAAAGATACGAAAATGATGAAACTCAGAGAGAAAGCACTGAGACTCAGGTATTTATACTCTGCACAATTCATTTCTTGAGCCACAAGAATCACGCAGCCTACGCTGCAGTGACCGGGTTACACATCCCAGCGCAGGAACCACGCGTTCAGGAGGATGCAAAGAGGACAGGTTCTGTCAACAACGTCCAGGAAGTAACCTGCAGAATAACTCAAGTACGGGAGTCCAGGGCCCTGAACCCTCAACCTGCAGGCTGCTTCTCCTCACAAATTACTGTACCGTTAATGTTTCAACAGGTGGTGCAAACAGCTTTCCTTATATAGGGGAGCTTAGAAACCCTCATAAAGTAGCTATCTTGAGCTGAGACAGCTTTGCCAAACTTTACTTGGAAATTGGGCTGGAGGATTTTGTTCTTACTGTGTACGGAAATTAAGGGGGGAGGAGAAACAACTGGTTTAGGTGGTTCCGAACACAATGAAAAAGAATTTGGCTGTACAAACAAAATCTGGAAGCATTTGCTTTGAATGGCTCTGTTCTAAAATATCTGACTTGAAATCTGGCAGGGATGCAGGCGGTTTGTATCAGGGATGTCCAAATTAGAAACCCTTGAGGGTAAAACACAGCATAGCAGTCTTTTTTGGTTTGAGTATCTATAACCTCCAAAAACCTTACAAGAATTTAACATCTTACAGCTTTCTGCAAGTTTGAGCACTGAGGAGCTGCTACGTGCATCATTGCCTTGAATACACATTTGTGAGGTAAGATTCAAGTTTTTGACTACACAAGCAAATTAATTCAGGGTAAATTTTGTGGCTGTTCTATAACAGCCACTCAAAAGGGCAGAATCTGTTATGATTTCTGAACGCTATTTGGAAATACTGTGTACTTCTGAACCAAAGTAATAGTTCTGTAATGGGAAGAAGTAGAAAAAACCAAAACAACAAAAAAATCCCATGTATTTCACAACAAACACTCCTCCACATGGGAAACTATTATAGAACAGCTAATTCCAATTCAAATATCCCAGTACTGGTGAGACCTAAAATTGCAGTGCTAAGATTGGCAGAGAAAAAGGTCAAAAATGTTTTCTTGTACTGTGAAGTAGGTCCCAGTGCCATGGCCCCTAATGACTCCCACTCCCCAGTAATTCACAGCAACTCCATTCATAGTGTGCTAACTGTACCCTAAAAACTCCTCTTATGTAAATACCCTTAACTTCTACATTTTTTAAAAAAAGGTATTTAAAAATAAGGTCTAAAGAAAAGAGCACCCCTGACACTGCAAGTACATGGGACTGTCCTTCTGCCCAACCCCAGCTTGTTGGCTTTCTAATAGATCACACAATATATGTCTACATGTGGGCTCCTCCAGAGTAGAACTGGATGGGAGTTTCATTCACATGAAAGATGGCACTTCTCTGAAGGGCTTTGCTCTTCTGGCCTTCAAGTCAGTTATATTTTTTGCAATCCTTCTGTAAATTCTAATTCACAAGGCAAATGTCTTGCTTCTTTTTATCACTATATTACCCCCCTGTGAACTACATACAAGTTATGATATCCCATGGAGAACAGAGTCTGCAGAAGCTGTTCAGCCTGACCTGCATTTACACTAATCTGCTTTGCCAGACCTCTTTTCAAAATTGTAAATTACAGAACCACAGAATCATTTAGGTTGGAAGAGTCCTTTAAGATCACTGAGTCCAACCCTTAGCCCAGCACTACCAAATCCACCACTAAACCATGTCCCTAAGTAACATGTCTACATGTCTTTCAAATACCTCCAGGGATGGTGACTCAACCATGCCACAAATACTCTTAATAAACAAGAACGCAAAAAGATATCAGTGAAGGCAGCCTTCTGCATGTGTGGAGCTCCAATTCTCTAACTCCAGTAGTCTAAATAGTGAGATAGAGTTGTCTCAGTTCTCCCTGTCAATAGATGGAAACTGTCATCTCCAAAACACCACTCTTTGCATCCTAAAGAGACACTTGAGAAGCATATTGAACTCCTTAGGTGCATGTTTCATCCTTATACAGGAAACCTAAAGCGAACTGCCCGAGTCAGCCTTCAAAAGTTAAATATCTGAAGTCAGGGATATCTCCTGAGAGCAGAGGTCTGCTGCTGTAGATGCAGAAGAAGGATATGGGCTATGTCAGGAAGAACGTGATAAGAATTAGAAGAGAGGAAAAAACCAGCAATGTAAATTGGGTCAGAAATCTGTTCAGGTATAATTTTAGCAATAACTAAAATTAAGAACACTGCTGTACATAGTACCAGTCTGCAAAACAGGCTCACAGAGCTCACCATCAACTACTGCCCCACAGACAAACCTCTGAAGAAATTTTTGACCAGGTTAAGATTTTTTTTTCAGCAGGAAAGTTAGGATATCTTGAAAAGTAACAGAAACAAGCAAATAGGCACACCATTCTATATACCACTCTCACCTAATAAAAACCGCGGGGGATTTTCACACATCCCCCTCCTCCACACGTGGTCAGGTACTAACATAAATTTCCTAATTAAAGACTTCAGGAAGGTAGTGATGGCCAGGTAAAATCAAGGCACAAACACTTTTCTTCCTCATGTTTCGCCCAGAACCAAAGGCGGCAAAGGAGGCCGCAAGGCGGGAGGACCTGAGAGAGAGGGAAGGAGGGAGGCCAGGGGGGATGGGGAGAGGGGCAGGAGGCAGTGCGGGGGAGTGCAAAGGAGAGGGAGGGAGGAGAAAGGGTACAGAGAGGGGGTGTGGGGTGAGGGGCCGCGGGCCCCATCCCCCGGAGCCCTCTCCGCGGTGCGGGACGCCGAGTGCCCCGGCGGCGGGACGCGAAGCTGCCCGGCGTGTGCTGGGGCGATAAGAGCAAGACAGCGCAGCAGAAACAAACAACCTGAAGAGAGCGGCTAGGGCGGACGGGAGCAGAGGGATCGGAGCGACAGCGAAACACCTCGCTCAGCGGGGCGGGGGTCACCGGCCGCAGCCGGGGCACGGCCGCAGCCTCACTGCCCCCGACCTCCCCACGGCTTGCGGGGGCCCGGCCCGGCCTTCGCACCGCACGCCGCCGGCCCTGCCCGACCCCGGCTCACAGGGTGGGAGGCTGTGCCCGCTCCCTCCCGGCCCCCAGCACTCACATCGCCGCTCCCCCAGCAGCAGCACCGCCGCTCCGCTCCCCTGAGCTCCCCTCCGCTCCCCTTCGCTCACCGCGCCGCCGGGGTGGGATGGGGCGGTGCTGGGAGAGGGAGGGAGCGCGGCGACGGGAGCCGGGAGGGCTCAACCCGCGCTCTCCTCCCCGCCCTTTTCCACCTCCTGTCCTCGCCCGCTCCTCCTCCCTCGCCCCCGAGGAGGCGAGCGCTCAGCGGGAGCCGCCCGGAGAGGGAGAAGGAGCCGCGGCCGCTCGGTGAGTGCCGCCCGCTGCCCGAGTCTCCCGCTCGGGGGGCACCGGGAGGCTCACCCACCTCCCCTGAGGTGGGGAGAGCCACCGTGGGCCACGGGTTCGAGCCCCGCCGCCGGCAGCGCCCCGTGCCGGGCAGTCCCTGCCCCGCCGCACCCATGGGAGATGGAAGGTGTGGGGAGAAGGGCGGTGATGGGGTGCGAAGGGGCTGGGGAGGCGGCAGGCCCCGGCCGGGCGGCGGTACGCGCCCTGGGGCGGCGGCCAGCGGAGCCCCGTCCCGCCGGACGCCGCTGCCAACTTTCTGGGAGTTCGGCGGCGCGTGTGTCGGGAGGGCTCCTGCTGCGTGCCGGCTTCACCTCCTCCTTCTCCCCGCTGCCCCCGGCGCCGCCGCCCTGCCCTCCCTCTCTCCCTGCCTGCCTCCCTCCTGGCCGCCCGCCTCTCCTGCTGTCGTGGGGCAGCCACGGCGGCGGCGGGGGCCGGGGGAGAGGGGGGGCAAGGGCCGGCGCCGTCCCAGAGCAGGGGGGGACGGGGACAACACGGTCACACTCGGGTGTCCCCGACACGTTGGCCCCGGGTCGCCTCCTCCGCTGCTTCCCCCACGAATAAAACTCACCCCGGGCTGGTGTTCCACAGCACACCCTCACCCCCCCCGCCCAGCCCTGTGTGACTGATCACCCCACGGTTCTGCGAAGAAAGTCGTGTTAATTCACCGGCTGCAGCTGGCAGCCTGTTTGCTACAGTCACGCACAGGGGTGGAGGAGAAGCCTGCGGAGTGAGTCATGGCTGTAAGAGGCCCTCCGGTTGTTTATGGCAAAACCAGGGGGGTGGCGCCCTCAAGATGTGGGAAATACGCGGAGTAAGAGTTGCGTCGGTCCATCCTACAAGGACAAGGCAGTGGTATCTGTAGCTAGCACTCCCCGCCCCAGCTTGCTGTCGAGCTGTCTGAGAAAAGGAGGTGGGGAGGTTGCCTTTTCCTCTCACAAGGAGGGCTTGTGGTCAGACTGTCATAGCTAGCTGCAGGAGTTTTGCATTTGTCAGCATTTCCATTAGAAGTGTACTTTTTATGTAGTTTGCAACATGGCTATAAATATATGCCCTGGGTTGAAATTTGGTTGATGGCCTCTTCTCCATCTAAGCAACTTTTGAAATGATTCTGCTTAGATGCTAAGTGGAAATCCACGGAAAATACTGGCATTGTATGTTTCTTTCAACTATGAAGCTTAGCTGCTTACACATATGGACACATTTACAGCTGTTAGTCCAAAAAAAATTCCTTCCTCCCCGAGTTTGTTAAATTGAGGAAGAGTTGAAAAGCTTGGCCTCTGTAGGCATTGGTCATTAATTTGTGCAGCAGAGACTCTGAAGACGCCTACAAAGTCCCTGCTACCTCCAGTGAGGGCACCCACCTACAGAAGGGACGTGGGACACTGTGTGTCTGCACAGCTCTAACCTCCGAGTACCAGGACGGTTCCAAAGCCTCGGCATCCCAGACAAGAAGCTGGTGTTAAAATCAAGGCAGAATATGTTAACGTCGCTCCGTGGGATTGAATTTTTTTTTTTTTTTTTACCATGTCCGTTTAATTGCTGCTTCTGAGACAGGGAACAAGCCCAGTATTTAGGAGCTTTCGTTTTGTATACCTCTGTATACGCACGTATCTGGATCCTGTGAAACAGGCCTGCCACCCAGTGGATGTCGCTGATCTCTATATATTCTATACATTTACCTCGTCTTCCCTGTGCCCAGCCCTGCCCCGTCGGTAAGTTTGGAAAGCCAAGTGCTCAGGATGCCAGGCTCATCTGTCCACCGCGGGCCTGTGCCCGAGGGTGTGTCAGTCGTGACAGGATGTGCCACCATCCTTCCCGGCCAGCTCGGGACCAGAGGTGCATCCCCCAAGGTGTAGCAGCTCTCTGGCTGGGCAGCAGTGAGAAGAGGTGACATGAATGAGGCAAACAATTGTATGTAGAGGGAGAGGCAGCTGGGGAATTTTGCAGCCCTGGCCTTTGCCGTTGATTTCCACATAAACATACTAAGGTTTTTGCCCGTGGTCTGGTGGGTTTTCTGGGAGCCGGGCCTGAGTCCCTGGGATCTGCTTCACAGTTATGCTGAACTTAAACATCTGGAACATAAGTGAGTGTCTATTTGCTCTCTATGCACAGAAGATGTTTTGCAGGTCTAAGCATGTTAGAAGTACAAGCCTTGAGTGTCAGAATTGCTCACTCCGTGATTATAGTTTTTTGCTTTAATCTATCTTAGTTTCCCGTATTAAAAAGATGTGGATAACAGTATCCTTTATCTTACAGATTACTGTAGTGATGAGAACCATAAAAGAGCCTGAGAGAAAAGAAATAATTTCCTCTGTGCTTTGAAAGTGTGTGGTGATGCTCTAGAGAACAAGGGCAAAAAGAGGAGTTTGTGTGTTAATTATATCAAAGCTTCAGTGGAAAAAGAAATGTGACCAAGTCAGTTGCAAATACAGATTGATCTAATTAGAGATTGATGCATATTAGCACTAAAAGACATTTTTAGTTACCGTGGACCACTTAGTTCTAATAATTTCTAAATTCTGCTTTGCTTACCATGTTTTTAATACTGCATTTTGCGAGGAATTTCCTAGGTTTTCTTTCCCTTAGGAAAAGAGCCAAAAAGCAGATAGGCAGCCTAGGGTGGCGTATGTGTGTCACCGTCCTTCATCAGCTGGGTTTGTAATGTAACGCCTGGGACGCTGCTGTCAGAGCCCCCTGTCGAGGGTAATCAGTGGTGGTAGGTCGTGGATGTGGTCTGTGTTGCTGTACTTGCTCATGTCCCTTGTGTTGTCTGGTCACCATGAGGAGCTGAGAAGAGTGTGGGAATGGCCTAGCAAACACCTACTGAAAATGCACACAGTGCAATTCCGTTTTGGACATTTGACCAAATGCAGGTGGACTTTTCATGGGGGCAGCAAAAGGGAGACCTCCAAAATATGGGCTCCACCCCTCATGTCAGATTTCAGATCTGTCCCCGGGAGATGGAAGGGCATTATAGCCTTTCAAATTTGCCAGATAGCTACTGCTGTTGGGAGACAGCAGAGCCACTGCTTTTGTTCTGAAAACAGCTCAAGTATTTTGGCCGAGTTCTTCTAATCCCAGTCTGCCTTTTTCTGCACCCCTCACTCAGAGGTAACTTCTACAGCACATGGAACAAAATTTAGCCTGAGGCAGACATTCAACTTGGAAAATTTCAACCCAAACAGTCAGTCTGGCCAAGTTACAAGCAGCTGGAAGCAGCATCCTACATTGGAAGTGTTCAGCAGCTGCCTAATAGGCAATGCTACAAGCTTCATCAATCCTGTGTATATGTTTATGTATATGGAAATATGCTGCTGAATTACGATATTATTTGATTGGTTATCTGGTCTACTAACTGTTTGTTTGTTTGTTTGTTTGTTGTTTGTTTGTTTGTTTTACCAGAGAATGGAACCTAAACATTTTTGGTTAATGCTATGCATGATTTTCCTTACTCACATCGTTGTTCTCCTGGCTGAAAAATTGAAAACTTTAAAATGGAGCCTCTGAAATAAATGACAAGCTAGAGCCTTTTCATTCTGAATCTTTCAAAATGACTTAACAATTGTTAAAGACCAGTTTACAGTAGAACTAAAGCAAATTGCTTCCCAGTGTTTTGGATTGTAAGAAGCCCACATCTCCCAAATTCCTAAGCTATTCATCAACTGCTGTATTGTAGCAGACTCACCCTATATTGTGTCCCTGATATATCTATTAAGTCTGCAGTGAAGTGTGAGTTTAAAACAATTGTGCCATGGAGTCACTGTGGAATAAATACCACAAACATTGGCAAAGTTGCTTCATAAATCTTTCTGAGTTTAGAGAGGAACTTAGGCGTGCCTTTCTTCTATGGGAGTGCAGCTGTTTCTTGTGAGGTTCCCTGGGGGCTGGATCTTGGTGTAAGGCTGGTTAATATCAATATATTCACAGCTTTTGTGATGATTCCGCATCATTACCAGCGTATTGTGTGCAGGTTTCTGCACATGTGGAACAAGTTACTAGTACACCATACCAAATAATTTTTTTAAATGATCAGCATCCATCAGAAGGCATTTTTCATGCAGCCACATACAAAGGAACCAGGATTTTGATCACACCATCAGGATAGGAGACTGTCCTCAAACTGGTAATTTATTGAAAGAAGGCTTAAGAATTTGTGCAGAGAATCATCTCAACGGGAGTTTTCATTGCAATGCTGTGACTGAAGTGTGGTCTTTGGCTGTGTAGCAATATAAATATTGCATAGAAGTAGGAAAGTACGTGGCATTAGTAAGATCACAAGAATTCCATGTCTGGTTTTGCTGCTCACACGTGAGGAAGGATGTGAAGTATTAACAAGAGTACAGTGACAAAAGTGATCCAGGGTATGGAGACCAGGTGTCGTAATTGCAGATTGTACATCTGAGAGAGGAAATGGTGCCTGTATATATCATACATGTGTGTAAGGAAAATACATGATATTTACTTGACCATCCAGTGTCTGAGAGATGAAGTTAGACATGTTGCACTTTGAAATAATAAGTTGCAGCCAGGGCAATAAAGGATTGTAGTGGATTTGCAGTTGCTGGGAGTATTTAAAGTGAGATGGGGTTTCCTTCTCAAAGATGTACTTTCATTTGCTTTGGTGGAGGATGTTTCCAGTGTGTGTAGAAGGGGGAAGGACTGTACTCCATTGACCTGCATTTTTCTGTAGATTGAAAAAACAAGATTACTTGCAGTGCTTTCCATGTATTATAGCCGATATTGCTGACTTGACAAGATTACAATAAAATGCCATACTTCAGAACTTGGCTGGTTTTCTCTTGGGTCAGGAGGACCATTTTTTCTTGGTGCCTAATTTGACTTCTGGGAGTGTGAATTAATTATTATGTACTTTTCTCTAGAGCATCAACATCTGGTGGCAGCTGGTGACAGGATATTGGGTCCTCACTTTATAGAGTCCCCTCCCATTCCCAGGTTGGTGTATCATCTTTCTTTGTTCAGGATACTGTCAGTTGTATTCAGGGATGAAAAAAATTTCCTGCCTTTAGATAGGCAAGGACATTGCTAACTGTTCAGAAGTCAGCTGCTCAGTGTTCTTCCTTTAACCATCTCTCTGTCCTTTGGGCATTCCTCTCCTGCAGCCACATCTGCTGCAGGGAATGTGCGCATGCCCTGGCAGCAGAGCACCCCTGGCAGTCACTAAAACAACAGCAGTTATGTTGGCGAAATCGTTTTGTAACCTGAAACACGGCTGACTGCCTGGATCAAGTTGAAGCATTACCTGCAACGCTCCTTTACAGGCAGCTTCACAATAAACCTGAAGGTTTAATTTGGCCTGGGAATTGAACTTGAGCCTAGATAGCTATGAGATGATGCTTTATAATTCCATAGTCCATTCTTTTTGATATAACAAACAGATATATTTTTTCCTCTGGCAACTGAACTAGGACAAATATACTCTAAAGTGCTGAACTATTTCCCTCTCTAAATATATTACTGCATGTACTGTAGCATATATGGTATCGAAAGTCTGATGTCCAATCTTTCACACAGTGGTTTTGGTTTGGCTTTTTCATTCACACTTTAAGATATCCTATGAATGTTTTAAGGTAATAAAACACTTTATATATAGGATGAGTTTACTGGAAATTTTCTTGTTGAGAACAACTGAAACTCGAGGAGACAGAGTTCTTGTAAGTCACTATCTTTAGACTTGAAAGCATGTATATATGAGTGTTTCCACTGACTTGGAAATACTCAAACACTCCTCTCAAATATGATTTTTAAATACATTTTCCTCATCTGCCCTATTGAGATGTCATGTTTGAGAAAATAATGGCAGTACAGCCTTCTAGGCTTTGGCCTATTTGCCTGTTGCTATGTTCATTGGAGTTAATAATAATGCACTGTTGATTTCTAGGACTTGCAGGAGCCAACTTAATAATGAAAGTACAAATCAGATCAGATCTTTTCAGTTTTAAAGTAGTCTAGTTAGGCTATTTAATTTCGTCTCATAAAATGGCAGAAACAGAGAACAATAAATTTGGAATTCTATTTTGCTGTTTCAGTACTTGGATAAAACTTGTGTTAGTATAAAATGATAATGAATATTGCTGCATTGTGTCTGTTTTGAAAGTGCAGTCATGGATTGTAGTTTGCCGCTCTGTGACATCTTAGTGTGTTTGTAATATTTAGTGAGTTTCGTTCCCTTCCTGGTTGTGAGGTGAAACAATGTTTGAGGCTGAGATTAAAATTGTCAGAATTGTAAAATGTCCGTCTCAGAGGCATGTCGAATTTGAACATAATACTGTTAAACAGTTGAGCTATATAGCTGACTGTTTGTGTGCTTAACAGCACAAATTTATGTGTGTAGGATAATTATGCACCCAAACGACTGAATTAAAAATGCTAGAAATAGTAATAGGACTGTGTTATCTGTCAGGTTTGATTTTCCACCTCACCACAGCCAAGTGTCACTATAATCAGAATAGTCAAGAGTTAGGTGTTTTTATGGAATGCATTACTCAGTACCTGCTGTGCAAACTTCCCATTCGGTCCCTAATCCAGTACACCTGTGACCAGTGAAGATGTAATTTTGCCCACTCTCCACAATTTAACTTCCTTCTTTTATTTATATGAGTGTACAGAAATCTTTTTTCCTTGTTAAAACCTAGTAGTAAAACTCACTTGTGTACTCTAGGTAGTGGATATCCTGGTCTTTTTTCTTCCATGAATACAATAGTGACATTAAGCAGTTACATTGTCTGGAGTTCTTGGTGATGCAGGCATCAACAAATTTAATGAGGTGTTTCAGCTTGCTTGACCTTGTTCTGTGACTCATTTGCGTGTCATATATTCAGGTAGGAAGCCAAGCACTCTCCAAGTCCTGGCAGAAGGTTGCTCACACGGTATCTGATGCTGCAGCTTCTGTTTCAGCATCTGCTGCTGCTCAGAGAGGCACTGCCGCTGTGCCATTTCCAGCAGCTTGCACAGTATGTCCAATTGGATGATTCTGGGGTGTGTTCAGGCTCTTTGGGGAGGGGACATGTGCTGGTGGTGGAGCAGTAGAGCTGTTGGTGGAAGAGCTGTAGGATTCTGCAACTTGCTGCAGACCTTCAAAGACCTGTTTCAGGCAAGGGGGTATTGAACAGCATTCTGGTATCTGTTCTCTGCTCTTTCCTTCTGTTAAGAGGGGAAGTTCAAGGAGAAATTGCAAGGTCTGTTGTTTTTAAGGTCCGCTGTTGGTCAAGAGAATTACGGCAGATATGTTTGTTTTAAGGGAAACTGAGGGTGGACTTTGTCACCAGTTTACTGAAGAGGTGACGAGGTTATGCCATCATGTGTCATGGGATTTGGTATTTTTTAAGATAAATGACAAGGGAAGTGGTATTGTGGGCAAGAGGATAGCAAGACTAGTCAGAAAAGGATGGTGGCAGTACTTAGTGTTCATGTACTGCCATAGGAACACTGTCTGATCCAACTTTGTCATTGTTGAATCCAACATCCAGTTATGTTGTGATAACAATGTGTTGTCTAATGAACAATGAATCTCTAGAGCATAGTCCATAGCTCTGATGTCTGCTTGTCTTCTGCATCGGTCACACCCCCCCGCCCCCAGCAGCTAGTCACTCATCTTCTGCTTACATTCACTTCCCTTGACCTGCCAGCTGAATACAGGAACCCTTCTGTTTCTGCCAAAATTATTTTGCTTAACTTACCTGGTTAAAACAGTAGATTTATTTCACTCAAGATGGGCTGGGGAGGTTAGCTGACAAAGCTGAAGCAGGTTCTGGTAACTGTGCCGAGAAACTGCTGGGGAAGAGGTTAAGGAAATCAGTGGTGTGTTAGTGGAGACACTGGAAATGAGCTGTGTCCACAGTATCTAGATCCTTTTCCAGCCTTGTGCTGGCAGACCTGTGCCAGCATTTTATGTTTATGTTTCCCTCTGGTTGAGGGGAATAATACCCATGTAATTTTGTGCAGAGAATAGATCTCCCAGCACCTGATTGCCTCCACTGGGGTAGAGCTGAGCTCTTCTGTTAGTTATTTGGATTTCCATGTGTTCTGTGCAGCTGTCTTTTGCTGGATGCCTTTTCAAGTGAAACCTTCAGCAGAAGCCATCTAAAAAAAACCTTGAGGGTTTTTTTTTCAGGTTTTCTTAGTGGACCTAATTTTGTGGGTTAGCAGATTTGGTTAAGAAGATTACTAAGTACTTTTCAAATTCAGTTTTCAAATGTTAATATTATCATGTAGAAAAACTTGGCTGCCATTACAGGTGCAATATTTTAGTGAATGAACGAACTGGTTTCTGACCATAAATATACTACAGCCATGATGGTGAGAGACAGAAATACGCCTTTATATTCTTTTCAAATGGCTGTTTATGAACATTTTCCAGGACGCATCTATTGATGTCAAATTGTTTTCATGTCCTTAATATTAAGTTTACTGGTACACTTTTATCATTATTGTACTCTTTTGGGAGGGGAGGGGGTGATTGCAGCATTGTGTATCTCATTTGAGGTGAATTATTGCAAATGGATTACCAGAAGTCTGATATGGCTGCTTGCTTTGCCTCTGGATGTACATTTTGGGGCATTCTAAAGCAGAAGTCAGAACAGATTTTCAGGACAGCGTGTTTTCAGGATGTTGTTGGCATCAAAGGTCTGTGCATGTTTTTTGTGGGAAAACCATTATGTTAACCTTTGTAGATGTTGTGTTTTGTCTCTCTGAAATAAAAGCTGCATCAGAAATGAGGATTTGTAGTCTCTGTTTTATCGTTGTGTGTGTGACTAGCAGTTGAAAGGTCAAGTCATACATGAGGCTGTTACTGTACAAGCCCTCTTACTATGTTTACCAGGTAGGTGGGGTTTTTTCTTCTTTCCCCAAATCTCTACACATTAGTCAAAGAAAACTACTAATTTCATGTTTTCATGAAAGAAAAAAAAAAGTATTTATAGAGAGAATGCCTTTACTGTGGAGAATTACTGCAAAATGCTGTGTACTTTTTCACATAATTTAAGATTCAGACTAGGTTTCAGGTCTCATGTCTTTGCTTCAACACCTGTCAAGAATGTTACTTATATTTTTAATTCTTTAATCCTCTATGTCTCATGTATTCACACTTTTCTTGTTTCAGATTGACATCAACACACGTATGTAGTTAGACACTGTAGTTTGTTGGTGTTTCTGGTTTATGATAAGCATATCAAATCTCCTTTTTTTCTGGAGATGGAACATGTATGTTCAGATACAAGTTTCCATTCTGTGTATGTTATTGTCAGACTGAGCAGTAGTCTTGCTGTAGGTGTTTCAATAGGCAGAAGTATTTGTGCAGGTGTGGTTTAGGGGAGAAAATGTGTAATGGTGGTTCTTTTGCATAGCACTGTGATCACGTTTGCAGGATGACTGCTTTTTAGCAGAGAAACCTATCCTAAATGGGAAGTATTAGGGAAGCCACTGAATTTGGATAGTGTGTTAAAGAAATTGGAGGATGGATACGAGAAGGTGGCATTATGAACGCTCTCACTGGTACTTTGTTTGTGTGTTCCCTCTTTCTTACCTAGTTACATTTTTAAATCACGGCTTTCAGTTTGTTACTGGAGACATGTAAAAATAAAAATTCGGAAGGTGTTTGTTTTGTTTTTTCTTTTCACCATTCTGAGGAAGAATCCCTTTTTGGGGATTACTGGTTTCATCTCCCAGAAAAATATTACCATCTCCAGATAAGCAGGGAGAAAATGACAATTGTATGTGGATTCTGACTGGAACATGATCAGAGCTTGGGTGGCTTAAAACCAGATGTCTCCATGCTTTTGCTCTGGAGAGCCACCACAATCAAATTTTATCATCTTTGTTATAAAATGTATCTTGAATGTTCATTTGTATGCCTGAAGAATAAGGAATAGAGCTGGGAATGAAAGAAAATAAGGTAAAACAAATGAGAAAGGGAAGGAAGTAGAAAAAGGCGATCCAAACTAGCTTTCTCCTTCTAACTGTAAGGATATGAGCCGGGGAAATGAGACACAGAAGAAATTGAATAGTCCCACTGGTAAAGTTGTGGTAATTTAAACTCCTGTTGAATAACTGGGAGCTAGATCGGTGCTTGCAGAAGAATGTTGAGTTTAATTCATTACCCATAGTGAGAAATTTACATCCCTCTCATCCAGCTTAGTGTGTGAATATTTGTTTACTGAAGGATTTTTTTGTGTCCTTTTTAGGAACAAAGTGTTACTTTTTGCTAAATGTGAGAAAAATGGACTCAAATCTGAATGCTGCTACCAAATAACGTTGAAGACCAGTCATCTGTAATTACAGTTTAAATTTCTTTCCCCTTGTCTCCTGAACATTGTGTTAATGTGATGTTGTTTTGAGGAGGCTAAGAGCATGAAGTGTGGACAAGCAGTTTTTTCACCTAATTAATTATCAGATTTTCTAAGTGAATGGTAGCCATCAGTGAAGCACCAGAACTTTCCCTGTTGGATATGACCAAGAGTTCGAACTCAAGATCTTCCAGTTCCTTGTACACAGTCTGGACTTACTTTGCTGTGCTTTATAAATGAGGAGAAAGGTACAGAAAGCACTAGGCAACTCTCTGGGGAGTCAGATGTGGTTGTTACCTTGGGATTAGTGCCAGTGATCAGACCCGAGGGGAAAGAAATGGGGGTAGTGAGGCAGTAAGGCCCCATCAGGGATGTGGAGAAAATGAATGTATGAATTAGCCGCCTGCCACCAACTATTTTATCTCAGTAGTGATATTTATTCTCATTTTTTCTCAGAGGATTTCAACTCTTTGTACTTTTGGTGTTTAATAAAAGTGAAAATAGATGGGTGACAAGGAGATATCTTCTTGGGGCTTTGCTTGCACAGCTAGCAGAAGTGTATTTCTGCTCTACTGAGAGTCAGATAGATGGTATGGATAAACAGGTGTTGAAAGTCAGGTTGAGTGGGGCTTTGAGCAACGTGATCTAGTGCAAGAAGTCCCTATCCATGGTGAAGAGGGTGTACTAGATGATCCTTGAAGGTCTCTTCTAACTTAAACTATTCTCTGATTCTGTGATGTTGATGGCGTGTCAGGGAGGAGCTTGTAACAAATCAAAATGACAATAGCCCAGTGGAGAAGGACTTGGGGGTTCTTGTGGATGAGAGGCTGGACATGAGCCTACAGGTGAGCATCCCAGGCTGCAGCAAAACCAGTGTGGCCAGCAGGGTGAGGGAGGCGATTCTTCCCCTCTGGAGATCCCAGCTGGAGTGCTGCATCCAGCTCTGGTGTCCTCAGCAAAAAAAAAGACATGGACCTGTTAGAACAGCTCCAGAGGAGGACCATGAAGGTGATCAGATGGCTGGAGCACCTCTCCTGCAAAGTCAGGCTGAGAGAGCCTGGAAAAGAGATGGCTCCAAGGGGACCTTATCGTGACTTACAGAAAGGAAGGAAAGGGGCTTTTTGTACTCTCGGATAGTGACAAGAGGCAATGGTTTTAAACTGAAAGTGGGCCAACACAGCTACTAAGTGATTATATGCTCTTTTCACCATCCCTCTGTTTTGCTTTGTATATGTAGATTAACAGCTTTTTGCTGCATTAACTCTGGCCTGCAGATCCTCAGATGAGATATTCAGCTTGCTCCTTTCTACCTATCAGCATGAATTGTTCCCTGGGCATTGTACCTGTTCATTTGTACCCAAAGTGGAGTGCTCTCTCCTCTGTTTTCTCCCTATATGATATCCAGCTGCTGTTTCACCACAAAAATGCAAATCTGCGTTTTCTGATGATGCAAGTAGCATTTTTTCTGTTTGCTGTGTGGTCAATTTTCCAATGTGTTGTACAATTTTGTTCCATAAATCCTGTACCTCCAGATCTGACTTTTGCCAGAATGATGCATAAATAATATACTTGGGTAGCTTTGAAAATATTCACTGGATAATGTCATATATTGACTAGAAAGGGGAAAATTAGTATATTTTAGTATATTAAGGAAAATTAGTATATTTTCAGAAAGTTAAGTAGAGATAATGCACCTAACACTGTTATAATCACCTGGAACCACAACCTTGAGATAGATTATTTAGTATCTACTGGGAAAGCAGCAGCCTGCTGCATGCAAGTAGGGATTAGCAATAAAAGAATTAAAGGGTGCTTGTTCAGGGTAGGGGAGTTCATTTTCTCATAAAACAGAGTAGCAGGAAGTAAGCTGCTCCTAGCTTATGCAAAGCAGCAAGGGATCATATCATAAAACCAACAGGCCTGAGGATGAGAGCAATTAATGAAAAAAAACCCCAAAAAGTAGTTTTCTTTACTCTTTCTCCTTCCTCAGTTAGATCATTGACTACTGTCTTTAAAAAGGTTGTTTTAATTATTGTTATTCTGAATATTAGAATTAAATCAGTTTGATGTTGCTCTTCGGTTACTCACACAGGAAGATTTCTGTGATCTTAGTCACAAGTGGTATATTTTTGTCTGTTATGCCAAGCTGGAAAACATTTCTAATGAGTCTTGCTAAAAATGGGGAGCATTAAAAGAAAAAGCTCAAGAAATAAAATTAGTTACAGAGAAGCAGTGGATGAAACACCATCCTAGAATGTGAGCACTCCCTCAAATTAGGTATCTGTTCCTTGATGGTGGAGGGAGTTGAAATCACTCAATTCTAGTGGGATGTTTTTCAGAGCACACTTATCTTTAAAGCTGATGGCCCCTTAATAAATGCAGGACAAAACGGATTATAAGATTAAACATGTATACTGAAATGCTAAAGAGACAATATATAGTACTTTGAATGTAGCATTGAGAATACTGAGTCTTTATGACAGGTTATTTGGGGAGAATATTGAGCTGCATCCGTTAGCAACAGAATGACCTCTGTTAGTAGAAAGTAGGAGGAAAATCACATGTGTGAAACCGTGTCTGCCATAATGTCTTCTTGTTCTCTTAGCCTCTGCTTCCCAGTTTTGGTTTCAGGGCTGCCTAGACCACAGAACCAAGAAAGATGATTCCTGGGAGACTTTTGGAAAGCACATCACAGTAGCACCAATTGCCTCTGGAACTGAACCTCTGTGCCTGTTTAGGGTATGTCTGACTGCCATACCTTGCTTTTATGGGCAAGTGACAATAGCAGAGGTGATGGTTTCGTTTCTTGGAGTGATCCACAGGATCTCAGTCATACAGGATTTGTTGGTAGGACTGCTTGCTTGGCCAAAGATGAGCAGAGAGATGAAAGCTGTTGTTTTTGCAACTTGAAATGTAGCTGAGAGATAAAAATGTTAGCCTTCCAGCAGCAGTGAGCTCCTCAACACCCCTGCTTTTTTGTGTCCTGCAGTCTTTATCTTTTTTTCCTCTCTTCTCCATGATTTATGTATTCACCAATTGGTTAATGTAGCATGTATTTGGATAGGTAAGCCTGCTACTAAAAATATTATTTCCTGAACAAGCAAGTAACCGGGTTGCATTTCTAGCTAACTGTTCTTTAATAGCCAGGTCTCTGCCTGGGTGAGTTGCAATGGAAAATTGATTCGTTCACATGAGCTTACTTTTTTCCACAATTTATTTTCTATCTCCTGTCTCTCCAAGCTACCACTTTATCTTTCTCCATTAATTAGAGCAGCTGGAAGAGCAGTAATAAACACACTTTCCTTTCCTTTGTGTTCACATCCTGAGCAGTGCAGAAATACTCTGTTGCATTCTTGTAAGCATCTAAAATATTTGTGGAACTCTAGCTCAACATTTTTCTAAAAATGATGTTCATCGGGATTTCCTTAAATTCCATTAATTTGGTCTGCATCCATACAAGGAGTCAGCATAAGTGTGTGAGGTAGCCAGTGTGTCCTGCATAAGGTGGCGGGATTGAAAGGCTGAAAGAAATTTGAATAGAAGTAAACACTTTTTCATGTGACTGGAGCAGCAGAAAAACTTGCAGCAGCCACCCTGACATGTGTATCTGTTGGATGCTCTTTTTGTTATTGTCTGAAACATAGACGTGGATAAATAATTCCCTGGTACTTCTTTAAGACATCAACAGTAATTTCCTGTAACGCGGATGGCTTTTTGGGTCTGCCCAGCCTCTGCAACCTAACTCTCTGGTCTTTAAACGAAAATTAATTAGGAAAAAAAAAAAAAAAGAGAAGGGAGGCAGCTGCAGAAGTGCAGCTTTGGGTCCAGAGCTGTCTAGCTAAGGGCGGTGCCTAGCTGTTCTCCCTCAGGAGAGGGTTTGATGGGGAACATGATGATCCCTCCCCCTCTGCTCCCGCCCTGTGTGAAGGCCAAACAATAACAGCAGTACTGACACCGCCGTGCTGTAACTTCGGCGCGTATCTGTGCGCTTGTCTTTGGGTGTACCGAATACTTCGTCTGTGATTAATAGCATTCCTTGCATAGAAACTTCTAAAAATCTCAGCTTCATTCTCGATTTTTATACTGATAAATACAGACATCAAAAAATCCACTGTGAACACTGTTTTGGTTTTTTTCCTTCTTCCCAGTATGTGTTTATTATTCATGAATGTGTTGCAACATCCAAAAATGTAATGAGTGACTCACAGAATGAGCAGAGGAAAAAAATATACAGTTACAGCTTTTTAATGAGACTTCCTCAGCCAACTACAAAGTGTCCCAGTTAAGAAACCGCTGTTGGACTATATTAAATTCACCCAGTCCTCGGTTTTATGTTCCTTCTGGATGTATTTGCAACATAGTTTCATTTGGTATATGTTTCTGTTCATTCATATCCCTGATTTGTTTTCTTTCTTGTATCAGGGATTACAACATTCAGACATCAAAAAGCAAAACTGAAGAACAGCATGTTTACAAATAGTTCTGGATTTTGTGTTTGTGTGTGTAAGAAAGGAAAAGAGCAAAGGCTGTTTACCACTACCGTTGTAGTAACATCTCTAATTGTTTCAGATTAAGCCAGTATTATTCAAAAACAATCCTTGTAAGGATTCCAGCGCAGATACAACCATTCTGTTAATGCAGCATAGCTCTGAACGAGTATAATATTGAGGGATCTGAAGCTTGTGGGATGATGCTGGGTGTGCTGTTCTCCTTCAAGAATCAAAACTGACTTTCTTTCTGGAGAGATTGGTTCTTATTGTTGGAAAGACTAAATTTTTCTTTCATTCGTATGTTTTTGAATTTTATCGGTATTCATAAATTTTACTTCATGTCTGGTACCCCATCACCTTTATATCTTTCTGGCACATTAGTGGGAAATCCATATTTGCTTAAAAGCTTAGAGTGCAAATCTGTAGAGATAGATAGGCAACCTAATACTTGTCTTTCAAACGAGCTGTATACTTAAGTGATCATTTCCAGTTAAGGATCTGCCATAATCTTACTGCAGTCAGGATTGTACAGACTTGTATTTTATTAAAGTATATTTTAAAGGAATTTTCAGGGTACACATACTGTGTGAGAATTTGGAAGAAAGACGTGGTACTACTGTGCCCTTACTGGTTCTCTTGGGATATTCAGTAATTATTACCACAGAAAAATGAGTTAATTTTGGCTTTATTTGTTACAAGTATGTTGTAGTGAGGTGTTCTGTATGTAAAATTGTGTTGTCATTACAATGCAAAGCTGTACTTGGGCCTTAATTACAATTATACTATTTTCTGCTTTGTTTCAGAAACAGATTGTGCCTTTTCAGACAGTAAGCTCTTCTAGATTGGAAAAAAAAGTAAATCCAGATAGAGTTACCTCTTTGTTGCTATAGAATGCGTTCCTCTGTCCATTTCATTCTGATTAGTTGTCTTGTTTCTTGTAGGGTGTGTGCTGGAACAGTGTCTGCAGATGGCATTCAAAGATGTGAGGAAAGTTGGCCTTTTTGGATCAGTTTAGTAACTCTGAATGAAGAACTAGAAATTAGCAAATTGTAAGTGAGTTGGATTTTAGGATGCTAGAGCTTTAACTGTCTGAGTGTATTTACCAATAACACTAGGCAAGGCATGATGATTTCTCATTTTTCACCTGGGAAAACTTGGTAACATTGCGTGTATTTTGCAAATATTTGCACATCATAGTTTAACTCTTTTTGTTTCATGATTTTTGTGGGGTGTAAAGCTCACTGAGAGAAGAAGTGTGGGGTATAAATTTCTCCTGTCTGTATTTTCATTTCTTTGTGTGACTTGCCTCCGAGCTGTTGATTTACAGGTGTGACTTCTGTCACACCTGCTGGCAGGGGTATTTATAGGATGTTAAATAACTTTCAGTGCACTTTCTGAAACAGGCAAGGTACGTGCAGAGGGAAGATAGAATAGGAGCTAGCTCAGGTCAGAAAGCCATGGGTTAAGCAGTACCTCTGTCCCTCCTCTCTGCCTATAGCATTCCCCAAGTAATGTTTTTTTTTTTTTTTGGTGACTGTTGTGCAATCATGTGAATCTTAGGGTGAAAAATTTACCTGAGTGCTGGCCCAAGTGTAGCAGTTATTACCACCCACAGAGGGAGGTCTGATGTCCTTTGCTGGCAGTGCTCATCACAGTCTGAGCTGATTCAAGAGCAGCCAGCATTCCCCATCCACCCCAGTCAGCTTTCTGCCACAGTAAGGCATTTAATAGGATCGGTGGAAGGTTTAATGGGTACCATATGGACCAGAACCAGTGCAAAGGAGAGGATGGGAAGGGAAAATTGTAGTTTGGGTTGGTAAAGAAGTGCCAGGTAGAAGCTGGAACCTGTAGTTTCTGGCTGAGAGTAAATCAGAGATTATCCTGTGTCAGGGATGTATCTACTACCTGGATTTTTGCAATTCTTTTCTTCTGCAGCTTGCTTGTCAGGGGAAAATACAGTATACCCAGATTTTAAATCATTCTCAGAAATATTGAGAAGCATTACTTCTCAGCAGATGCAAACCTATAACAAAAGGAGGAAGGAAGGAACTTTAAAGAGTGAGGGAAAGTATATTTTCCTAGAGGCTTGCCATTGCTAGGATGTGACCTAGGAATGCCTTAGGGGTGATCCAAGAAGAGTTTATGCAAGGCTGTACAAGGTCAGGGGTTTGTAGCTGTGTGGGATATTGCTGTGCAGCTGGCTAAGGCAGCATCTTTGCCAAATCTGCCTTCAGTAGGAAACGCTGGAGGCAAAGGTAGAAGCATAAAATGGACGAGGTTAAAGCTGCCTGGTACTTTGTTGTGAATCCATTTCATTTCAGACACCTCTCTTGCCCTTCTGCTATCAAGGCATCATTTCTGGAGACTTATGTGACCATAGACTTGAGAAGTGCTCCCTTGTGTATTTTGGAAGATGACATTTACTATCTGAAGGATTCCAATCAAACACAGGATGGCCAGGATACCTTCCCTCTCAGCTTTTGAAAAGCATAGTGGCCTTTTTATATGCACTTTGTTTACTACCACATTTTCCTTTCCTACGATTCAACTAAAGTTCAGAAGACCAGCACAGTGTAAATAAAAGTAGACTGTTTTTTCTCAAATTCATTGTGCTCTACTTTCACAGTGTGCACTAAAATATCACTGAACCGTACTTTTAAATTCCCAGTTAAGAACTGATAGCTGCATGGGCTGCTCTCCAGGTGTCATCCACATTTCTTCTCTGAGATGCTTTTCTATTGAAATCTCTGAAAATTCAAGTTTGTAGATGACAAACAGTTGTCTTGAAAATATCAGAAGTATATTGTCTGAATTTGTGATTAAGTTTTTAAATAACGCAATGGTAAGAATTTTTCTGTGCCTGAAGTCCCAGCAGAGACTTCCTTTGAGCAAAAGAGTGAGTTACCTTATGATCTCCTGATGCAATTTCTCCATGAGTAAATATTTAGGTCATTATGCATCTGGCAGCATTAGAAACCGACAGCAGTGTCAGTCTGTGTTTTATGTGGCATCTACCCCCGCAGGAGGTGCCGGCCCACAAGCTCAAAGTACCAGGACAGTAACAGCATGGAGATGTATATCATATTTATTGGATTAAAATGTGATAGCACTGCTACTAGTGTTTCTTGGTGTTGTGCACAAGGAGATGAGAAGGCCCAGGATTTTGTTTGTTAAGACTTGGGTAAAAGCTGGGTTCAAGTGTTGTCCTTCCATGCACAGACAGTGTGATCTTGGGCCTATCCATTGCTCAGGTGTTCTTTTGGGCCGTGCTTGTGAATGGAATGCTAGAATTTTTCCTCCCCTTCCAGCAAAGCCTGAGATGAAATATTTTGCAAAGCTTGAGATACTGGGATCCTACAAAAACAAATGCAAACCAGAAGCTTCTTAAATCAGATTTTATCCAATCTTGAGACAGAGTTTGATGCAGCTCCAAGTCTGTATGAGGGGATCGTATGAGCCTGAGCTGGGAGCAGGGTGGTGGGATCTCCTCTTGCAATAGTGGAAACGAGTTACAGCACCTTGAGCTGCTTTAGGAATGGTACCACAGGGTGTCACATAAATGGGGGCTTGCTAGGGCTTCTCATGTGGTGAACATGTGTATGATATAGCAGAAAAGTAAAAAACTAAGAACTTTTTGATCTAAATTTTCTGCTCCCTTTTCTTCATCAAAACAGTATTATCTCCTCCCCAACCCCCATCCAAAAATGGAAGCCAAACACAGTCATAACCCTTCATTTTGGCTTGTTTTTATGAGGCTAAATAGTATATGTTTCAGGTGGGGCAGGATACCTCTAGAACACATCATTCGGTTCTGTCCTCGCTTGGCTTCAGAGTTTCATACTGCCCCTTGTGCAGGAGAGCTGCTTTGGTCTGCTCCTGTGCCTCCTGGCAGCCCATCCCATCCCATCCTTGTAGACCTGTAGCTTTCAAAGCCAGTTGCGAAGGAGGGAGGCGATTACCAGAGCAGGGTGTGAAAAGAGAAGCAGCTTGCTTGGGGTTGCACTTGAGGCCAGCAGAAGTGAGAGCCACATCCAGGTCTCTGCCACCCCAAGCCCGCTGGGCTGCACTGCTCCCCTTGGAGCACATGATTTGGCATGTGTTTCTCTGGGAGCTGGGGCCAACAGCAATGTGAAAATTGTGTTATGCATTATTTATTTATTTATTTGTGCAGCCTTAACTTTTCTGCTGGTGGGCTCCACCCTCTGCCACGCTGTGCGGCTGCACAAATATTTGCTCTGGGAAACAGTGGGGGGAGTAGCTCAGTGCAAGGAATATGAGGCTGGGATGGAGTGGAGGGCTAAAGCTGTTTAAATTGGCTTAAGCTGTGCTGTTGGTCAGTGTCTAGCTATGTCTTTTGGGCAAGTGGTGATCTAAGTTTCGTAGAAATACTCATCCCAGCTATGGACAAGGTCACTTCTTCTTCAAGCCAAAATTATAATTAGCAAGAAACCTGATACAGTTCTGGGGATGAACATCCACCTGCATTCTCTCTCGCTAAATATGTTTACATTTTACATATGCTTTTAAAAAAAATGCTGCTTCCAGATTTAGCTTAGAAATGGCAAAATGTTTGCACAGCTTGTGCTAATACATCACAACAAAATGATTTTTCAATTTAGTTGATTGCCTGGATAAGAATGTGTTGTTTCTTTCCCCTCTAAACCATAACTGTTAGACTTTCTTTAATTATTAAAATGGTGCTCTCCCTGTACCAATGTTACAGTTCCTTGTAACCGCTGTGCACCTGGGTCAGATTTCTTCCCTCCGTGCCCCATGATTTGCAAAGGGTTTTGCAGCACAAGAAACAAATGCTTTTAGATGTAAGATTGGATAAGAGTTAAGTTGTTGGAGAGAAGGAATATACATCTGTTGTGAGAGGTAGAAAATATGTAGTGACTAAAATAACGGCACAGTGTTTTCTCCTCCTTTTTTCAACTGAGAAATACAAATGAAGTCATATTTTGATGAAGAGCTGTAGTGAACATATTTAAGTACTGACTTAATTGATACTTTTAATCAGTAAGTCATAAAAAATGTACTGATGCTTCTTTTTTTCCGATCTTCCACTAAAGCAGGCTGCAAAAATAGGATGATAAACTACATCTAATAAAATCATACATGGGTAACTTCCCTTTAAGCAATAAACTGGGACCCAGTTTTAAGTACCATGCAGGTGTCATAAGGACTCAATTGCTTGGAAATAACCCCAAAATTTTCTTCTTGGTAATTAAACATAACCAGTAGTTGGAGATATTAATGTCCATGAAACTGTGGGGTTTGCTTAGTGCAAAACTTGTGGGACTACTGTTTAATTATTACTGAGAGCATTAATGGCAGCTGTGCTGATATATATTTGAATTTATCTCAATGTGTTTGCTAGAAGTAGCTTCAGGATTTTTTTACTTTCATCTTCCCTCGCTCCTGCTTCTTCCCCACCTCCCAGCTCCTTGCCCTGCCATTATACCCTCTCAGTTGGTTGCATGGCTTGGGTTCTTGTGCCATGCCTTCCCTTACAGCCAGTGCACTGCTTTGGACTCTGCCTTTCTGGGAATTTGTGGAAAACCAGTGCACGTGCCAGCCTGCAAACAGAGCATATGCTTACCCTTCCTACTGAAACAGGGTGGAAGTAACTGTCCTCACCCTCTGCACCACGTTAAGATTGCACTTCTGTCAGGCCTTTCAGAGCGCTCTATGGGATCGTAGAGCCCATCTCAAGTGCCTACACTGCTGTGGGCAAGTCAGCTTTCAGCGTGTTGTTTATTAGGCACAAGGGTTTGTTTAAAGAACATGAAGAGCGTATCAGAAATTTACTGGGAAACCAGGGAACTGGATTCGCTCTGGCACTGGCTGTCTGTCCGTGCTCCATTTGATGCTGCACTTTAAATTTCCCCAAGCATTTTGGGCCCTCCAAAGTTTCGCTCTTTTTCGGGGGTTAACCAGTTTAGTGTGAGCAAGATGCTGTTAGTTGAAAAGACGAGATGTTCCACAGAAACGTGTTTGTTCATTTAATTTAGGACGAGAGAACATAAGTCTTAAACCATGCCAGGGGAGGTTTAGGTTGGACTTTAGGAAGAATTTAATCACAGAAGGAGTGGTTAGGCATGGGAATGGGCTGCCTAGGGAGGTGGCGGAGTCACCCGTCCCTGGAGGTGGCACTTGGTCCATGGTCTAGTTGACAGGGGCATGTTTGGTCATGGCTCAGACACGATGATCTCACAGGTGTTTTCCAGCCTAATTGACTCTGTGCATTATTACTCATGAAGGGGAGCGGGGTGGGATGTTTCGTAGGGATCGGAGGCAGCGGCGGGGACCGGGCGGGACGGCGCGGGCCGGGTCGGGGGCGCTGCGCACACGAGGGAGCCGGGCGGAAC
>VZRR01014165.1:2711367-2757644 GCA_013398015.1 Oreocharis arfaki | reverse complement strand
CGGGCTGCGGGCGGCGGCTGCCGCTGCCTCGACGTGCGGCCGCGCCCGGGGCAGCGCTCCGCAGCCGTCGGGAGAAACTGCGGGGAAGAGTGAACTTCTGGAAAAGCGCAGCACCAGGGAAAAGCGAAATATAAATTGGGCCGTGAGTAAAGAGAGGCTTCGGGGCAGCAGCGCCGTGAGCTGCCTGAGGCTGAGCCTGTTGCTGCGGGCAAAGGGCACCGCGGCTGTGCTTCTCTGAGCAGCGCGCTGCACAAGTGTGACAGCTGGTTTGTAATTCTGCTGCGTTTTATACTTTTGTCGCTTTTTAAGCGTGAGGGGGTGCCAGGCAGGCTGCCGGTCTGAGCCTTCCAGCCGCCGCTCAGCGGACTGTAAAATACACGAAATTTATTAATCTGAAGCTGCGTGTACCTGGACTCGGCTAGCATGGAGCAGAGCACGGTCCAGAGCGATTCGGGCAAAGTCTTGGCCGTCAGCACTGCGGCTTTGAGCACCTTCGCTCCACTGCTGTTCGCCCGATGTGGTCCGTGGCGACTTTAAAATGGTAGATTTAAAATATGACTTCAAAGATAGATCATTTTCTGCGCCCTCGACCTTAAATTGAAGTTCTCTCTCTGCCGCAACAGAGCCATTCAAAGGCAGCCGCCACGGTGTCGTTTCGAAATACATGGAGTTAAGTTGTTATGCGGGCAGGTACTCACCTTTTCCAGAAAATGAAAGAGAAATTGAAGTTATGGTGATGATGTAAATGGCAGACCAATTACAACTGGGCTGAGTGGTAATGGGAGAAGAAAATCTTGGAGGTAATTGTGGTGTGTCAAATTGCTTCTTAAACTTTCAGTGGATGAAAACCACCTTGATTCTCCTAATTATGTGCTTCTGAACTCCAGCACAGTATTTCGAGAAAGAATCAGTGTTTCCACCTTTGCTGAAGGAAAATGTTCTTTTTTAGAAGTTTTGTCTGAGTATCTAACTTTGGACCTTATATTTCAGTCTTTCACTCGAGAAATCAAATTCTGTATCTTCTTACTGAAAATTAAATGATAAGACACTTGAGCTGGTGTTTACAGGGGAACGCTTTACAGGTTCATTTACTGTATGGAGCCTGTATCTGAGACGTATAATGGAGTCTTGCTTTTACTACTGTGATCAGTTGCAGGGGAGGGAGAGAGGGAGGGAACCATTAAGTAAATTGTCATGTTTTGGATGAGGCTGTCTCTTGTCTTCAGCCTTCCTCGTGTTCACGCGTATCTTCCTTCTGTATCTTACAGTACGATGTGTTTTCACTATCTGTTCAATTTACATTTTGCCTTTTTTGCCTTCTTTCTGGAAGCAACAAGTTTTGCAAGGGTTTGGGAGATTTATTTGGTGCATTGTTACATGTTGAAAAATCACAGATAAAATTACAGAGGAACCACTTGGAAAAAATGTTTTGAGTTAGTAATAGAAGGTTTTTTCTGAAAAATTCTTAAATGTATTTGCATCTTTCTTTTTATCATCATGACTTTTATTTTCAGATCCTAGAGCTCTCTGCTTGCAACTCATAGAACATGACCCTCCCTTTCCTTATCTCTTTTCTGCCCTTCTTTCTTTTGCACCAGACCCTGTTGAGACATCCAGCCTTAAAAACTTGAGGTTTTAAGTTTTTCTTTTTAAGTCATCTCCCAAGCTGCAGCTGCTTATCTTGGGCGGAAGGCTTTTCGTGTGCTAAAGGGTAGGTGGCTGCTGCTATTTTCTCTTGATCAGGGCTTCATGGAGGAACAGTTCCTCTTTGAAGGCAAAAGCTGCCATGTTCAGTCTCTCTTGCTTCTGTACAAGGACTTTGCCAGGGCTACAGACACATCTGCGGTACAGTGGTGGAGCTAGAAAAAAGTGATTTGAAAGACTTACAGATGACAGCTTTGACAGATCTAGAAGGCAGAGAAGTGGATTAGAAGGTACAGAGAAATGGTGTTAGTTTTTGTATAGCTGAAGCCCATGTTTGTCTCAAAAAAAAAAAAAATTCCCACCTTCCCCCCTCACCCCCAAGGCAGGGATCTTTCAGTTTGGATTGAGTTTGTGGTTGTTGAGAGATGAGCGATGGGAGTGGTGTCATTAGATGCCAGTTAGCTTGAACGTTATTTCCAGATCTATGCTTTTACAGAAGTGTTGGTTTTCTAATGTGCTCTTTTCTCATCTGTTGGAGATTAGAAATGTCAAGTGCATGGTCTTGGTCCTCAAACGAGAAGAAGAAAAGAGGTAGACATCCAGATTTGAACAATGTTTTTGGCCTGGTATAGCCTGATGTTTCAGGATTGCTGCAAACTCATACTTCAGTTGTGTGTTACTTTTTGGACATTTTATGTATGAAAAAAGCCAAATACGAGGTGTTTTTCAGCACAGCCATATTCAATGGAGGAAACTGTTGCAGGACTTTGCTCGGTGAGCTGATAGAAAAGAAAGAAAAATGGAGGATTTCCCTCTGTGTCAGAGAAGCTTTGATCTCCAAAACAGCTTTCTCTTCTTGCAGGTGTTAGGAAAAATATCTCAGCTTTTGCTTGAAGATTTTGTTGTTTTCGCTGACAGTTTTGGTAACTCGCTGGAGTTTTGTTGGGTGTGTGAGAAGGAGCAAGGACTTTCCCCCACCGTGGTGATTCTGCACAGGAGTGGCAGGAGGTGGAGTTCGTCTTTCCAGCCTTGGTTACAATCTGCACCATAAGCTCTGAAACTTTGCTACCATATGCCAGTGATTTATGGTGCTTATAATTTGAATGCCACTGTTGTGTTTTAGAGATTATTTGCTTTCTTAAATCTTACTTAAACACTGCTTTCTTAAATCTTACCTAAGTGTTTCTTCACAGATAAAGTAGTTCACAGAGACTATACATACTGGAATTTTAAGTCTTTTGCTTATCAAAAGTCTGCAGCAGCCATGTGGAAGGCTCTAGACATTTTCACTTTCCTGACCTGACCAGGCTAACCTGTGTAGAGGTAAAAATGATTTATTCTTCAATATGAGCCTGTCCTGCTGCAAAGCTTCCCACTGTGTCGCTGTTTGTACTGAGAGGATCCTATTAGATAGGGACCAAAGTTTATGCATTCTTAACCTTGATATGCTTTAGGCCTTACCTGCTAGCCATCTCCAGTGTTGAATCAGAGAGCTGGAGCTCAGGTCATTTATTTGTGCTTAAGGAGATCACTCCTCTTGTGTCATGTGTGAGTCTGTACTAGGTCCAAGCAGGCTTCAATGTGAAACTGATAGTAGTTTTGTTAGCCTGGGAAGAACTTCCAATTCCTAAATTTGCATGTAAAAAGAATTTCTCTGTGTATTGGGGGAAAAGATATTGTGGTTAAGATAATCTGCTAGGAATAGGAATGCTAAGTACATAGGTTGGAAACTGTGGGAAAGAGTTGCTTTGGGATGGATTGAATGTCACTGTCTTCTTCTATAATTAGACATTTTAGTCTATTTCTAGAACACCCTATATTTAACTCATCGTCAACATTTCTGTGTGAATATACCAAATACATATTTTGTTTTGAGGGGAATGTTCTGCACTTCTTGAATGTTGCCATTAGTATACTAACAGTCTCACTTGCGAGCTCCTTCCGCATTTCCTTCACCTTCTTGCATGGTAGTGGTTTGACTTCTGAAGTGGGCTCAGTAAAAATGTCATCCCACACAACACTTGGGTTTCTGTGCTGGAAGAAAGGGGTGAGCTTGGGTGATTCAAATTGTTGTCTACTCTTGAGAGAAATATTTTTACGTATTGTGGCTGCATATACTGTTTTGTCATGCTGTATGTTCCTCTAGAGTTTACTTGTGTTTTTCTTGAGATCCTTTGACAGAGTGAATAAAGCTGGCAGGTTAGAAGAAAACTGCCTTGCTCTTCTGAGCTTTGTATCAAGTCACTTTTCCTGTTCTCCAGTTTTCAGCTGTCTTGGTGTTTATTCAGTTTTAAGTTGCCATTAGGGAAAGAAGCAGCAAAATATGATTGTGAAACTACAGTTACAATTTGTGATACCCAGTGCTGACCACTGTCAGAAAATTAATGTTTAACTTGCCCTTCTAACCAGACTCAATTTCAAGTTAAAAGCAAGTTGACAAGGATACTGCCAATTTTCCCCTCTTTCTGCCTGCTACATATGCTGCCTTACATAATTTTGGAGCTAACAAGAATAGTTTCCCAAGGATGTGATGACATGGTTTGTTTTTAGTGGAGGCTGTCTTTCCAACCAGAAGATGACCCTCTTAGGAAGAGCTTTCATGAAAACTGTGTCTTGAAGGCACCAGGGCTTGCATTGTCTGCTGATGACAGAATTTGCCTGGCATTGTCCTCGGAGGTGGTGGTTACATTATCCACTCGCATCCTCTGGATGCGTTTTCTGTTTTATGCTGTTGTTCCCCGTCTCCAGAGCCTCTGTAAGCTATTTACTCTCTGTAACTATTCAAGCTTTGTCCCGATGTGTGTAAATCAAGCATGCAAACGAGAGTATTAGCGATCAAGAAAATAATTGTGAAGCTTATGGGCCGTGGAGGGCAAAGGGTGGCAAACTGCACACATAGTGAGAATTCACTTCCCTGTCTCGCGGTGCCTCTGAACCAGAGGCTCTTGTTCAGAGCTGTGTGAGCCCGGCAAAGGGCCCCAGGTACTCTTGGTGGTGAGCTATTGAGAGGCCATCCTGTTGGTTCGGGTGTTTTTTGAAAAGACCAACTTATGTTTATTTCAAAAAGAGAAAAGAAGGAACCGTAGAGAGGAAGTGTCTATTTGGGGACCTTTTTTCTTTACAGAAAAGAGGTCGTTTAGACACATGAATGGAAATGAAACTTTCTGTGTTGAAAAACAGTCTAAAGTTTGCTGAGGGTGGCTTGCAGCATTTTTGAAAGTGCTGGTCCTGTTCGGTGAAAAAAGTGTATTTCTTTTAGTATCAGCTAAAAGCAACAATGAAATAAGTTACTTTTTGAAGCAACTAAGTGAAACACACTTTTAATTTGTCTGAAGGGGCTGTAATTTGAGCAACCTGATCTAGTTGAGGATGTCCCTGCTCACTCTGGGGGGGGCGGACTAGATGACCTTTAAAGGTCCCTTCTCACAAAAACTATTCTATGTTTCTTACACAGAAACCATTAATTTAGACCATTTAAAAATGGACTGTGAAGGGATTTCCGGAGAAAACAGCAAGAAAGTTACTTTTGGCAGAATATTTTCCTATTTGTGCCCTTCTGAAATACATATATATTATTATGAATGCTTGATGTAATGCAGCGTTCTACCATTTGTTTTTCTTAAAAGCCGATTGTTTTTTAGTATGGGCCTTCAAATGACATGTATTAAATGTTGTTTCAGTGGTACTGGACTAGAAATAATTCTCAACAGTAAGAAACATTGGAAAACTTTTGCCAAACTACAAGATAAGAGCTTGGACTTGTGAAATGTTTTTTTAATTATAACAGGGGTATTTGCAGAAAAGGTTTAATACTTTCGAAGCGATGTAGCTAGAAAGGTATATTTTGTGTCCTGATTCTGGTGTTTGTAATGTTTAAATCTTCTCTTACCAGGTGCCCTGTGTTCAGGTAGGCTTCGGAAGCATTTTGTTAATTTTTACTTCCAGACTTCATAAACAGAAAAATTGTGATGATGTTTATTGATATATGATGATGTAAATTTTGTGCATTTGAGGGGAGAGACAGTAGCAGTCATTACTTGCAAATAGCTGGGTAAAAAACCGATTGGCCTGAGAGAGGAAACCCAGGACCACTGATGCGTGCATACTGCACAGATACAATATGGCAGTAAAAAAAGGAAATATAAAAAAATCGGTGGGAAGCTTTGTGGGTTCATATTTGCTGCCTAAATGAGGATCTCTGGGTGGGGTGAAACTTCTACTGTGTGGTGAAAGCAGTTTCTTTCTGACAGAGGCTGCCTTGGGAGAACCTGTTACACTGTCTGTCATGAACAAGCCTGGTATTTATTAACTAGATGGGATAATAATGCTAGTGCCTTGATGCTGGCTCTGGTGTTTTCACACACTGTGTGCTTACGGAGCTTAGGTGCACACTGAAGGTTCTTCAGCCTCACGCCAGCTGCTTTTTCACTCGTAAGTGAAGGCAGTGTGTGTAACCTCCCTGCTGGCTTGGTGGCACATCCCATTAAACCCACACCACAGCGGTTTGTGTGGATGTGCCCTGGAGCACGGGAGGGAGGTTTGGGCGAAGCAAATTTTACTCGGATAGTGAACTGTCCTGGAGGTGATGGGTTGTAAATCTTTAGACAGCTAATTTAGTATCTGCCCAGGCCCTTAGCTTGCCCTTAGGTAAGATTCAACAATAAAGCTGTATTAGTTGAGGTAAAGTTGTAGTTTAAACTCCAGATATACATTTTTGTGAGCAAGCAAACTTGCACGAGTCTAATGTGCCTTTAGTGAAACAGTCAGAGGTGGGCATGGTCATTCCTGAATGTTTCCTTGGCACTCATCCATGGAGGAGCACTCATCCAGCTGCTTGAGGACTGTCATCCTCATTTTTTCTCGCTGACAGCATAGGTTGTTTCCTAGTGCTTTACTGCCTTCCCCTCCTATCTGCAGTCCAAGCTGTTTGCAAGAGCAACCCTTTCCTTATCTGGTTCAGCCAAGATGAGCCAAGTTGGCAAGTCAGATGTCAATGCCACAGAAGTTGCTGGGCTGGTTGACTGAACCAGGTTAGGGATTGATTTCAGAGTGGTGGAGCTGTGGAGTTTGTAAGAGCTGGGGTTGAGCAATAAGGGGAAGGACAAAGTAACACAGTTGTCCTTGGAAAAGGACCATTTTTCGTGGCCAATGCTTCAGCAAAGCAGTACTTGAGATGGTTGACTAACTCTCTTCTACATGTCCCGTCAAAACTTGGTCTCCAGTGAATTATCTGAACACCATAGCTAGATGCTTCTAATTGAGAAGAAGAATGTGTTAACTAATAAATTAAGTATTGCCCAAAGTTATGTAGAGGCATAAGTCTTAATAATGCAAAATGGGAGGAAAAGGTGTTTGCCTGTTAGTTTGGGATCAGGTGCAAATAGAAGCTTTTGGTGAAGGCAGAAGCTTGGGGGTTTTTTGTTCTTTTTACTTCTGTAGAAGAAGGGGAAGGAAATGCAGGGATGAAAACTGCACTGCTGCAGTTTTGAAAGAATGTTAACTTCTTGCTTTGTTTAAAAATATTCTAGTTATTCCTGTCTGCTAAATCAGGTTATTGAAATGAAATTATGACCTTTGCTCTGAGCCTGAAACAATCCAGAAGGTAAGCAGGTGTTTGGGAAGATTAAACCTCTTACCTCAGCTAGGAAGTGTTCTGGTAGGGCTGAGGTTCTAAGGGTGCCGTATTCTTGCTGAGACTAAAAATGTAAGAATGAGGAAGAATTTAAGGAGTTGATTATGGTCAGTTGCCAAGAGCAATGCCATGATAAATTATTAACTCCTTTCACTGTACTGCCTCGTAGTGCAAACAGAATAGCTGGTTATTGTGCTCTGCTTGGTAAGTCAACACTGTAAAAAATTCCTCAGTTATCTGGAAAATGTCTTCTTTGGGGTGTTTATTAAAGGGATATGGTAGAATTAAAAATCATGTTCCCCTCTGTTGAAGCTGGTTAAAACCAGTAGAAATCCATGGAGGCAATTTCTTTCTTTCTGTCTGGGGAGCCTGGTCAGCAGTTGTCGATCAGCTTGGTTTCACTTTTGTTCCTCTCTTTTCACAGTGCTTTGGTGAGGTGTGGTCCCTCCTACCTCCCCAAAAAGCACACCGGGGTGAGGCAGTTGGGTTTTTAGGTGTAGAGACATGAGGCAAGTTGACTCATAGCTGTTCTGCTGGAAAAGCAGTTCTGTGGAGACCACTCCTCCCGTGCTAGCTGTAACTGAATCAGAAGAACAAATGCAGGGGCAGGCTGTTTGGAGCATGTGGGTAACTTGCTGATGCTGTGCAGCAGCAGTCTTGAGGAATGAATTTTCAATTTTGTAAGAATTAAGTCATCCACTATTTTGTTTTGCTTTTATAAATATAAGTACCACAGCATTTACCTTTGCATTTTTGCTTAAACTACACAGAGCTTGGAAACCTAGATGATTTTAAGATGCCTCAAAATAATTTATAAAAGAACATTCTCCTCCCCCCCTTCTATTAGCCCTATGCTTCTTACATTAGATTTATGAGTGAATAATCTATAATTCAAGTAACAGCATGTAATAGATATGAATTTGCATGTTGACATTACTTTTTGTGTTTGTTATGCTTAGAGCTAGTACTGTAGTAATACACAATGAAAATAAATATGTATGAGAATTTTGAAATGTTTGCTGTGGTAAAATCTGTTGTTCTGTAGCAGGACACAGATGAACTTTCAGGGTTAAAAAGAATATCCAGCTTGAGAGCAAACCATTTCTGGACCAGCGTCAGCATCTGCCACCCCAGTTTTCTTAGGAAAACATTGAATCTTGCCAGTACATGTTGCAAGATACGACCAATGTGACTTACGAACTAAGAAGCAAATCTGCAAAATGCTGTTGGCTACATAGTATTGTTGGAATCTGAGATGGAAAATACTTTTATTTTTTTTATTTTTCAGTTCTCCTTTTGCCAATGCAGCAAAATTTAGTAAGATTCAGTTCATGCTGCAGGGCTTTTTTGTTCAGAAGCACTTTTGAGCAACCATTACTTTTTGTATCTTCTTTTTTAAAATTTGTTGGCTGCTTGGGGTTACTTGAGTACTTGTCAAGGACGGGACCTGTGTCTTAAGTGGATGTCAGAAATGCTGCCGAAGCAAACTTTCTCTTAGTGTCTGAGGGGTCCTAGTTTGGGGCTTTCATTCTGATTTCCAAGGCGTGAAGTGGTCAAGTGTTCAGCATCATGGAGGAATGTAGTCTTGTCTTTTGAGGCAGGGGACAGCTGTCGTTCTGTGGAATCACCCAGGTGGTCGCAGAGCTCACATGGGAGTGCATGAAAGCCAGGGACAAAACATGCTCTGTCAGAGGAACCGAATTGAGGAATATGTTTCTAGGTCGGAAATGAGGAGAATTTAGACCCTGTTCTTTTTCATGGAATTGTAAACCTCTGACTTTGAGATGGCTGTTCTACTAACAGTGCCAGTCACCAAATGAAGGCATTTTTATTCTGAACTGTTTTGGGATGGGGATGAGGAGACCATGTTAGGATGGAGCACCTTGATTCCGTGAAGGGTAAAATTTGTCAGAAACTCCTTGAAATCCAGTGAAGATTTGTACTGCTTTTAAATTTATGCAGAAAAATTTCTTAGACTACAGCAGTTCATGATGGTGTTAAATCAACTAAATATCTACTGGTTGATGTATTTCCCAATGTAATTTCTTGACTGATATGTCTTCTGTTGCTTTAATTGGCAACCCTGAAGATAACAGCTCAAAATTGGTTTTTCTCGGTTTTATACCATCAGTTGGCTATCTGTGGAGGAAGGATATGAGGCCATCTTGATAATTTCTCATCCTACCTGAAAATACAGTTTTAAGGCCGACTAAGGAGATGATGTTTTCTGACAGATGATATCATAGAGAAATATAAAACTGAGCAGAAGACAACTTAGCGAGGGACTGAGTATAGCATATTGCTTCACATACAGATACCACAGAAATTATAGCTGTGCTGGATTTTCTGCTTTTCACTGAAGTTCTGCTTTGTCTAGCAGTTGGTTTTTGTGCTTACCATGGGGGTACCAAATGCTTTTTCAGGGTATCAATTTTGCAGTAGACTAATAGGTGTATTATTCTAGGTGTTGGTGTTGGAAAAGCCCTGTTAATCTGTCCCAATTTCTAGGACAGGGTGGTTGTAGAAGAGGCTGGTGCTGTATTGTGCAATGGGTTTTTTGCCACTGGTTGTGGTTCATGTCTGAAGATTTCAGAAAGAAATCATGAAAGATTTCATCTTTTAAGTAAAGTTACTTGGTTTCTTGGTGGTATACAAGCCTGTTTGAGGAAGACCAGACTCAAAAACCTCCAGAGCTGGCCTGCCTGTTGTCCTGGGCCCTGTTAGATGAGAACGTGCCACCAGTGTTTTGTACCCTACTGTGGTGGCCTTCTGGAGCCACATTTCAGTACGCTTGACCTGTTTACTTCTTTATCCATCCATCTGGCTGGCTTTCTGCGTGTGGGCCTGGTTTTCTTAATTTCTTTTTCTGTTTCTTCAGAAGGTGTCCGAGAGCCTCTGCTCCTCAGGGGCAGCCACGGCCCGTGCAGGGGGACGCGGTGTGTGGGGGCAGACCTGGCTGCGCAGGCAGGAAGCGCTCGCGGCTGGGCCCGGGGATCTTCGGCTGTGGTTCCTGTCAGTTAAACCACGAGCAGGGGAGCAGATGTGCCGGGGACGACAACGCCGCTGCCGCCTGCCCCGGGCAGCCATTGTGTAACCAACTGTCTTCTCAGCTTCGTGCTCTGTGCCCATGTGCTCGGGGCCTTGTTGTCCCTCCGAGCCCCTTCTTTAGACACCTGAGAGCAAAGATCAGGGTTTAATTCGTTCAACAGAAAGCAGGACCTAAGCTCCTGAAGCATGAATTGTGAGAGTAACCATGGGAGTTACCCTAACACAGCGAGAGCTGAGGTCCAGTGTTTCGTTTTCCACAGCTACCAGTGTGGGAGTTTTTAAATGCATGTGAGAAACAGGAAGGTTGGGCCTCAAGTCGTGCAATTTCACTAATATCTTTCTGGGGAGGTAATTGCCACATTACCTGACCAATTTTTATTGTAAAATCTGTGATCTTTGGAATGATTTTTTTCTTTTCATCTCAATACACTTGTGGTTTTGAGACAACTCTGGCTTTCAGTTAAACAGCTTTTTAGAAGTGCTCAGAAAAAGCACATAAAACCTTCTATTGTAAATGATGTAATTTTTTAATGTAGGTTGTGTGATTTCTGAAGATATGCACGTTATTGCAACATAATTAATTTATTGAAACTAGAACTCTAGTAGTATCTTCCCCAGCATCAGCTTTTAGAGAACTGAGTACTCTCCACATCAGAATTATTTTAGAACTGAAACTGTGCATACATTTCAGCCTTTTTGTCTCATTTGGTGATCTTTTCTTCCTCATGTGACAGCATAGCTCCCAGAATATTGATTTTTATCTCTTAAACTGTATATTTGTTGACTAGCCAGCACTAAGTAGCGATGTCTTTGCCACGTGATAAAATGTTCTGTACTATATGATCTTTAAAATAGAGGGTCTCAGCCTGCGGGGCACATTGCTCAGGGTGGGGAAGAGTAGAAAGGTTGTAGGGGCAGTGAGATTGGATGGGTAAGAGGTCTGGGGTTTTTTTGTTGCTGTTGGTTTGTGTTTTTTTCTCCTGCCTTGTGTTGGGCTATGAGGCACTGTGCATCGCAGCCCACATGAGAGGTTTTGCATGCACAGAAGAGCTGTTCTCACAGAGGCAGGCACCGCTCTGAGCTCCTGGTCCCCTGGGTTTCTGCAGGGCCAGGAGCCAGCACCACAAGGGCAAAACTCGACATTTTGCCTCTGTGAAAGGCACCAGCTCTCACATTTCTAACATAGCTGCACTGGAAGCCTTTCACAGTGACAGGATGATTGTGCTGGTCTTTTTCCCTTTCAGTTTTTGAGCACTGTTGTTCTCAGTACTGTCTTGTTTGAGAAAGGAAAGATACAAACAGGGTGTACAACCCCTGAGGGGAACACATAGTAAAACCTCCGCAAAACCTCTTGAAGTGTATGGCATCTTAAAAAAAAGGCATAGATTTGGGGATTTTCACCCACCCACACACAATTCTGGTATTAATTCATTGTATCTATGGTCATAGTAGAACACTGAGACTTCACAGAAGCAGATGAAATGTTAGACAACATAAATGAAAAAAAGAAAGGAGGGTGGAGGATAAATTAAAGGATGGATTAGAAACTATGCAAAGCAGCCTGTCTCTGCATTACCTTGTTTATTGTACTAGTTAATTTTCCACTTACCACTCAGCTTTCCCTTGTGTTTTCTTCTTTTGCCTTTTTTTTTGTGTGTGTTTTTTTTTTTTTGTTTGGCTGGTTTTTAAAATTTCTTTATTGTGGGGGTTTTTACAGTTTTTTGTTTGTTTGTTTGGGGTTTGTTTTTGCTTTTTTGTTTGTTTGGGTTTTGTTTGTTTTGTGGTGTGCAGTGTGTTGGGGTTTTTTGGGGTTTTTTTTTTTCCTCCTGACTCTGTATGGGTTGAATGTTGTGCTGGGAGAGGAAAGGGTAGGTTAGAAGTGATAGATAAAAAACATTCTGCCTCTGATTCCTATGATAATTTGCAGGTTTTCATAACAGATGATGTTTGCTGAGGAGCTTCTTTGGTGATGAGGCCGTGGTGCTGCAAGAAAAGCTGGAATGTTTGTTTTCCCAGAGACCTAAATGAAAATTGTCAGAGGGCTGGAACAGCTATCCTGTGAAGAATGTCTAAGAGAGTTGTTCAGCCCAGAAAGAGAGAAGACTCCAGGGAGACCTTTTTGCAGCCTTTCAGTATATAGATGAGGCTTATAAGAAGGATAGAGACGTTTTGCCAAGACCTGTAGTGCCAGGAAAAGAGACAATGGTTTTTGACTGAAAGAGCATAGATTTAGATTGGACATCAGGAAGACATTTTTGACAAGGAGAGTAGAGAGGCACTGGCACAGGTTGCTCAGAGAAGTTGTGGGTGCCCTATCCCTGGAAGTGTTCAAGGCCAGGTTGGATGGCGCTGTGAGCAATGTGGTCTAGTGACAGATGTCCCTGTTGACAGCAGCAGGGTTGGACTTGGATGATCTTTAAAGGTCCTTTCCAATCCAAACAATTTTCTGATTCTCTGCACTGGGGCCTGCATCAACTTCTGATAATTTAGTGTAGTCAAATGTGACCTAAGGAAGGACCTTTCTTCTTCGGGAGATGCAGCCTACCTTTGCTCCCATTCATTATATGGAAAACTTACAGCAATCTCAGTCCTTTCTTATGGAAGTGTTAGAGGTTCTTAGAATGAAGGAAAGGTAGAAACAATCTTACTTTTGTAGGTCAAAGTGGGGAAAAGCTGCTGTAGGAGAACATTTTTTCCTGGTGATAGAAGCTGTGTGGGTGCACGTCTGCTCAATGCCCCTTCTGTGTAAGACACCGTCAGGGTTTCTCTTTTGAGAAGTGTGAATGGACTTGTGCAACAGCCCCATTCGGACAGTGCCTGAGAGGGGGCAAGTGCGTGCTGAAGTATCTGTATTACTCACTCTGCAGAGCCGAGGAGAGGTAGAAAGAGGTCTTCAGGTTTTTGAACCACTTGCTGTGGTGAGGTTGTGCTGCTTCTTTTTGCAGAATGAGACTAAGTTGGGCACACAGCTCAGCACAAGGTAATGGGCTGATTTTGTGTTTTCCCCAGGTGATTTGGTTTCCCCCTCAGCCCTGCCTGCTGCCTTGCTTCCCCCCACAGCTGGGGAGTCAGGCTGGCTCACAGTCCTGTGGTAGCAGCCACAGCTGGATGGCACAGGCACATGCAGAGCAGCCTCTGGTGCTTTATTTAGTTCTGCAAAAGGCATGGGAGCTTGAACGATGAAATGAGGAAGAAGTGAGGCTTGAATTTCTGTATACCTGGTTTGTGGGAGCTCTGAAAGTTTCCAGTATAGCCTGATTCTGTAGGTGTTTTCATGCAGCACTCATAAATTCTGTGTCAAGTTCATTTCATTAGCAGTGAATTTCTGTGTCTCCCAGGAGCAGGTGTGTGCTCATATGAGAGTGGCTTAGGCTTCAGTGTACACTTCCCCAGACATTACGAAATGAGAAATACTGGCCTGTCCAGACACTGCCTTCCCTGGGGGGACCTTTGCAGACCCTGCTCCTTTTCTGTAACACTCTCAAGAAAATTTTTTTTGCTTTTTTATTTTAATCTTGTTGGTTTCTAAGTTGCGCTTTGTCACTGTTTGAAACCCCATGCTGGGAATTGTTAGTCTAGCAACAAATCAGAAGATAATTTATATTCCCTTAATAGTCAAGTTCAATAGTTTGAAATTCCCCAGACTAATAGTCTCCCTTCTTAATCCCACCCCATGCAAATACTTTAGCACATAAATTTAAGCTACACTAATCTGTAAAAAGAAAAATGTACAAATGGCATGGGAATATTAGTTTCTGTCTTATTCTGCATAGCTGCAAGTTAGTGTATTTGTTATTGTAATTATGCTAAACGTCATGAATCATATGCATTTTCAGAATAACCTGAATGAATACATTGCATTTCAGGGTGCATTAAAATTGGGAGCTTAAAAGCCCAAAAAGCTAACTTTTAATTAAGTCTTGAGTGAACGTTCTTCTCCATTATAACCACATAAGCAGTCTCTTACCTCGAGGAGGTTTTAAAGGCCTGATTTTAGATATTCTCTGTTTGGTTCTTTAACTAAGATTTTCTTCTACAGACACTTAAATGACTTGGGCCTGTAACATGTCCTGGATAGATGTTCAGTACAGCAGGAACGTCTGTACTCTGCATGCTGTTAATGCTGCTTCTCTCATTCAGGCAGCGTTCAGCACCTCATTGGTTTAACCCAGCAGCGGCTTTTGGGGAAGGGCAATACTGAACAAATAGATGAAGAGCATTGTTTTAAAAAAGGCATTTGGTTCAGGGCTCTTATTGTGCAGGATTAAGAAGCAAAGACACCGTCATACTCCAAGGACTGGTGGATGAAAAGCTGGACATGACCCAGCAATGTGCGTTTGCAGCCCTGAAAACCAACTGCATCCTGGGCTTCATCAAAAGCAGTGTGGCCAGCAGGGTGAGGGATGCGATTCTGCCCCTCTGCTCTGCTTTCCTGGCAGCTCACAGTTCTGTGATTTTGTGAAAACAGCACAGATCAGTGAAATTCTGACTTGGAATCTGAAAGGTAATGATTACCTTTTGAAAATCTGGCTGAAATGAGACAAACATATACAAGAGGGAAATAAGAACAGTGTAGAAGCATTTGCCTCTCAAAATGGTATTCTTAAAGCATATCAAGTGAGCAATGCTGAAGATGGTAGTAGGGAGAAAGAAGGAAAGATCATGACCAAGATTGGAGATACAAAACTCAAACCTGCAGTTTCTCTGCAGGGATGAAGGAGTCATCTCTGGAAGGTTTAGAGACAAGTGAATTGTGTTCCTTTTTTCCGTGTACAATGGGAAGATACTCAGTGTGTCTACACTGGATGAGATTATTGGTATAACCTGCACATAGAACTCTTTGTGCTATGTGCTCCACACCTGTAAGTAGTTGGCTGTCTAGTAACAGGGTGGTTTGTGTACCAAACAAGTTACAGCAAGAGCCTGAGGTCTAGGTTTTGTTGGTTTGATTTGTTTTATTTCTTTTTCTTTGTTTTGTTTTTGGAAGTCCCTCTGGCTATGTAATAACTCACATTTTCTAACCAAGACCGTGTCCCTCCCTCCACGACTCAGTGCTGTGTGTGTTGGTACTTTCTTAAAGTTGTATCCAATCTCAAGTTCAGTTTTAAGCTAATGTTTTGAAAGTATTCCTTGAGTTCAGAGCAAATGGGTCTGCAGGTGACTTTGCTCTCTTTCCTGCATGGTGCAGGAGATCTTATTGTTTTTACTTGAGAATATCTGGAGTATTTTGTTAATTCTTGTGTTTCTCTTTGGTGAGCTTTGGTGTACAAATTGCCTATGCAGAAAACACATACCAGCTCAGAACTGTGACCTGTGCTGAGGGAAAATATACAGTTACAGCCTTCCAACCCAAATTAGCCTTTGCCCTTCTGCCTGTGAGTTTAAAAGCTTATGTCTCTCAGTCTATAATTTTCAATAAATTTCAGTTTTTTTTGTTAGGCTTTGGGTGACGTGAGTTGCAGCTACAGTGATCTGTAAATTACAATACACTGGAAATCAGTCAGAAGATTTCACCTCAGAAAGGAGTAACAAACATCTTGTTTTGGGAGACTGTCTTAAATATGTGGAGTTTGTTTTGATGTCTTGTTTAAGAGACCAGATCTATCCTGGCCTACATATATTCTGCTACTGTAAAAAACCGGCTTAAGCCAAAAATTAGGTTGAACGCTCTCGTGCTAAAAAACTCCAGACAATTATATTAGAAAAGACAAACAGTGAAAAAAACTACCCCCGACTCATCAGACTTGATGAGGTTAGTGGGAGGGAGTTCAGAAGTCTGACTGACAGCTCTGACTTTCCTGTGTGCAGCTGCTCCTTATCAGTCTGCCTGATTGTATGTATGGTTTGGTACTTTGCACCTCGTCTTAAATTACCTTTCATTCCTGTTTCTACAGACTTTTGAATTAAGTCATTCTGCCTGTGAGATGTTGGGAGGTGTTGTCACTCTTTCTTGGGTTGGGCGCTTTTGTTGCTTTTTGGGGTTTTTTGAATCTGTATGAAAGCTTAGTGCAAATATCAGCTTTGTGGTTTTAACAGAAGGAGATGTGCCTTAATTTTTCCAGGAGATTTGCTGATGGAGATTTGTCTCTCTTGTCCCAACCTCATGAACCCCTCCCTGTGTTAGGAATAGTGTTGGGCTCTCCAAGCTCTTAAAACCAAAAAATTCACAATAGTACTTGCCTTAGTTCACTCATCAAACTGTTTCAGAAAAGACTTCTGAAAAGAAGTAATCTCAGTTGTTGTGACTGAGTGGGTGACAAAATGGACCTTTGAGGATGTTTAGGGAAGGTATATGTTGGGGCACTGTATGGGTGCTCTGACTGGTTAAAGAGTGGAGAAAACAAGTGACTTCTTGCCTGGTGTAAAAGTTCTCACTGATTAATTCCTGCAGTATAACCGTTGGAAATGCGTGACTGAGTACTTAATTTCTTATATTTATGGGTAAAGTTAAATGAGGATCTTTGTGGCAAGTACAGTAACAAGCTTCAGGCATGGTTTGCAAAAACTTATTTTAACTGATAAGCTTTATAAATAAGGCTGAAAATCCGGTATATGTATCTATATATTTTACCCATGTGTCACTGTTAACCACAGTGCTAATTTAAATATAAATAAAAGTCTTCTTATAAATGGGTAGAATCTCTCATAGACGAAAATGATTGTTTAGTGCTGAGTTAGAGTAGCTTATAGATAAGTGTAAGTTGCAGTGCTTTGTGGTATGGGCTGTACTGTTTCTCATTACAAGCCCTTTTAGGCATTCATTTTTTGCTTTGCTTTGATTGGGTCTCTGATTCTTATCTAAAGGAGTAAAAGTTACTTAAGTGAAGATTTAGGTTAAAGCAGCATGTTATAAAAGTTCTTCTCGTGTGTTTCATCTCTGCTGTCTTGAGTTAGCTTGCTTGTAAGAGTGTAATGGTGTATCACCTTGTATTCTCAGCTTTAGCAAAATGGACCACTGGTCCCAAGAAGGAGGATGCCTGAAAAACCCTTGAAGAGTTGTAAAAAAACCAGAGCTTTAACAAATAAATATGCATAAAGTCCAAGATGCATGATGAGCATGTAGGAATGGTAAGGTACCTGTTATACAAGAACACATAAAATACCTTGTGTAGTCCTCTGAAGCAGTACCATTGTAGCTGATGGCCCTGGGATGGCCTTGCATCTTGTGTAAAGATGAAATTGCTACTCTTTTTCTTTCAGCAGTGCAGGGTTTGACTTGCCACTGTCTAAATTGTAGGCCCTAGTCTGTGGAAATAGGGTTAGCAGGACACCTTCCAGAAAGGGAAGTTGGGCAAAAAGCTGTCAGGGAGATGGTGGAAGAGCTAAGCCCAGGGCAGCACCACATCCTGGCTGGGCAGCAGGAAGCCAGTGGTGCTGGGGGAGCCGTGGGCTGGAACCACCATCTCCTTGCGCCATGCTAGTCACACGCTGAGAACATGCCTGCTTGCCTCCTTCTCTAGCAGCAGGGTCTGAGGGAGGCAAGGAATTAATGTAATTACATAATTTTGAACTCACAATGGGGATTGGGGTTTCTCAGACCCACTGAAATAAGCGGCAAGTGCTTCCAGACTGGGCTTCTCGTTGGAGGTAGGGTCTGCAGGTTTGTTCTTGTGGGCATCTCCGAGCCTCTGTTCTGGGTGTAGCCTGCCTGTTCTGCAGTTCCTAGAATGAAATCTCACGCTGTCCTATAGATGTGAGGTAAGAAGGAAAAATGACTCCTCTGCTGCAAATGTTTTGTAGGTGGTACATTCTAGAATAAACGTTTGTCCTGTTGGTAGAAAGGGTTAAGCATTGAGGGCAACAGGTATAGGCAGACTTAGGTATGTGATATGTTCGACTGTTTTGCAAGGTGCTATAAATGTTGGCTCCCTGTAATCTGATACCAGGGTAGGACAGGCTAACCTAATGGAGGAAAATAGACAGCAATGTAAAAGAACTGGAAATTCAAGTCTAGCTGACTAATACCAGCCTGCTCCAGAGGCTTTTGACTGTTCATTTTGCTGACAGCTGACAGCAAATGAGAGGCTAACAACAGAAACATAGCCTAATCTGCTCTATATTCATACAGATCTTTTAAAGACACTGCAAAGGTAAGACACTTTATGTTTCTCAACCTAGCACTTGCTGAATGCAACCTTGAACATACAAATCGCCGACAAGAGCAAAGTACCAAACCGAGGCTTGAAGCCCAGATCTGTGAGTTTGGGAAAGGGGAGGCTTCAGCAGGTTCTGTGTGGATTAGTTTGTGTCCCTTTCTAGTTGGTACACATTAGTTAAATTCAGATTTTGGAAACTGCTCAAGTACTCAAACATAGAAATGCAAATCACACAGCATTTCTATGGCTACGTCAGAGAGTAATTTTGAACTTAGTAAAATATATTTTTTTGCACAAGTTTGTTGCACTTGACGGTCCAGTTAGAAAAGTTTTTAAAAAATTAATTGCAAGAGGAAATCCACAGAATGCTACAAATCTGTGTTGCAGGAGTTGTAATGGGGTTTTTACTGAGCTGGGTCCTGTAGCAACTTCTGCAGAATGCTGAAAAAGTCCTGTGGGAGTTTAACTCCCTGGTCTAGAATTACCGATGCTTGGCTGGAAGAGTTTGCCTGGAATAAGAAACTTTTAACTTGAACTTGGTCTTTGCTGACCTCTTTTTTTTTGTTTTCCTCTTTATTGTATATAAATGTTGTGTTCATTTGTAGTGCAGATAAAAAAAAAAAGTTATTGTTTTTGGACATCAATTTTTCTTTGGTAAACTTAACTTTTACCTGCAGGTTCTTTAAAAATAATTACTATGTTACTAATTTATGGGCAAAATAGTTTTTAAAGAACAATTTCCAGTTTTATGTCAGTATTGGGTACAGACTGTCAACTGGTAATTTATGAAGTTTGGCACCCTGCCAAAGCAATTATATATAGTTTCTCTGATCTTTCTTCTTCCCACTGCCACTACTTCATTCTCCTGCGTGTATGTGTTAATCAAAAAAGCAAAATCTTTCAGGGTCAAACAGTTCTTCCTCCCTCCACCTCTCTTTTACAAGTTTCCTCATATCCTGTTTTAGCTGTCTTGGAGCTCAGCCCTTCAACTTTTTCTGTATTGAGATCTTTCTCTTGGAAATCAGTGAAATTTGACTTATCTGCACCTCTGTTATAGATGTTTATAGGCTTGTGGTTTTAACGCTCCACAAAAGATGCTATTAAATGCCAGAAACCACTTAAAAGTGCCTTTTAAAACATTTATTTTGTGTCACTGGAATAATTCATTTGGTTTGCAGAAATTTCTGAACTGGATTTGGGATTTCATCCATTTACTGTTTTCTCTGTATCTTTTTTTAAAACAGCTTTTTGAGATTTTGTACAGTGTAAAAAATAGTAAGATATATTTGATACTAATGTTACTTATTAATTCTGGTGATTTGGTTATCTTATTACAAGACATAAAACCCATCCTGTCTCTGCAAATTTACTATTGGATAAAATAGCATATACTAATTGTTGAAGGAGAGGAGGTAATGAGAGATCTTTTGTTTTCCTTTCTCTCCATAATTAGTATCACTTACCTCTTGATGAGCTAGACTAAGTGGACACTTGCAGTGTCATATTCAACTTGTAGTCCATCTATTCTGGTTTTGCAACCTTTGATATATTACTGTTTTTCTGGTAGAGAATATGTGAATCCAGAAGTGAGCAGTTAGTAGGAATAAAGTGACAGCAAAATCCTGCATTTAGAGATGTGTGATTGCAATCTGCATTACTGAAGGTTTGTCGTGTGTTAAGAGAGCTCTTTTACATTGTTTAAAAAGAAATCCTTATGTAATAGGGCTGATTTGGTCTAATTACACTGAGCTGTTTTTAAAACATTTTACAATTTTCCTAAGCTTTTGACTTCTGTCACGTCTGTAGCGAGGAGTTTGAGCAAGTACATGTAGGCCGATGCATTTTTAATTGCTTTCCTTTCATTCTTTCAAGACTAGTTGCTTCTTGACTTAATTGAATGTCTCCTTGTTCTAATTTTATCAGCTGAGAAATATGATCACCTGATTTTTTCTTTTCTTTACTAGTAGTGATGAATTAACTACGAAAGGCAGAATCAAGAGGCAGACCAAGTTAGTGACTGCCAAGAGTTTTGGAGCAGCAAACCACACTTCCCAGCCTCTGCGTTTATTGGGCATTAGCATGTATGTGTGCCATTATGTAGTACCAAGAGGAGAAGCAGGTCTTTGCTATGAATGTCATGTTTTCAGCTGGTCCTTGGATCCATATTGCATTGCTAAAAAGGGCCATGCTTCCAGAAACATTCCCCATAACAAAACCTGATGGTTGTTAGGATAAGGGACCTTTAGATAGCCCTACAGAGAAGTTCTTAGAAAGACAGGCAGTCATGCTGTCAGTTGCCAGGGAGCTTGGTGTGACAGTGTGCTTGTGGCCAGCATTTTTCAGGTGATGAAGGCCTGACTACACCCATCTCTCCTTTTGGACAGTACTTATGCACAGATGTTAGCTTTCCAAGACCACGATGTTCATGCTGCCCTGAATGTTGGTGCTGCTCCATTCCACTGGATGGTAGTGAGACTGTGGAATTCTTGCAGGGTTGGCAAACTGTGTGATCTCCCCATGCACTGCCTGGGGGACACTGTCCTTTTTAAGGTGGGGGGGGGGGAGGCAGTTCATCTTGTTTGTTTGGCTTTTAGTGGGTATGGGGAAGATCAAGCTAAATATTTTCCCAGCAGCACTGGGGTGTTGATGAGCAGCAGTGGGAGGAGGTGACTGAACTAGAAGCAGAGAAGGAGGACTCTTGTGTATCCTCTTGTTATATAGAGATGTGGGAGATTGTGAGATTTTTATCTTTGGTAGGCAAAACAGCTGCACCAAAAATTAAAAGTCAAGTTAGTAGAAGGGCACACATTTCATACGTATGCTTTGGTGTATATGTGATGCATGTGCACATGGGTGTAACGTGTGGTCATACAACTGCAGCTGATGTGTATGTGCACGTGTCCAAGTGTCCATGCAGGCAGGTAGAGTACGGGCTGTGCAGTGAAGCGATGTTATGTGGCTTTTATCTAACTGTAGTTGAAGTGAGTGGTTTATCTGTGACCTGAGGCTTCAGTAACCCAAATTCAATCCGGAAAGTTTCAAAGCCATGTGGGTAGCCAGGTGGTGACATAGCCACTTCTAAAAATTTCTCCCTATCTTCTCTTTTCAGTGTCTAATGTGCCAAAAGTTGGGCAGCTGCGGAATGATGTTTGAATCCACTAAACAGTTTTGATTGGGGGCTGGGGATGGAAGGAGAGCTGGAGGCTGGCCAGCAAGGAGTAAAAGAGGTCCAATCTCTCACATTATATGGGGAGAAGAGGCAGGATGGAGTTGTCATGTCCCATCTCTTTAACCTCTTCTTATACTATGCAGCCGATTTATGGAAATGCAAAATTCAGTTATTTTTATGCCTGGGGAACGGGGAAGCAGGAGAGGGGATTTGGGCTCTCTATTCCCCCAGGAGTGTCCTTGCTCCCTTGCTTTGGGTCAGCTAACTTTTCCTGTTGAGTTGGCTCTACTTTGCTAGAGCAAACACTTAGCGGAGAGGTGACTAAAACCCAGCCTGCCCTTTCTCTTGCCCAATCAAATTAGGGAGGCTTGCTCTTAGCAGATGTTCAAATACTTATTTTGGAGCTCAGGAGCTTCAGTAGAAAAGCTGGGGAGAGCCTGTCTCTCCTCAGTATCTTTTAGGTCACTCTTTAGGCCTTGCCTGTTGGTGGTAGGCTGATCTTTTGTTGCTGCATCATAAATCAATTACTTATTGTACTCTGCATCTAAACACCTACACTGATATGGGGCTACCTTGACACATTGAGCATGCTAGCAGGAGAGGATACAGAGGAAAAAAAGCTTCAATCATGCTGTAATTTTTTTCAGCTCTCCCAGCAGTGCTCTGCCAGGTTGCTGGGTTTGAGTACAACAGCTGTGTTACATAAATGCACTGAATAAAAGGGACTTTAAAAAAATATGAAGGAACTTGGGAAATTGGAAGAAAAGGGGTTTCAGGGGTGGGAGAGTCTGTAAACAGTGCCGGAGCCATTACTGATAATAGTCTGGAAAGGAATCTTGCCTCAAATCAAATATTCAGGCTTAAAGAGATAGTTGCAAAAAAAAAAAAAGATGAAAATGTGGTTTTTTGTTTAGTTGTTTTTTGTTTTTGTTTTTGTTTTTGTTTTTTTTGTGATGGCAAAGAGCTTGTTCCTTGCATTTGTGCTTTTTGCTCTCTTTGGAGTAAACATCTGTTTTTATGCTGAGTGGGTTCATTTCACTTCTTTAATATTGACTGAACTGTGTGTCAGTTTTGGGGTTTTATGTTTGCTTATATTTAAGAGATGAACCCTCTTACTCTCTGTCCTCCTTGTTGTATATGCACTGAGAGCCCATGGTGACACAGGCTGGTTTCCAGATGGGCTACAAACCAGGAATTTATTGATACTGATGATTTCTTTGTCCTTAATAAAAGCTCAGCAAAGGTCACGCTGTTGGCTTTTATTGTGTCAGCTGCCCTTTGCACAGTTTGCCCTAGGCCGTGTGGATGCTCTCAGAAGATTTGAGTCTGTTCCTTATGTTGTTTCTTTCCTTCTTCTGTGCTACCCTCTTACCATGTTGTTTTTATGTCTCCTTTAATTTGTGTGAGCAGTTGAAATACTGAGCCTTCGAAAATATTTTGTGCCAAGTGACATATATTAATTTGTTCTTCTTGTTGTTTCATCAAGTGCAGATGCCCGGGGTCTAAGGACGTTGTTCAAAGCCCTTGTCCCGTGCAAATTTGTAATATTACTGAGTAGGAAAAATTAATCCATGAAGAATGATACAGAATACTAAGGTGTTAAGATTTATGCTGAGTGTGGACTATATATAAAGATCATTGTTTTTCTGGGATTTCTGCATTAAGAGAATCATGATATCATTCATCTTTGCCCTCCTTTTTAAGAAAATGTGACTCTACGATGGTAGTTGTTCATTATCTTAAAGGGATGTGACTCTTCAGAAGGTGAACTGACTCTGAGTTGAACTGTCCTTAACCTCCCCTGGTAGGATGGAGTTAGAAATTTGAGTGAAATGGTGTGGTTACCATCCATGTGTTTGACCTCACCTAAGATGATTTTCAGTCCTTCTGTTCAAGATTTCCAGGTGATGTCTTTAATCTTCCCTTTCTTATTCACTCCCCTCTTTTTCCGGTATCCAAGATGGTGCAGAGAAGGAGAGGTTCAGCTTTGCATTTCTGTTAAGTCACAACTTTGACACTTCTAGGCTAGAGCTACTGCTGCAGACTCTTAGGAAATCAATGGGAAATTCCAAACTCAAGTGATTCATCCCTGTGTTGAATAAGTGGAATTGTTTCATCAGTAACTCAGAATTCAGATCTGCACTTGAGTCTTAAAGCAGCTAAGCTAGTTCTTATTTTAAATGTGCCAATGATCTTATTAAGTTCATGAGGAAAGCAGTGCAGGATGATTATAGTCATCTTTAGTAACCCTAAATGGGACTGGATCCAGTAGCTTGCTGGAAGCATCTTCCAGCTCATCTGGGATGCTCTCATTACCAAGACTTGAGTCTTTCAAGCTCATAGCTGACCTTTAGCAAATTTTGGGGTTTCTGCCTGGTACTTCAATGCCTGCTACACCTGCTCCAGTGTAGTGCCATTATCTTATTTTGGTGTTCTGCATTACAGTCCTTGAATGCTGAGTTAGTATGACCTGTACTGGCTCATTTTATCAGGATTTGAAGGAGAATTTGTGGATTCCAACATGGAGCCTAGTTGCAGTATTGCAGCTTCACCGTTGGGACCAAAAACGATGGTTCTGGAGGTATTTCTTACAACTTTGTTGAACTGGCTCAACAGGGTTAGGACTAACTGGAGGGTATGAATGGTGAAGAGTGGTGGGGAAAAAGTTGATGTCTAGCTGATGTCTAGGAGAGAGTCTTACAGTGCATCTTCTGGGATGCCAGAGTAGCATGCACTAAGGCTTAAATTGACCGAATGCACTTTTTGACAGGCTGGTCAAGGAGCTTGTTTCTAGATGTTGAAGTTAGTGGATGAGGGGAGTTTCCAGGGGGATCGAAATAATTTTTTTTGAGTTCAGTTTCCAGGATTAAGCAAAACTAGGATGTTTGTTTATATTGCTGTGCTGTTTTTTATAATATATTTGTACAACAATTAGTAAAAATGAAAGCAAAACCTTTCTTCCTCCATAGTTCTGAAAATTTGATGTAAATTTTATGATAATTTATGTTGGGTTCTCTTTCTCCTGGGACTGTTTGTATGTAGTCAAGCTTACTGTGCATGTGAATACAATTTACACATTTTATGCTGTTTGCAAATAACTTATTTTCTACTCGCAGATGTATGTAAAATCAGGCAGGGGATAAGTGGCATTATATAGCGAAAACAATACTCATGTTTGTGTTAGCCTATAGACAGCAGGACCCTGTGATAGTTGGAATAATGAAAGCCCAGTTTGTAAAAATAGATGTGGAGCACAGTTTATAAAAATATAGCTGGTTTAGAATTCTGCTGGCTTCTGTGAACAGCTGCTCTTGTTTTCTATATAGCAGAGAAAGTAATATGGGTTAAAGGAAAGCACTTTTGCATTATTTTGTTGTGCTGTTGTTGCCCAATAGATAATTTGCTATTTCTATATACTGCTACAGAAGTAATGAAAAATATCCTGGAAACAAGAATAGTCTGAGTCCCTAACACTTATAAGGTTAGATATAAAAGCTCACTAAAGCCTGTTCCCTCACTCGTCTTTGGCTTCGGTATTAATGTTGTTAGATGTTTCTTTTGTAAGAAGAACGTATCATTTGACTTTATTTATAGAGCCCTCGGTGGTTTTGGGGACTGGGGATGGGGTGTAAGAACAATCTCACATCACTGCATCACCGCAGCGCAGAATTCGTAAAACAACTTTTGACTGACTGTTCCTACAGTGTTATCAAATGATCAGGAGTTCCATGTTTGCATGAAGTGTGACTGGTTTAAGTAGTGTTTGTGTGGATCAAATGCATTATGCTGCTGCAGTCTATTAAATCATATTAAATCATGATAATTAGTTTTGCATTGAGAATTTTGTTGTTTCTTTTTTAAAAGAAAAAGTAAGGAAATATTTATTTTTGGCTTTTAGTAAGTTTGCTGCCACAGTTTTTGGATCTTATGCATTTAGTGTATATTTTGATATTGTAGTATCTACTGTAAAATATTAATATTTTTCAGAATAATGAATAACCTGGCACTAATGGAAGAAAATGCCAATTCCCACTGCACATGGGGAACTTCTAAAATTTTTTAGGGTAGCTTCACCTCCAGTTTTCCTTATATGTAAGAGCTTACCAGGTAGCCTGGGTCTCTAACACATCCTTTATCCCTATTTTACATTGACTGTATTAATTTTTATTGACCCTAGAAAGTTACTGGGTTGTAAGGACTTGTAGTCTTTGTTCATACATGTGGCTTCAGTCAGTGTAATGGCCATGATTATAAGCCCTTGCAGTATTCCGGCTCTGGACAATTAGCTCAACCCCCATTTAAACAGAAGCCTCCATTTGGACAACTGAGGAGGTTCTTGTATTTCCCTGTTTGCCTCGTGATCCTTTACAGTGAAGTTGTTCTTCACTGATTAGAGGGTGTGGCTTAAAATATTATTTAATCTTGTTGGACAGTTACAATTTATTCCTAAACAGGAACCAAAATAGAAGTTGTACTTCAATAAATTTCCATACCTGTCTTCTCTTCTGAAAAAGTTGGTATGTCCCTGTTGGCATAGATTGACCCACTTGAATCGCTGTCTGTAAATATTAAACTATATATTATATAGTTGTGTACTTTATTTTCAGACTGGTATACAGGATGGTAGGAGTCTGGGATGGGCCAAGTTGGGCTTAGTCCCACTATACTGGCAATGTGTGTCTATTTCCTAATGCCATACACATCTTCTAAAAGGCAAGGCAAGTTAATTAGATTTAAGGAAGTCACCCAGGATTATATGGTTCCACATAGTGCTTTCATTGCCATAACTGTGATGAAGTATGGAGAAAGCCTTGTTAACTATTCAAGTCAACCAGTAAAATGGCAAGTGGTGGGGTTGAACAGTCATGGTTCCTACAGCACTTCCTTCTCTGTTCATGCATGCAACTCTCATTAAAGCAAATATTATATAGTTAAGGTTGTGGCTACTCTTACAAACCTTTTAACAGCTAATTAGAGCATGCTTTGGGAGTTGGGGAGGTTCTCCTGTTTGCATAATCTTGAGTTTGGGTTTCCTGATTTCTTAGAAAGGTAGGATCTGGTGACTTAAATGCCTAAATGCTCTGCCATCACTGCTTAGGAATTTGGGAATACCACAATCTGTATAGGAAAAACAGCTGTTACATTTCCTAGAGTGAAGGAGTACAAGTCTCTGACATGATCCTCCCTAATTAAATTGCTTGGCACGGGGGAGAGGAAGGTGCTCTTCATTTTTTTGAGTTTCAGCCTACTGTAAAAACAAGGCAAAGTTAAACCTCCTGTACAAAGGCAGCTGCTAATCCTCACCAGTGGCACTGAAGTTGGTTTTCCTGGTGGTCTCACTATGGATGGGTACATGTTAGACCTCTGCCCCTTATTCTTTTGTCACAACAGCTTTTAACGGCAGTTTAAAGAATTTTGCTCAAAAAGCTAGGAACCACACATTTTGCTTCCTTTAAAATATATGGATTTAAATTCCTAGGCCCCATCATACGCCTTAGGTTCCTAATTTTAGACACCTGTTTCTGTTATTCTTTTGAAATGGTAGATTTTTAAATTAATGTGTGGGTCACCTAAGTTGTACACGAAGAGTTCTTTTTGCACTTGCCTCTTTCCCCAGAGGTGGTGCAGCAACCTCTTGGTCAGCTCACCTTAACCTAGTTTACCTTTGGCACCGATGAGTAAGTAACAATATAGGAGCTGTGGGCACACATCTGTTCACTGAAGCTGTTTACATTCTGTAGTTGGGGAATTTTTTTTTTTCTTTGTACTGTGCAGTTTTTTTGCCAGTTCTAATTTGCCATGACGTGGTCAGTGCTGTTTCCTTCCGGCTGCTTGCAAGACTCTGGTAGAGATAAGGGTACATTTACAGTGCATTTTTAATGTGAAGCTGAAGATCTGCTTCATGTAGGAACGTGGGGGACTCTCTGGATTGTACAAAGAATTTATTTATTGGTTTCGTCATTTTGACATGGGGATTCAAGATCCAGAGCATTTGACTTGCAAAACGACAACTTGGCTAAATTTGAACTGTGTGTGAAGAAGAAATGTGATATACTTGGGATATCCCACAGCTGAGTAGGTCAGTCTGAATTTTGTATTTTTACTTTGGATAAACTGTGAAGATGAGAGGTACTAATGAATGTGAAAACTGTGTATCTAAATCAAATGAAAATATGGATTTTCTTTTAACTTTTGTAACTTTTCCTTAGTCTCATGCTTTTAATATGAAACACTTTGAAACTGATGTCTTATTTCCTGAAACAGTTCTGCTTCTGGGAATGAAAGTTCACATGCATTAATCAGTAAAAGTAATACCTTTGGAGACACAAAACAGTCTGACTTCCTTGGACGTAGATAGAACAGTTATAATATGCAGAAAGCTTTATTACCACTGCTACTATTTCACATTACTAAAGTAATAATTTTTTTATGATAATTTTTTTATTTTTCCCTTCACAGTGGTAAAGGCTATCGAGGTGGGAAGAACAGTTCAAGAAAGGATTTGCATTGGTTTGTTTTGCTTTGAGAAGAACCCAGGAACACTGATGATCTAAGAAGTACGAACACTGATACTCGATTCATTTTGTGATCCTGCCTTTCTACCCAGCTGGACATCAGTGAGGCTCTCTGTTCTTTCACATTCAAGAACATTTTTCTTTGTATGTGGAACTGAGACCTGGGAATGCGTTATTATGGCAGCAGTTGTACAGCAGAATGAGCTTGTGTTTGAATTTGCCAGCAACGTCATGGAGGATGAGCAGCAGGTATGGGACGGTGTAAGAAACCGTATCTGTACAAGTTGGTGCTGAGCATATTAGGAAACGCGAGGAAAAAATGTGGTGTAAAACACAAAAAGGAAACATTGAGGTCATTATTGTTGCAGCAGATCTTTGTGCTGTTTCAAAAGCTTCCTGTTGCTTCCTGTAACTTGCATGCACAGAACAGAAATTGATGAAATGTTATAACCTCTGCAGTATTGCAGAGACATCCTCCTCCCAAAATGTTTTTCCCATTTTGCTGATTTGTGTCAGTAGAATCCATGCAAGTGTGATGTAGAATTCCCAAAATTATGGTATTTTAGGGTAGTTTCAACTTCTCTAGTGTGCTAGGATAAAATTCTTAGTAGAAGTAGTAGTCACACTGCAGATGACTGGAAGGGGCAGTATGTACCTGCTCACTGTTACTTACAGATTGGTTTCTAAATTGTGTTACTGTATGCTGGTTATTCACAAATAAGCTTGAAAGTAATTTCAATTGTTTTCTTTTACACTGCAGGGAAAATATGTCTCTTTCTACCTGAGCAGACTATCAGTTAGATGTTGGTTATTTAAACCACATCCTGTGAGTCTGGAAGCTTCGGTGTAGGATTCCTGTTGTAAAAATCATGCAGCTTCTCTAGCTGGTGGTTAATATTAGAGCTTGCATTTATTAACAAGAAATGAGGTGTCTGAATAGAGAACTGTAGAGAAACAATTCTTAAAAGACTAAGTGCCATGACAAACTGTTCATCTTTTGCTGATGTGAAAAGTATTTATTCTCCTCTCTTTAAAAAAAAACCCACTTTTGGCTTTATAATCTTGTCTCTGGTTTTCTGTATGGCCTAGTATCTGGCTGGGTCACTGGCCTGTTTCTGCTGTCGGAGTCATGCGATCATTTCAATGAACTCAGTGTTGTCTGTCTAAAGTGCTAACTCAGTTTTGGGTGGAATTAGTAATGTAACTTCCTTCCCTGTATTTTTCCAGAGCTTGTGGTAGCCTGGGGAATTAGATATGGGAATTACACAAGCATAGTTGAAAACGAGCCTTACTTATTACCTCTGCTGGTTGTTCGTTGCTGGCCTTACTTTACAAGCCAATAGGAGAGGGGAGAATTGACGTAGGGAGGGCTACTTCAGTGTGGTTCCTGGGAGGGGTAGTGAGAGCAGACATGGTTTTGTTCTGTTTAGCTGTGCGTTCTGCTTCTTGCAATTTCTTCAGATGCTTACCTGAAAAACCTTAAAAATACTAAAGAGTGCTCAACAGGACGGTAAAGCCTTTCTAAACAGAGCTTTCTCCAGCTTCAGAACAAACTCAACTTTGATATTTATCTCATAACCCCACTAAATTCTGCTCTAGATGAAGTCTAAGAAAAGAAGATGTCCTGTAGCATACCCTGAAGGTGGTGAAATCAAAGATGCGAAAGGCCAGAGATAGTGGGTGCAGAGCGGGAAGTCCATTGCTGCAGTCAGATGCAAGCTCCTTTTAGATCACTGGGTTCACTTAGTTCAGATATCAAAGATGCAGGTAGCCAGCTAGCTGACTACCCAAAGGAAAATCTGAAATACTCACTTGTAGAAGAGAAGTCCTGCACAGGAAAGCTTCCCTCCTGGGAAGCTGGTAGAAGGTTTAGTTTGGCCAAGGTTCGTAGTGCATTAGCCGAAAAAGACTGCTTCTTGCTTATACTTGGTTGACCTGCTTCTTACCACATAGGAGCAATTGCTACTCCTTAAGTTTTTAAATTCTTAGATTGGTTGTATTTAGGGTTGTATAACACAATTTGTGTACCTTGCAAAAATTTTAGCTAAGTGATCTATGTTGGGCAAAAGCATTTTTTTGGATCTTCATCATATACAAAAGGTGTCATTTAACTCATCTTTGGATAATTATTTTTGCAATGCCCCCACAAGCTGGCATTGTAAGAACTTTGGTACTTTTCTTTTTGTCAAAGCTTTGCTTGGAGCTCTCTTGTGCCAAGAGCTGTTGGGACATGGAACAGCTGCAGGGAGAGGTTCGGGGTCTAAGTGGCAGCTATCCTCGCTATTTCAGGGAAGTCATAATTCATGGCTATTTTGTTTAATTTTTTTTTTTTTTTTAAGTCTTGGTTAAACAACCGTAAATTATGAACAATCCATTTGCAAATGTAAGCATTCAGCATTCAGTGGCAGATGCCAATGGGAGGGACTCAATCACATGGACCCGTGTGAATGGGAAAAGCTCACTCTTATCAGCTTTATCCTTTGCAGTTTAGAAAATAATGATTTTTTAATTTTTTGTTTTTCTTGGAGGGTTCATTTATCATGTAGTAGATCTGTGGTGAGGAAGAAATGAAATTAAAATATCCTTGTAATTTTCAGAAGGGAACAAGTGGCTTGGGCTAAGGCTACTGATAACCTGGCTTCTGCTACATGTCAGGGATCTGATTAAAATAGAGAGTTTGCTTTTCCTTTTTCTTCCTTCCTGTGTTTTTGTTTTGTTTGTTTGGGTTTTTTTGCTGTTGTTGGGAGACAAGGAGAGACTGCACACATGAAACTAGGCGGGAGTTCCTACAAGCTTTGTCTGAGTCAACGCTGCTGTCTAAACCTGCTTCTCTTCCTACCTGCAGCTTCTTCTTTCAATGGCTTTTCATTTAATCCTTTGTGGACTTACAGCTAATGTGATATTTGATCAGGACATTCTTAATTTTAAAAGCTGAATAAAAGCAGCCACAGTGGCTAGATCCCTAGCAGGAAGTTTTAAATGGTGCCAGGGACAAGTTGAATCATTACAACCATTAAACTGCTAACATGGTTCCCAGCATGACTGCTCTGCGTCGGGCTGTGCTCTCTCAGGTGGCTCTGATGCGTGTAGTAACCTCTGCCTGAAGACCCCTTCTGTATCTCTCGGGGATGTTTCTCTCTTCCCTTCTGATAAAGAGAGGTCCAAGACCTTAGGTTGAGTCATGACTTCTGCACCATCATCTGATGCCTAGATTTGCTCTTCCACATTCCCTGCTATTGCCATGGGCTTTCAGAAAGATTAAGCCACCTGGTCAGGATGAATGTCTATGTTTTTTTGGCTATTTCCAGCTCCTGCAGAAGATTCCTCCCTCTAATTCACATGCAGTTTTATGAAGACTTTATGGAAAATATGAAATCTGTCATGAGGCTGTCTTCCCAGAAAAGCAAGCATCATATGTCTGCCTGCAGCATCCCTTTGTGCCATTTGGTCACTTCTCAGATGCTGGCAGTGGAAACACCTTTAAAGTCAAGAGGTTGCCTCTGCACAGAGACCTTAAGCAAGGGAAAACCAAAGGCTGTTTTCTAGTCACCAAGGTCACTTTGCCTCGTTCTGTTTCACTTTCTGGGGTGTTTTATTTGGATTTTTGGGGGTTTTTTGTTTGTTTGTTTTTTTTAATATAGATGGCCATCTGTATTGCAAGTCTGAATCCTGTTGTTTGGTTAAAAAGACAGTTGTTTTTTTCCCTGAGGTTGCTTTGTTCTTTTTTTTTTTCCCCATGTAGCTTTTCCCTTCTACTATCTTTTGCATGCATTTCTTCCCACCCATGATTCCCTTGCACAGAATTTATTCCACACCAGTTAGAAGCTAGTCACCATGTTCCTGGGACAAGTTGTCATCCTTAACAACTTGTAGTATGAGAAGACAGTACCTCCAAAGCAGAAGAAATCCCCTTCCTTATTTTCCATTTCCATGGCCAGGATGGTGTTTTGATCTTCTGTCAGTTGGTGGCAGTTCAAGAGACAATTTTCAGAGAAAAAAACAAACACCTTGTCAGCATGTCAAACACACTAGAAGAACTAGAGAGCAGGAAGGAAGATTGCTGCCTTTAGCCCCTGGAGCAGGACAGGGTTCAGTTTTCAGGGGGTTATGGAGTATAACCAATGCTTTCAGGGACCTGCTCATGGGACTTTCCATGGACTTCAGCATCTGTATGAAGTTTGCACTCCTCTGAATTGGTAAGGGTCCATCTACAGGGATTTGGTGTCTAATATTTGGGAAGGTTTCAGCAGTAGCTCAATTGCTTTATGTGTCTAGCAGACATGGGAGATGGGTTGAAGTCATGTCAAAGCTTTGCTGGAGCTAGGGTCTCATATTGTACCTATATTTTGTATGAGAAAGATGAAACAGCAGAAGTAAGAGAAACTTAAAAATATGCAAATTGTTCTTCTAGGGATCTCTGTATCAATTTCTGGAAAATCTTTGCTGACACTTTGGGACATTTTTTTTAATTTTGGTGGGATAGTTTGCACTCTTCCTTTTTGCTAGGGCATATAGAAGCACATTTGTATTAGAAATAAATTATTTTGTTATCTTGCTATTAGAGAGGTAATTTAATTTGTGTTAATTGAATCACTACCTTGTAGTTCTTAATTTAATGTTTTCTCTGCATGTAATTCTCATTACACACTAGCTTCAAAGGGAGCCATAGTAAAGAAGGGCTCTTTTGCAGTTCCAAATGTGTACAAAGTTATTTTTGCGTCTTACAAAACAACAGAGCTAGAGGAAGGTTTAGCTTGGCTCTCAACTGGGATTCAGGCGCTTTCAGTGAAATCAAGAGCTTTATAGAAGTAGTGAGGTGAGATTATCTCACAACAGCCCTATGTACATCTGTGTACATTAGCATTAGTTTTTAAAACCGAGTGAAAGGCTTGTTAATGAAATCATAACCAGTTGCAAATACTGTGCAAAAAAGCAATGACCACATCCACAAAAATGCATTTCAAATTAAATTTGTTTGGAGTTGTGTGAATGCTTTTCTCAATAGGAGCATATTAGAATTTGTTCCCTCCTTTCCTTTTCACAACCATGGCAGGAAGGAAAGTCCATACATTGTTACCACTGTAGGGTGTGAGCTGGAAGCAGGTGTAACAATAGTTTTAAAATAAAGGGCCACAAGAAGTGATGTTTACTCTGATTCTTCCAGTTAAAAATTGCGATTCAGTTAAAGAAAAGCACATTTAAAATGTCTTACCATGAGTGAATACTCTTCTGTTCGTCTCCAGTCTTTTGGAAGCATAATGTGTCAGCAACTTCCTTGGATAATCCGGCACCGAGTTCCGGTGAAGAGGTATTGCCCTGCCATGGGGGTTTCTCTGCCTGCAGACAGACTCAGTGACCATATCAGAGTTATGTGTATGATGATTGTTTCTAGACATGGTCAAAATACAGTTTAATCTTTCAGAGCAGTTCAGATCTAATCATATGGATGAAACCAAGTACTGCTGAGCTGCCTGAAGCAGCACAGTTCAGTACCACAGGAAACATTTTGTGAAGTATATTTTAGAAACACATGAATATTTGGGCTTTTGTAACTAGGTTTCACAGCAAAGTGAATAGGGTATAATATAAATAGGGCTTTGAGAAACTGGTCTGAAAACATGTGACAATCAGTTGATTTTATCTGTGTTTTGTTTATTATTCTGAAACATTTTTCTACAACTTGCCCTCTCAGAGGCCAAGCCAGTGGTGTGAGCATCAGTCATTAGAGAAGGACAGTGCTGAGCCAGATAAATTTTCTTTTCCAGAAGAAGCTAATGTAAGGCTTATCTTGAGCACAGGCAACTCGATCTGTCGCTGCAGACACTGCAGCTACCGAGCTGATGCAAGGGCGGAAGCGGGCGAGAGGAGCGCGCCTTGCTGCGCAGACGTGGCGGGGAGGAAGCTGGCCACTTGCTGATGAGTGCGCAGGACACAGATGCCTGCACCAGAAATGAGCACCCCAACGCCTCCACCATTTCACAGTCAGTGTAGAGAAATAGGTGTTTTTAGGCCATGACTCATTCTATCGTAGCAGAGAAGCCTAAAACTGGGCAGGGAAATTGTGCCCTAGAAATACCATTTCTGTCTGTTGGCTGGGAAGGAACCTTGGGGTTCCTAGCTCATGTCCAAGTGCCTGCACCACAGCTGTCTGTAACTTAAATCCCAAAAGTTATGTATTGTGGCATATTACTGAAACGGAATTATTTGAACTATTTTTAGGACATAATTCTATCTCAGGAATGAGGCTATAATGGACCTTCTGCCTTGTAGCTTATGGAACGTATTGTTGAGAATAAAACTTCTTTTTAATGCGTGTAGTTTTTTATCTTTCTTCTCTCTTTACAGTGCTTTATCTTTTTTTAGTGGTATGGCTTTTATTTAATCAAATCTATTTGTTTATTCTTGCCTGGAAGCAAATAGGATCAAGGATGTTAGGGTCAGTAAACAAATAGCATGCAAAATGTGAACATGATTTTTTCTGAGGAACAGTAGGGACCTCTTGGGCATCAATGATTTCTGGTTTCTCAGCTCCAGCACAATGCAGCATTGGTTAGAGGTGCCCATAAAGGTGTGGGGTGGCAGCTGTCCAATTGCTTGACTTGATTGATATACATCTGTCATCTGGTGACATGATTGCACAAGAGGGCTTTGGTCTGCACTTTGTTCATTTTTATTGATCTTCTACCATATTGCTCTCTTTTGAAATGTTTGATAAAATAGGTCGTTATTTGTTGGGTCTTTTTTTCAATTTTAGTTTTGTTGGCCTTTTTTTTTTTAGTAGACTGTCCGTGATAGAAGCCCGTTAAAATACCATTTTTGTTTTTCAGTTGTTCTTTTTTTCCTGGTTGCCCTTTACCACAGTTTTTGCTGAGACATGTTTTACAAAACACAGAGCAATTTAAAGTGGTAATTACTGCCTTTTAAAACTTCTAATTGCCCTTTCTACTTTCAGCACTTATGGTCCAGACTCTTCCCTAGGGGAGGCTTACTCCCATAGCTGTTGTCTTTGTTGAGCAGATAGCTCTGCTAGCATTTGCTGTCGGTGACGGTGTGCGTGGTGGCAGCAGTGTGCTCTGTGAGAGATGAGTAATTCCTAAACAAGGGCACAATCATACAGTTGTTTTTTTCCCTTGGGTTTTTAACTCGTGTGGTTAAAAAAACTACTTGATCTTCCTCCCAATATCTGAAGAGAACCTACAGGAAAGACTGAGACTGTTTAGGAGAGCATATGGTGACAGTACAGGTGGGAATGACTTCGAACTTAGAAGATGGTAGGTTTAGATTAGGTATTAGGAAAAAGTTCTTTACTGTGAGGGTGGAAGGATACTGGAACGGGTTGCCCGGGAAAGTTGTGGAGTCCGCATTCCTGGGAGTGTTTAAGGCCTGTTCCATCCAGGCTGGATGGAACTCTGAGAAACCTGTTGTAGTGGAAGCTGTCCCTGTCCATGGCAGGGGGATTGGAACTCGATGATCTTTGAGGTTTCTTCCAATCCAGGCCATTCCATGATTCTATGATCTTTGCTCTTCTGTGGAGGGTAGGACCAAATGCACATATAGTGGTTTTCTCAGAAATATGTTTTAGCAGCTTTTTAGGTATTTTCCTTGTTTTTAAGCTTGAGACATTCATAATGTGTTTTATTTTTGTAGTGAGGGAACCTTAGAGTTACACTAGACTTTCTTTGAACCTGTTCTGCTGTCAGTCTGCTATGACTTTCTTCCTGCAAATGACATTTTAAAAGACTCTGGAAAATACGGTGTCTGTAGTAGATGCTATTTGCTGAAAACCTCTTCCTGTTGAGTGGTTGCCTTTTCAGAGAGTGTGCATCTTATTATTATTGCTGGTCAGCCTGATTTCTGTTTTCCAGCTGCCTCTTTTCTTCTGTATCTGATGCAAAATGACTGTCAAGACTGAAGGATGATGTCTAAAAGCAGACTTAGGAAGGAAAGTGGTGAGGGGGGTGTGGTGTGAGTAAGGTCAAATGACTAAAGCCGTAAGAATTAGAGAGCGAATGTATTACAGCACTTACATCAACCCGTTACACCCCTTCCTTCTGTAGCAAGCGTCCCTTAAAATACTGATATTAAATAGTGTTTCATAGGAAGTTTGGTGCCTGTGAGAGCTTTGTCCAGTCCTCACAGCCAAAGGACTCCTTCACCCTCAGCTTGATGAGAAGAGCAAAAGGTGAAGGTGTTTGCAGCAAGTTGCTCACCCAGTACTATTGCCAGTGAAGTTGAAGGAGAAGTGTGCCACTCCTCTGTATTAATGCTGCAAAACCATGTTGTGCCAGTCTGGTGTTACGTACTGAAGTATAGTCAGTACAGTAGATATTACAGCAATATTCAGCCTCTGGCTCCTGTGGGTGGGACACTGCTGCTATTTGCTTTCGTGTGCTGAGAATCATCTTGTCCTTTAGTACTCCCTCCTGACAGTTTAATATCCTAAGGTGGTGTAGTATAGGTCTGTTGAAGCATCAGTCATTAAGTGGTTCGATTGGACACAATCTAACAAATACTTTGTTTCTTTTTTTCTACACCCCCCAGCTTGGTGATCCATCTATTTTCCCTGCTGTCATCGTGGAGCATGTTCCTAGTGCAGAACTCCTACATAACTACTCTGGCTTAACCTGCGTGGATGAGCCTAGTGACATGATCACTGAGAACTCTCTGGATGTCGCAGAAGAGCAAATCATAGAAGATGATGATATCACCCTCACAGGTTGGCAATAAAACCATTTCTGTGCCACGTCTTTGCACCAAGATGGCTGTGACTAATGGTGGAAGAAAGTTCCATGACAAAAAATGACAGGGAGCAAAATGAATAGTGGTATTGAATGCTGTTAATTCTGTACAAGACAGAGAAAATGACATTAATATTGCTAGCAGGTGGCTTGCAATCCCAGTTGCACAGCTGATAATGGTGAAGGGTTTCATCCATCAGCAGTGATTAAGGCAGAGTCCTGCTCAGAGTACCAACAAGGTTTTCTTTGTTCTTCGTAGGTTTTGTTTGCTTTTGGTTAATAGGTGGTACATTCCTAAGTAAACATATATAGCAAAAAGCAGGAATATTGAGTAGATGTACTGCTTTAACTTCCTGAGGGTATACAATTATAAATTAAAATGTGCATGCTAGCATGGCTTACTAGTATAAGTGTACTCAGCATAGTATTAATTTTGGATCTCTAATAATGATTAACACCTAAAATACAGGTGTTTTTGTAAATTCTGTTAGAAAAGGTAGCCTCAAAGAAAAAACAGTTCTCAAGAGGAAAGTGCGAAGATATGTCAGATTTTTTAAAAACAACCCCTCGCTGAATGCATGTATTTGAAGCACTTTTGCAGAAAAAGTCTCAAAGGTGGGGTAGATACTTTACAGAGAGAAGTTTTCTTTCTGTCACTAGGCTCCACACCTGGATTGTCTCCAGGGATGGAGACACCTTACTGTTTTCACTCATGCTTTTGACATTATTTCCAAAGACATGCTCTGATACGATCTTTTACTACCAAAAGCAAAACAAGAACTCAACATAACTTGATATGAGGAACAGTTCACAGAGTAAATTGATATGTGCTGTTCTCAGTAAATGATTTTATCTGATGAAAATGGCTCATTTTTTTCATAGTAGTGAATTATCTGTGAACAGACTGTGACCATACAAATAAGTTAGGTTATTATTCAAGGTTTTACATACTCAAACAGTATTTCAAATTGAGACCTCTTGCCAACTTGCTGTTCATATTAATTATTCACACTACAACTGGCATTTCCCCAGTGTGTTACTTAAGCACCACTTAATGCATCTGTGTAAATTTCATAGCAGATCATTTTTAGGAATCCATATTCACTGTAATATATTGTGTGTGAATTTTTACATGCATGGGTAATTGTGAAACTCCACTTTTGCAAATGCCCTTGTTAACCTTCTTTTTTTTTTTTTTGTGGTTGTTGCTGGTCACATGAGAAGGGTTTGCAAATTGCTGCCAGAAACTGAAAATATTTAATCCTTGTAACTGATGGTGTCCAAGGGTTTCTGGGATACTTTGGAGGCAGACAAATACAGTATTGTTCCCATCATCCATTGTAGTTCAAGAAATCTGGTTTTCTTTAAAGGCGAAGTCCTCAGAAATCGAGAGCTGCCACTTTGCAGAGATGATTGTTGTGGAGGAGATGCTAACTAATTATCTACTTCACAGTCTCCATCCTGTGCATGCTGTGGATTTCCTTGGAAGGGAGAGGGGATGAATGCAGACCGAACAGGGACCAGCACTGTGGCTGGAAAGCTCCTGCTCAGGACAAGGCAGGCAACACTAGTAGCTCGGGAGCCCCTGGTCTCTGGCAGGAAGCTATCCAGCCTGACTCTAGTGGGGCAGAATTTGGGGCCCAGGGATGCAAAGGCACCCCATAGGAGGAGAGGAGAGGACATTGGGGAGGGAGGCCCCTGTTATCTCCCTGCCCACTGCGGACAGGCATTGGCTATGGCCACAGCTGCCCACTTGAACTGCAAGACTGCTGTGTGCGAGAGATGCCAGTTCAAGTATAGCTTGCTGTAGGCTGCCTCTGAAATGGGGCTAATCATAGCTGAATTTTCCCACCTACTCTATTTTTCAGCTGCTTTTTTTCTTTTCTTCCTTCTTTGAAGTTTCCTTCTTGATTTTATCCATGGGCATATTTGCTCTCAACAGGAAAATGTGTTGTTTTCCTCTTTGAAGTTAGTACCAGTCTTTTCAGTCACTTCCATGTTGTGCCTTTGAGAGAGGATCAGACATCCTAAAGACTGTACTAATTCCACATTAAAATATTTATAAGACTGACGTTCACAGCAAAACAAAACTGAAACCACCATAATTTATGACTAAACATTACTGAGCGATGACTGCTTAATAGAAAGGATTTAGGTTTTTTAAAGTTACTAGATTTCAGTACTATTTTATGACTGTCATCCACTAGGCTTCTCTTTTCTCCTAGATTAACAGAAATTAGCAGTAAACCTCATGAAACTGAAGCAATTAGTTTTTAGGGATCTGTCTGCAGAATAGTGGATGCTGATAGGTTTTTTCATCTGTGGGATGTAGCTTCAGCCCTTCAAAAGCACGGCTATCACACGCTGGTGATTACTTACCTGCCACATAAATTATAACATGCAGAAAACTAAACTATAAGAACAGCATCTGTTGCATATGAAACCCTGCTGAGACACGGCCAACAATCAGCTTTTTAGCTATGTTAATGCTCACGCTGTAATTTTTTTTGTAATGAATAGGCAGACGTGCCTTATCACCCTCCTCTTTAGAAGCACTTTTCCCTGTAAGAACTTCGATGGCAATTTTATGGTCAGTTTGTTGCTGGTCTTAAAGGATTTTAAATGATTAACTATCATGTAGTACAGGGTGATTAACAAAATTAATTAGAGCATTCGCCTTTGAATGAAGTGTTATCTCTAAAGGGAGTATTGAAATATTTTTTGTCTGAAAAATACAGGGGATAATGTTTTGTGCAGAAGAATTCTAGGCCAACTTGTCAGATGGTACAATTTGCTACATTTTGTATATGTTATTAATGTGGCTAGTTATGGAAATAAGGTGCACAGGAAGGAGGAACTAATCAGATTGTGTAATTCCCGAAAACTTTTTTTTATTCTTGTTATATTTTTTTTTTCACTTTGTCATGTCTGGTGAGTTTAATTTATTAAAAACCACAGTTAATCAAAGTCTGCCATTTTGTGGTTTACCTGTTCTGGCATTGTTTTCATGGGATCAGGGAAGTGGCTGCACTGCGACAGCCTGGGGGAGGGGGATGAGAGAGCAGGGATAGAAAACGTGCATTTAAATGCACAAGTCTGCCCAAGTCTGATTAGGGAGCATGGAAGCGTGCATTTTCACAGATCGATAATGGTACTGGATAATAACCAGTTCAGAAGTTACTTTGAAGCATTTTGAAGTTTGCTAGCATTTTCTTAGTACATTTTGCGAAGCTCTAGCAGTCCTGCACAAACCCAGTGTCTTTGGTGGTCATTTCTGATGTTACAAAGAAATCCAGAGGAGTAGTTAGGTGGAAACTGAACTTCATAGTGTTAATCTGTGAGGACTGAGAGTTGATGAGATGCCAGCTGTAAAAAAATGGGTTTTGGTTTCAGTTACTTTGTAAAGAAATTATTCATGGCTGCCTGTAGCTCTGGTTAAAACCATGGAGGGTTTTTTAATATACCTCCTCAATGAGATAATTTTCTTTACAAATTGTAAAACCTTGTTTTAAAAAGAAAATGGTGATTTGCAGGTCTCCTGAAATACCTGTGTTTTTAAACTCAGTTTTCCAGTGTCAGATAACAATCAGCTCAGAGTGGATACTAAAAAGTAAGTGCTTAAATTTAACAGCCACCTATTCTGCAAGAGAGGGGGTCTGTCCATGTCTAATGGATCTCTTTCTTCTTTTAGCAGCTTTAGATTTCTTCTGACATTATTTTGAAGCTCTGCAGTCCCTGTTTTTGTCTCTGGTAAAACCAGCAGTGAACTTAAACACAGCTGTGACGAGCACAGCCTTTATCTCAGCCTGGACAAGGACTCAGGTTGACCACTCTCCAGAGCTACCAGCCACCAGGGAAGCAATGGGAGTGGGACAGAATTGCCCAGAGTGGTGTAAAAAATTCAAAAAAAGGCACTAGACAGGAGGAGGGAAAGCAGGACTTTGAACTGAGGTGGGGAACTTCCAACATGAGGCATAATTTCAGAGCAGAAAGCTGTGTTTGGGCAAGCCTTGTGCTAATGCTGATTCATAGGGAACCTGGATTTGCAGTAACTGGGCAGAAATTGGCATGCAGATACAGAGACTTAAGTTTGTGGCTTGCTCAGATAAACAAAAACTTGTAGAGTACCCTGGGAAAAAACTGAAGATATTTTTAGGTGTGGTTTTCCCCCTCCCCTCTCCTTTTTTCCATTTTTTCTTCTCCTCTTTTCCTTTTTTTCTTACCCATTTTTTCTTCCCTGCCTCTTCTTCCCTTTTTCATTTTTTTCTCCCTATTTTTTCTTCCCCCTCCCCTTTTTTTCCTTTTTCAAAAAAAGTTTCTGCCTATTCCAGATAACATTTGAAACCTGATACTTCTCAGAAATGATACCCCTCCACTGCCCAACTTTTTCAGGTCTGACTTTGGCAAAGTGTAAAAAAGAAGCTGTTTCATTCCAGTTCTTCTTAAATCTGGGCCTGTGTCATAACTGCCAGTGGTTGTAATACCATTCTGCAACATTACAGAAAAGCTAAAATAAGAGACACCAGCTTGCCTTTGGTAGCTGAGTTGGTTATCTTTGAGCAGTCTCATGTTGAGGGATGGGAATAAGCATCTTGCTGTTAAAAAGGACAAAGAGGTGGTCCTCCGCTTATTCTGTGAGGTGCCCCACACCTTGTTTGTGTTAGCTCTTGAGTTCTTGTAATTCAACTTGCTAACCCAGCAATACACCCAAAACCTCTACAGACATTTTATAAACTTCAGTTGCCTCACTGTGTGATCAAAAAAGCGTGAAGCCTGGCATGTGTTAAGTGACAGAAGTTTGGATCATGAACCAGGGGCAGAGATGAGAGGAAAAACTACAGCCCTTGTTTTTTTCAGCCACAGGGAAATATTAACTTGTCTTAAACCACTTTGTGAAGTCATCTTCTCCAAAGATGCTTGAAGGATGTTGGCAAGAGCATTGGAGTGGTTAAGAAACTTAATTTTGCCGTTCTGTGTTTGTGGCTAGAAAGATAGTGCTGCTGCTTGTAGCAGAGTACATCTGGTCCGGGTAGCTCTGCCGGCAAGCTGCAGAGCGAGATGCAGATTAAGCTCTGGGTGGGAGACAGAGACAAGAGCCTGTGAACTGCCAACCTTTGGGATAAAAAAGGGCACCAAGGTCGCAACTGGGCTAGGCAGGCAAGGAACAGTGAGAGAGACAGTAGGAGCCAGGAATTGCTGATCTTTTGGATAAGAAAGGAGAAGAAGACAGGTGACAACAGCGGCAGTGAGGTGGATGGACACAGAAAGGAAGAGAGAGACTTGCCTGCAGGCGGACCGTGAGGCTATAAAATCCCAGGGGGTCCTTGGCTGGGATCATCCTTGGGGGCACCAGCTCAGGCTGTTCCTATGTTACTGTGCCATGAATAAATGGCTTTATGGAACGAGACATCTGAGATTTTGCCATGGGAAACCTGGGGTTGAACCGGTGAGGAAACCTGGTCTGACTGTGGAGTGGGTGTGTGAAGAGCCGAGGGGGACCCGTTGGTCGCTGGAGCCGCCCCCTGCAAAGGGGCTTCGGTCCCAGCAGTGGCAGTATCTGGCCTTGGGATGTGGCTGCCAGTGAGTCTCGTGAATGGTCAGACTGGGAAGTTTCCTTAACATGCTTATATTTTTTGTGAGCATCAAATTATATTAAATAATATATTAAATAATGCTTACATTATTTATATGGCTATTATAAGTTCACTTCATTAGTCTTGGATAGGCCTGGTAAACTTCTAGCCATATGGTGTAACAGTGATGTAAAGCTGGTAGTCTCTTCCTTACCTGCTGTTATTCAAATTGAAGAATTGACTCTGCTCCATCACCTTAGCACCTGAAAGCCAGCAAGCGGGTTTGGTCCTCCTGCATCTTCCTCTGAAGAAAGAAAGAGCACACAGCAGCAGCTCTCTCCTTCCTGCCTGCAGCACTGAGAACCTGGGGGTACCACTGCTGGCTTTTAAATCGTATGTGGCAATGTAAGCCAGCCACGCTCCATGACTTTGGCTGTGCTGCATCGTGGCAGGCTAACTTTCCTGTCCATTCCAACAATGCCAGAACTGAGAACAGCTGCTTTGGCAGTGCTGTGTGCCTTTATGTATATTTGTATGATGTGACATCCTTCTTGAGGTCTTGGCAATGCTGGTAGATGATATGGGAAGTTCTCATCCAGGTAGAACCAGAAGCATCAAGACACCAGCACCAGTCCAAGCATGAGCATGGCCACAGACTGAATGGGCTGTGCATGTTCTGTCTCCTCTTCAGATGGCTAGGCATTCCCTAGGGCTGCCGTGTGGCTCTTGAGGCTGAGATGCCCTGGGTCTGAGCTCCTGAGCCTGTCAGCTGCCTGACAAAATTGTCAGCGATTTGCTGCCCTCTCTTGCTCTAGGGCTTCCAAGGTCAGGACCTTAGTCCATACTCACTTTCTCTTTGTGCTATCCTCCTCTCAGCTCCATGTTTCTCATTTCTTAAGACTGTTTGGAGATGTCAGCCAGAAGGTGCAGATCCTTAACTGTCTGAATGTCTTTGCAAGATATACAGTGAGGGTGGTCCTGTAGATGGTAGAGTGAGTTGCTGTGTGGATCAGGGGTTCCCAGTGAGTTGCTGTGTGGATCAGGGGTTCCCAACACCTGTCTGCTTAATTCTGTCTTAGCCTGAGCCTCTTACACTTGGGGCGTTGTGGGACTAAGGTCGAGAGAAAAAACAGAAGGTAAGAAGGCTTCTGTAAATCACAGCTGGTGGAGGAGGTAGGGCTGATGCGTAGATGCCAGCATTCATCTTTGCCCTCTCATAATGATACAGTTGCTGAAGCTGTAAACATTTGGGATGAAACCAGGAGTTTTTGTTTGGTTGTTTTTTTAATTATGTAATTGCTTAGTGCTAATTGAATTGGGTGCTTTGTTGTTCGCTGTGATATTTTTAAGGTTAAAGTATAGAAATTCTGGCAGGAACTTCTTGCTTTTGTGCACAGAAATATTCCAAGGTCATTACATTGTGTTTTAACATGCATGTTTGCTTGCTCTGTCAGTCGGTGTGGTGGGTTTGGTTGGTTGATTGGTTGGTTGTTTTTTTTGTTTGTTTGGGGGGTTTTTTGGTTGGTTTTTTTTTAATGTGACTGCCCCATCCAAAATTCCTTAAAGCTTAACAGGGACAGGGTGTGTAAAGCTGGTGAAAGTAACTGAGGTTTCTTAGTGTTGTAGGGAGGGGAATACTAATGCAGCCCTTTTTATCACTTGGATAGATACAAGTGAATTCCCCAAAGTTGCATCAAATTAATGTCAAAGGATAAGGAACCCCAGCCCAAGCATTTCTATTCAACAAACAGTAATTTCTAAAAGGATATGTTGAACAGTTTTAAACGTTTATGGTACCAGGAACTGCCATCTATGTTATTTTTCATGCTACAGTTATTTTGAAAAAATCATCTGGTAAAGTACTCTTCCAGTTAAACCAGTATTATCTTCTTGGAACAGGTGTAATTTTGCAAAATGATCTTTTATTGGATTTTTTTGTTGTGTACCCTCAGATTACCTTAACATGTACCTTAAGCATTGTAATTAATGCTCAAGAGCTTTGAGTTTATCTAATGGCTGCCCTTATGAGATGGATGAGGAATTGTGTAGAAGTCAACAATTTCTAAAAGCTTGCCAACCTTCCATATGGCTTTTCACGTTTCATGTTTGCTTTCCAGTGTGTTGTTGGAGCCTGCACTATTAGCCCTACCTGTAATTCCCATGAATTTGAATGGTTTAGGATTCAGTTACGCCTTTACATCACTTGGTCTCTAATAGAACTTGTGGAATATTTTCTTGTCTCTCCTTCAGGCTAAATAACTGGATAGTTTTGATGGGCATCTCTTATTTATGGAATTCACTTCCATTCCTAGAACCACAGAATTGTTAGGGTTGGAAAGGACCTCTCAGATCATCAAGTCCTACTGTCAACCCAGAACCACCACCACGTTCACCATTAAATCATGTCCTTAAGTGTCATATACACATGTTTTTTCTGTGGATAAGACATTGGACCACCATAAGAAGTTAGCAATATTGTGTTTTAAAATAATAATCTCTGGAATATTGCTTGTGGTAGTGATATCTCTTAGTTTCACGGGTGTTGTGTTTTGCTGCATGTGCTTGATCAGCAAAGAGAGGGGTTAGAAAGATGAGGCAGAAACAAAGGGTTTGTGTTGGGTTTGTTTGGGTTTTTTTTTATACATGCAGTCTGAAAAAGGTGGTAAATAAATTATTGCAGTGTGCATTTTCTCCCCAGCAAATCTGTTGCTACGCATCTAGTAGAAGACCATGTTTATCACTTTTTTTTTTTTTTTCCTGGAAATGAAATAGGAGTAAATATCATGTTAAGCTTTAAGTCTAGTTTGTAACTTGTTAAGAATTATTTTTTCTCTCTTGGTTTTAGTTGAAGCATCTTGTCATAATGGAGATGAAACAATGGAAACAATTGAGGCTGCTGAAGCACTTCTCAATATGGACTCCCCTGATCCTATGCTGGATGAAAAAAGAATGAGTAAGTTTTTTGATGAAAATCCAATCTGTATTTGCCAGGTTTATTTGTAAAAGGAGGAGAGATTCACTGCAGCATGGTGGCCTGGAATTGGTAAGATTTTTTTATAGCTTCCAGATAGCCTTTATGTATGTAGTTTGGATATCAGATATCCAGTGTTGTAAGCAATGAAGGATTTCATTGCCATGCCAGAGTTGAACACGAAAAGAAAGAGTCAAAAATTACAGAGGGAAGATGTGAATGAAGTTGGATAGTTTAGATTGCAGTGTTTTGTTTGGTTGATGTTTTATGTTGTCAGGATTTAAGAATATACACTTACATTTGCAGATTGCCTTAAATATGAATGTGAAAAAACAGATAATTGTGCTTTCTGTGGGGGGGGTTCTGTCATTATATTGTTCTAGTAGTGCTTCAGCTTGTGTAAAATGTTGTCAGCACATATATTGAATTATGAACTAGTCTTCTCTCACTTGAAGGACTTAAATGTCTGTCTTGGTTTGAAAGACAGGCTTCTGTTTAAGGGAGGCAGAAGCCTCCTTTGGAATGGAAAATGCAACCCTCTTCCTTCTGGATTATTATAACTTTGAAATTAAGGGGCTTTCAGGTAAGGATATGAGAAATAGGAATAACAGTTCTTTACTAATTTATATATATATAAAACAAAACAAAACAAAAGCCAGCAATGGCTATGGCAGTTATTACAAAACAGCACAGTCACCCAGTGCAGCCTCCCCGGCCGCCAGGCAGCTTCCCCTCCTGGAGCAGCGCTGGTCACAGCCGGCAGCTTCTCCTCCTGGAGCAGTGCTGGTCACAGCCGGCAGCTTCTCCTCCTGGAGCAGCGCTGGTCACAGCCGGCAGCTTCCCCTCCCGAAGCAGTGTTGATCACAGCCGGCAGCAGCGCTGGTGGCTCCC
>VZRR01014165.1:2687373-2710809 GCA_013398015.1 Oreocharis arfaki | reverse complement strand
AAAGAGTCTGGTCTTTGCCTGAAGGTCCAGTGATGCAGCTTTTTGTCTTCTGGAAGTCTAGCGGAGAAGGCTACCTTTATGCTTGGAAACCTCTGATTGTATCCAGGTGGGAAGTGTTCAGTTCCTCCTCCTGGGCAGAGCATCTCACAATGGGGTGGTGAGGCACCGATGGGCCCATTAACAGGAGATAGTTTGGAGTCCGTTATCTATGAGTCCTTTGGCAAGGCACAGATGGGCCCATTAACAGAAGATGGTCCGGAGGGAGGAGGCAAAGAAACACTGCCCCACCTGGTTTCACAGCTCATGAAGATGGCAATAGAATATACTGCAACTCAGGACAATGTCATAGTTTTGTTTTATTCTATGTTTGAATTTTTGCTCTAAAGCCAGCTTTTCAAAGTCCTCATGGCTGTGTAAAAATATTCCTTTTGTCCCTTTCCCTTCAGCAACTATGTTTGGTGCAACTGAAGAGGAAGAAATGGTGCCTCCTATCACACACGTGTCAGTCACGCTTGATGGGATCCCTGAGGTGGTGGAAGTTCACCAAGCCCCAGACCCTTACGCTGAATCACCAGAGACTCCAGAATTTGAACAACCAAAGAAGAAAAAAGGTAAGATGCTACCAGAGAACAACAGTGTGGAGCAGGAGAGTAGTGGGTGGCATGGTCACTTCTCTGTGTCTGGAACCATTTTGGGTGTCAGGCCAAAATAACTGAGTGGGCTCAGCCAGAGATGCAGGGAAAGCGTTTTCTTCCTAGGTAGTGTGAGCACATATAAGAGTGCTTAGACTAATGATGTTGTAGAGGTAGCAATGATGGCTTGTCCTACAGGAATCTCTGCTTGTTCCTATTTATAGTTTCTTCTTCAGAGCAGAATTGCAGTATATGCCATAGAGCTTTTGCTGCTGTGAATCCTGAAGTACTTTCATTTAGCTCTTAGTTTCAACCGAAGATACTTGATCAATTCAGAATATGGGATGAGAATGGGGAGGGATTTTTAGCTTTTCTTAAATATTACTGATTTTTTTTTTATTAATAGCTGCATGCTCTAGTAAGTGTTAGTCCCATTTGTACTAGATTATAGTGTAGTGATGTTCCACTGCAGTCAGTGCTGTACCAAAGAGTAATGAAGTGCTGTTAGCCAGACATTCTGCTCCTGCTTTCCCACCCTGCTCCAGCGTAGACCCTGTTAGAGGCTCTGAAGCTGGCGTCTGCAGGAAAAGAGTCATGCTGTAGATAGATGTTAAATGCTCTTGCAACAAATTATTATAAAAAGAAAAATAAACTAAGGAAGTTATGTTTCTGGAACTAATCTTAGAGCTCATCCTAGAGCATGAGGACTTTGACAGGTTCCCCTATGTAATAGCCTTCCAGGATAAGGCTTCTGCTACCCAGACATACTCCCATGGAATAGGAGTGCATTTTTGCTGCTACTTTTGCTGCTAATTCCAAATGTTGGGAATTGTTATGTGTGAGAGAGATCATATTGGCCTGTGAAGATCTTCGGGAAGCCTCCTGAGCCCTGTGTGTGTCACAAGGTCTCATAGGGATGGGTGTGGGTCAGGACGTCTCTGATTCCCCTAAGAAAGCTGAACTGAAACTGCTGTGGAGGAGAGCTTTACGAGCAGCTGCCCCGAAAGTGCTGCTGGGAAAGCTGCTGTGGCTGTGCACACTACTGTGAGATAACCAACTGTAAGAGGATTTCGAACTGAGGGGTTTTTGTTTGTTCTTTTCTTCCCTTCTTCTTTTTTAATGTTGACTGCTGTGTGGGTCAGAATGAGGAGCTGCTGTCTGCCAGACATTTAACCTCTTTGGTTTGATGCTTTCATACTCTTTCATGTTGTACTTCTGCTTACTCCCACTCCTTCCTCCTCCCTAGCTGTAGGTTAGAAAACTAGTTGCTTCACGGAAAATGTGTGTATTTGTTTTAGAAAAAAAAAAAATCAAGAAAAGATGCGTTCGTTAAGTACTGATTTTCAGTGAGCTTGAGACTTTGTGAGGTAGATGGTATGGTCTGAGGGATGTAGAAGTGTTGCTTCAAAATGTCTGGGGATTTGTAAGGCATTGTTGTACAAGAATTGCTGCAAAATGTTATTACATTTGTGGTGCACTTTAGGATAATGTGCAGTGTGTGGGTGGGATTCTTTTGCGGTTTTGTTTGTTTGTAGGGGTTGTTTTTTTTTTTTAAGTACACTTTGTTTCCCTTCCTTTGGTCAGTTTTAAGGTGTGGCAAAGCATGGTGATCATTTTGCCCTTTCCATATCACTCGTGATTTTATACGGTTTTTATAGATTTTATAGACCTTCTTTTATAAACTTCTAGCATATATAAGCCATTTGCTAAACTTGGAGGGATCCATAGTGCAGAGCACTGCCAGCTAACTGGGCCAGAATGGCACTGCCGAGTAGAGCTCTTCCAAGAGAGTGTTCTCCAGAAGCAATGCAGTGATTCCGCTTCCTTTCTTTTTGGCCTTGTTGCTGCAGCAGGAGAGCTGTATCCACCCATTCGCTCCACTCCAAACCCATGTTCAGCATGATGTTTGTACTCATGAATGTCTGAGCACTGAGCTGCCCAGCTATGAATCAGAAAGACAGGAAAAACAAAGGGATGTCAGACAAAGAAACTTGGAAATTTGCTATATTAATACAAACAGTTCTGTGTTTGCTGGGGAAGATATTTGGCAGCAGGTGATCACATAAGTTACATAAATCATATTTTATATATTCCATTTAGTTTGTACATACATCATTTTTTTAACAAAACTCACTGAAAATAGTGCAAGAAAATGGATTTTACATTTTCTGGTGTGGTATAAAATATTTAATCAGGATGAACATCTCACTGCCCAATATCACCTTAATTTGTAGCATGAATTTCTAACCAGAAGTGTTTTACAGCCACAGAAATAGGAAAGTGAAAATACCAATTATAAATCCAATTAGCTATCCAAAGTTATGGTAGCCCCACATACAGCTTAGCTCTTGCACACTTTTTATCCTTCCTCTATGTAAAATTCTCTCCTAAAAAGGAATTTAGTGATGTACTCTGAAAAATAACAAATTCATGCTCTATTGAAGCAAAGGAGGAAGCGTGCTAGTGCTAAATATGCTTTTAAAAAATACCTTCTTTTAAACAAAGGAAACATATCTGGTGTGTCTCTGTTAACTGTTTTTTGATGGTATCAGTCAGTGCCTGGAGATTATAGCTTGCAGTGTAGTCTGAAACTATCCAAATGAAGTATCTCTAGCCCAGATATACAGCAGTAACAGCAATACATTTCTGTAAACAAGTTTCACATTCTTCATGGGTTTCTAATTTTGGATGGGCTTCTTGTAGAGTCCTGAAGTTGTCTAGGCTGAAGAAAGAGAGCCTAGAATTGCTCTTGCAGTCGTATTCATATTTAGTAGCCTAGCTTATCTCTAACCAGAAGTGCATAAATTATATAGGATCAGTATTTAGGTTTCCTGAAGCTGACCAGGAGTAGTTCAGTGGTGACCTAATTGAGTTCTCATCCACTTCATTTACTTTTAAGAACTGAACTCATTTAGACATAATGTCTAAATTAGTGACATCAAAATAACACTCCCTACTCCTTAATGGCTACATTTACACCTGTTCAGGAGGGGAAACAAGACAACAGAGTCTTCCCACAGCTCTAATCGGGGAAAGCACTTAGCCGAAGTTACCCTGAGGGACCTCTTGTGCATTAGAAGCTCATCCATCCAAGAGTGACTTCATCTAGGACATTTTAGGTAGAATAGACATTTATGCAACCTACAATGATGAGTGGAGAAAAACTGCTAAACATGTACTCCAGCATTTCTTTATCCTTTCTTATCATCATATATGAAGAAAACAATGTTGTAGGATTTCCTCCCTCCCACCTTCTTCCAAATCAAGGAAGACGTTACTGGCCAAAACAGTGGGTGTCATTTGTGTCCCATCCTCAGTCATGAATCCTGTCTTGATGGAAGCAAGAAAATTAGAGGACTTGCAGGTACTATTAGTTGACTCACTGTAGCTCTCTCAACTAGCTATCCCTCCTCCCCCATGCCCTGTCCAAAAAAGAAAAGGAAAAAGGTGCAAAGATGGACTTAGCAAGACTGCTATTGTCAAAAAGTGAGTACTTAAGCCAAAGTTTCTGTTGACTTCTCTGTAGATACCTGGAAATTTAGGATGAAGGAAATAGTGCCAGCTGGCACTGAATTGTTTCGGTTTCTTTCAGAGCTAGTGAAAGACCCCCTCTCACTCTGCAGCAGAGGTGTTTCCTTACTAAAATAGCCCCTCAAAACAAAACCAAAATGGAAAGTTAGAGTGTGTGGGATTGCACAGAACTTTTGGTCTGGCCTCTTTCGAACATCAACTCTTTTGAAATGCAATAAACAGAGAAAAAAATTTTCCTTTAGATTTTTAACTATGACAGTAGTCTGTCTAAACTAGAAGTATGTTTCTCTGAGTCTTGTGTCTTAGTCTATTCTGCCTCTCAAAAGATTATAGGTAAAAATATAGGTAATGTCAATATAGTAAGGGGTCACTGGAAAACCTGGTAAGATAAATTGTTACTTCATAAGGAAGTTCTTAAGGTTTCTGATTAATTACATCACCTGTAAAAGCTGCCATTGCAGGGAATGAGAACTAATAAAAGAATAGGTTCAAGGTTTTATATTGAAAAGTACTTCAGCATAACTTAGCTTGTTTATTCGCTTATGTGTCAGTAGTTGGTTTCTCAACATTTTCAAATGAGTGCTCTTTATTTTTGTAATCAGTTTTAAGTAACTTCTTCCTTTTAGTCTTCTCCACCAGAGAGCCACCATGCTTATGACTTTAAAAACTGCTGTTTTTTCAGAGGCTGTTACTGGTTCTTCTGATCTTCATAAACAAGTGACTTCCCTTTACACGCAGCCACTGTAAAAAAAGGTGTAAAAGACAATAGGACTGAAAAAATGTTTGTTTCAGATGACAGTGTAGTTTGCTGCTGTCAGTGTAGACTTGCAATTGATTAAACAAGCAGACAACCTCGTTTTGTCCCTAACTTCCATTTTGGCAATGAATGAACATGTTAGCTCTCTGTATTTTATTTAACTTTTCCTGTTTAAGCCCCTACACATAGTTAATAGCTTTTTTTTCTCATCTTGTCTGTTTCAAGTGCTCTTAAGAGTACCTAAATAGCCACAGAAATTCCCAATGTACATGGACTTCAGGAAAGTGCGTAGTGTGGTCTTTTTTTAGAAATACAGTAAGAGCATAGGAGGTCCATCCTGCCATAGAAAAAGAAGTTCAGCACAGAACTAAGTTCCCAACTTACTAAAAATTGAATCTTTTTTGAATTGGAGAACCAAATCTCTTCCCTTTTTAGGTCCTTTTTTTTTTTTTTTTTTTCCTTCTTAAGCTGTAGTTGACTTACTGGTCGTTTATTTCAGGGAAGAAACCAAAACCGTCTCGTTCTGAGTCCCCTACTACAACTCCAAACATATCTGTGAAAAAGAAAAACAAAGATGGAAAGGGTAAGTGAAAAGAGTTGTCACCAAAATTTTAGGACAACATTGTTTCTGAGTGATCTGTAAAAAGAAAAAATTCACCAGTTCACTCGTGATGGAAACATAGGTCTTGTGTTCAGGGGTGGTTAACATCTCACAAGGCAAGGAAAACATGAGCACATGAGTTTTCTTGGTGAAATATTCAGTTCCTTGGGAGAATAATGTATTTGTCACTTTAGTTGCAAGGGTTCTTGGAAACTCTTCAACATCCCTGCAGAGTCTGCTGTGTTTTGAGTAAAGTCTTGGGGAGTGCTTTGCATTGTATTAATGTTTCTTAGGCTGTGGTTATTTTGACAGATGATCTTTGAAAATGTGTTCCATCTGTGTGTGTCTAATTCTGCATGAGGCTAACCAAGGCTGCTAGTTGGCAGCCAGAAGTACCAAGTCCTGAATTTTGAAAAAAGTTATAGCACAGCTTGAAGACTCAGGCAGAAAACTTGGGGGTTTGATACTTTCCTTCCTCCAGTGTCTAAAAGATAGAAATAAAAATAAATGCCACGTAACTGATACAGTAAATCATTTTCTCAGCTTGAACTGTTCAGTAGTGTCTTATGAGTTTTGTCAACAAGTGGGTCGCTTTGCTGTGGGGTCCACCACCGCACCCGTGCCCAGGCTGGTGTTTGAAGGGAAGGCTGATTCTGGCCCCAGCAAGTTGTGCTGCACTCTGTGGGAGCTAGGAAGGAGCCTTCCCTGTGTCACAAGTGCCTGCTGGTACACGTGGGGACAGATGTGCTTGTGTGCATGCAGTACTTGCCAGGACAGCAGCCCAGCCAGTCCTGGGCACTGGTGGCAAAAGAATGTCAAACTCTCAAGGTCAGAAAAATCTCTGCTCTGATGAATGAGTATGTCATTTTCTTTTGAAGAGGCATTTTCTGCAATAACAGGAAGAAAAACCTGTTGGCAATCAATAAATACTTAACATGTTAATGCCATCAATTTCAAATATGCCTTGTTGCCTTTTTTTTTTTTTCATTAAAACCTGATTTGTAAGTAAAAATGAAAGGAGTATCAGAGAAACATCCAAGTGGTGCTCAAATGAAATTACAGAAAATATGGAAACAGCTAGCCACAAAATTAACAGGCGGAAGAGTCTAATGGTTCTGTCGATGATAGCAAAGATACTCTATAATTCACATTTGTCCATTCTTAAAAAATTGTTAATTCTGAAGGGAATAAAATGGAGCGTGTTGCCTGAAACCACTACTTGTTCTGAAAACCATTTGTTTTGCGTTTTTAGGAACATAGAATTGAAGCAAAAAACATAGTAAAATGACCAGTCATGGCAGGGAAGCAGCTAGAAAATCATAAGAGCTGCCTGTCTGTTCCCTAAGGGGAACTTATATGCTAAAATTACAAGCTCTCCATACAATTACATGATATGATGCATAGAAGAAATTGAGTTTTCCACATATTTCTTCTTCTGCCGTGGCTCAGAGGAGGTTAAATATCCTGCCTTGAAGTAAAGCAAACCTGTTCTTTGTAGCCAGTCCTCTCCACAGTGATTTTTAGTGGCTAAGCAGTGGCAAGTTTTCAGGTTGCCTTGATGGAGCTGAGCATTTTTAGTCTAGACTACGACAAAAGCATCCTGGATTAGGTGGTAAATGGCTGGGAATGCTCTCACTCCTGTCTGACATTGTGTTTTGCCTAAGCAGTCTTGGCCTTTGCCTTTGGGGTATCTGAAGGCCAGGAGGTTGTTTTATGTAAACTGGAAGACATTTGTTGCAAAGGCAGTGTTTTTTCTCTAGGAATGCTCATTTTTCAAGCTTCCACCTGCTGAAGGAGCTGCTAACATTTTTGTATTGCCAGTGCTGATTACTTTGATGAATATTTGCTAAATGTAGTTTAAAATATAGTATTATGGGAATTTCAATTTTTAAGAGATCTCTTATTGAAGAAAAGTTCAGACTGGTGGTCATTAAAGTTGAAGAAATCTGCTGGGTTAAATTGAAGCTATGAAAAGGGATCCTGTCACCTTCTGATCTGCTGGGCATCATTTTTTGTGAAACTTTAGTGCTTCTGTCCTTGCTGGTTTTGCACAGCTACTTGTGGGAGGTGATACAAGAAGTTTTTTTCTTGCTTTCTCAGACTAACAACTAAGAAGCTTATGTGCAGATTCAGATTCCCAAAAGAACATCAAACACCAAAAGCCTTTAAAAAAAGCAGGGAAAAGGGTCTCATTAGTCGTATGAGTTTAGACTCCTTCAATGTGGTTTTGGGAAAAAAATGCAAATTTTGTACTAGTTTTAAGTATTCACAATCTGTGATTTTAATACTCTTTCTTTATACGTGGTAAACACTGAACAGATGTGACGGATTTCCATATCAGAAGTGTTTGTCCCCGCTTGTTTGTAAAATGAAATTCGAATGTTGTCTACCAGCAAGCTCAAGCACTCACTGGCTTAAAAAAAAATTACATTTTTCTGTACTTTGTTGTTGAAGGTTTGCCTACCTCAGCACATATCACTGACTGCCCCGCATAAATCTCATTGTTAAAGGCAAGGATTTTGCTTAGCCTTTCAAGCGATTATAACACTCACCTCGATTCAGCAAAGCGTTTAAGCAACAGCTTAATTTCCAGCATTTTTAGGGGATAGAACTGAACATGTTCCTATTCAAGGTAAAGCAATAGTGACTGCTTCTGTAACTGGATTAGGCAGGAGGGAAACGGGCACATGGGTGACAAATGCTGTCTAATGGTGGTAGTCCAAACGGGGTGGCTTATAGGTTGACTGCTGCCTGGTTGTAGGTTGCAGAGTGGCTGTGGGGTATTTGTACACCTAGATTGTAATAACTCACAAGGATCTCTTCCCATGCCCTTCCATCACTATTTCCTAGTCTCGGTGATATATTATAACATATTTTATAAAGATAGCAGCTTCTTAATTTTGAGATTATTTGCATCATTACTAAAATATGGCCAACTAACATTTTTTCTTCTTTTTTTTTATTGTGTCTGAAATTCTTTTATTCTAGGAAATACAATTTATCTCTGGGAGTTCTTACTAGCACTGCTTCAGGACAAAGCCACATGTCCTAAATATATCAAATGGACTCAAAGAGAGAAGGGCATTTTCAAACTGGTAGATTCCAAGGCTGTGTCCAGGTTGTGGGGAAAACACAAAAACAAACCTGACATGAATTATGAAACAATGGGTAGAGCTCTCAGGTATGTGCATTTTAATAATAAACTGGTTTTGTTGCCTTAGTGTTTGTGTGCATTAAATGCCTCATCTAATTTGAATAACAGAAAAATTTAGTATTCTGTTAGTTTGGGAACTGAAAAAGTTATTTCAGCAAAATAAATCAGCTAACTAAAAGTAGCCCTCACTAACCTCAACTCCAAGTCAGTCACCTTCAGTTTCAGCATGGACATTTTTCAGTGCTGCTGCAAAACTGCATCTTCACAGTCAGACAGACTAAGTAAGAGACTGAAGATTTCAAGTAGGGCAAACCTTTTACATAAAATTTGAAGAAAAAAACCCTCCAACATTCATATGTATTCATTAAATTATTTCTACTTGTTGCACATGATTCCATCTCCAATGGAAAACACAGTTTTAGAATTCCATTCTGGTTCCACTTCTCTGAACTTGTGTGTACAGACCATTTTAAAACACAGATTCGTGTGCCACTGCCTGTCAGGCTGGGAGTTTTCTCATACATAAAAACCTGTGCAAAATAAGTAGACATCCATGAAGCTTCAGTCTTATCAGCAGATTGATAATCCAGCTGAGCAGTATGCATTTCTTTTAATTTCCCATCACCTTGGTGTGCATAATTTCAAGTTGTCGTACTAATTTGTAAGTATAACAGAAGTAGTACCCTCCTGTCCTGTTCCCTTTGCTTTGTTGTAGCTAAAATGTCTCCCTGTGCTCACTGGTGAATAAACACAAATTCAGATAACTGAAAGGACTGTAGGAGTCAAAAGGAGAATTGAAAGTTTCATTCAACTCTCTATGAAGTGTGAGTTGAGAGCAGAGCTGCCAGTCATGGAGTTCTTCTCTTTCTCCTCAGAGTTATCTAAGGTTGGAGTTAAAAGGTGGCATGAAATACCAGTTTTAAAAAGTTGTTTGAGGAAAAAAATACACTATTAAATTTGCCAGTTTTTATAATGAAGAAGCTAGACACATAAAAGTTTGTTTACTTGCTGCTGCTGTGTTTATTTTCTGTGCGTTCTGTTGCTTTGTTTTGTTTTTGGCAAAAAAACCTGTGTAACTTGATGTGTGTGCACTTTAAACAGATACTATTACCAAAGAGGAATCCTTGCTAAAGTAGAAGGTCAGCGCCTGGTATATCAATTTAAAGACATGCCAAAAGATCTCATCTATATTGATGATGAAGATGCGAGCCCTAGCACCGAATCATCAGATTCAACTCTGCTCTCGCCTGCTGTGGCCAACAGAAACCAATCAAGCAGAACTAGAGCGTCTGCAAATGCAGGAACAAAGGGAGGATCAGCCTCAGTGGTAAAAACAGGAAACTCAAAGCCTGCTAAACCGAAGGAGCATGTAGAAGTTGTACAGCAGCAGACACCTGGCTTGACTTCAGAAGTTTTGAGGACAATGCAATCTCCACAGCCAGTACAACCCACTCAGCTTTTTCGGACAGTTCACGTAATGCAGCCATTGCAGCCCCTCACAGAAGGACATGCAGCTGTAACCAGTAATGTTCCAGATGAATCGTTAAATTCCTCAGTTCAGAATATAAGGTAAGAAAATGTACAGAAAATAAATATTTGAATAATAATAAATTCACTGGATGATGGCTAGATAGAGTTGATTCTTTGTTTTGCTTGCAAGAAATGCTAATCTTCCAGTTTGGTTGAAGGGAAACCTGATGTCTTTGTGGCTCATCCTAGGAATTCAGCGTTACTACAGCATAATATGACATGTACACACATAACTGTAGTGCCTATGGGAGAGGGAAGCTTATCTCTTCCATGGTGTTAGGCCTGATGCATATCGTTTAGAAAGGAAAAATAAACTTCTCTTTGAAAGTGACATTGCCAGTTCTGTCCTGCAGCAGCAGCTGTGTTTTCGTGTCTGCTTTTACACCGTTTGGTATCTTTGCTTTTGAATTACACGTGTTGGGTTTGCCTGATACCTTCAAAATTATTTTCCTTCTTGCTTCTCAATTTTTCTTCGTAAGAATTTTTTGTCATCTTATTCGTCTTTTGTATTGTCCCCAGTTACAAGGAAAAGCTCCATATTACCTGCTCTAGCATTTTGCTGCTGTTACAAGAACAAGTTCTTCCGATTTTAGGAAACAGCTAACTGAATAATCCTTTGGGAGCTGTGCATCTGCAGACATTTGGGAGACAGTCATGCTTCCGTGCTTAATTTGTGAGTCAGCTGCCTAACACTACACAGTGCTTAAACATCTTTTGCACCTACCCCTTAGTAGTAGGATTTACTTGTAAAAATGCACAAGGGCAATATAGTGAAAGGAAAGCAGTACAGACATAATTGAGCCTATACTGAACCATGTAAGTCAGTAGAACAATAATGCTAAACATGAATGGGGGAAAGTTCAGCAATTTGCAGAGTTAAATAGCTCTAGGCTAGACCTACACTAGATTATGTATCATGAACCATATCAGTAGTATAGATGGCATAAAGAATGATAACAGCAAACAGAAGAGTATCTGTAAGACTTGATGCAGGCAAGAAGTCCATCCTAACATGTGGAAAACTGTTCCGTGACATTGTGACATCCAGTTATTTCATTACAGTATTTCCCAGTCAAGCCTTGGATAATAAGCTTAGGGAAAAAATAGTAGAGATGATACGTGTGAAGTTCAAATGAAACAGAAGCCTTAAATCCTTAGAGTTCTGTATTACTTTGGCTCACATCCATTGTTTTTAACCAGAGCATTATTCCATTAAGTCTCTAACTGCACTTAGCCAAGATGACAAGTGGAGGGGTTAAAAAAAGAAGTGTCAAACCTTTTCAGAATGGTGTAGAAGTACTGCTGATTAAGAAAGTTCATACTAAAGGGTCTGAGCAGTTAGAGTGAAAATAAAAACTACAATCCAGACTTTTTGGTATGCTTTTAACCAGGATGGGACAAGCTGCAAAATAGGTGCTGATGGGTCCTGTGCAATAGACACTGCCCATTCCAGGCTCTCAAAATACAGTTTATGATAGACATATTTCTGCTCAGCTTCAAAGGGCAATGTTCAAATGGTTGTTTGAGGTAGAATGACACGTTGAACATTTTTGGAGCATATGTTTTAGGACTTGTTTTACAATAAGGCTGAAACGGAAGTTTGTTCAGACAGCTGTGACTCTTTAGCAGGTGAATGTGTTTGCGTACACATTCTGGGTTGCTACAGTAGGGCTTCCGTAAGGGTTGAAGTGAATTGTCTGCGTGATTTGAAAAAGTACAGCAGGTATGACTGCCGTTGTCGACTAAGAGTTGGCAAACCTTCTGAGGTATGCACACACTCTGTGGGGTTGTGGTTGGAGTCACTTTACAGTGTGGGAAGCATGAGGACAAATAGCAGCTTTCGTTGCCAGTTGCTGTTCAGTGGTTGGGGCATGTAAATAGTCAAGATCATTTGGCGAAAACAGCAACCAGGGTCTGGTAATGATCCTCAAAAGGTTTTCTGATGCATACTGGTTAATGGTTGGGTTCTGCCCTGAAGAATGAACATCTTGAACCCATATAATTGGTCTTATGCAATTCAGCTTCTAAAGTTTTATTCATGTAAATGTTCACCCATCTTCTTCGTGGGAATAAATGTTTTTCCCTCTGCAGTAATTTGCTTCTGTTCTGTTGTGAGAAGAAAAAAAATAATAGAGAAAATATTGAGCATCTTTGAGGTCAAAACAATTGTTTTCTTAACACTTAACCATATCTTCAGAGAATGTCTGAATGTGCATCTTCTCTGCTAAGGGACTTGGTAAAAGAATCATATTTGAAGATTGTTGCAAAGTGCTTGTGTCACCATCCCTGACTGGCACTAGGCAGCACTGCCTGGTGCAGACCACTCCTAAAGCATCACTGGGAGAGTGTTGCAACCCAAGGCCTCTTGGCATTTCTCAAAGGAATAGGCATGCCAGTGTAAATCTGTGGTTGGCTCTTCACGAGACAGGCAGTGGCTTCATTCATAGCTGCACAAAGCTTGTATCTTACTCTGAAGTGGAAAGATCTTGGCTTTTAGATGGCTTTTGATGTGCTTTTGGGGCAAGTTTTGGTGTTGCTCTATGAAACAGACAAGGAGAAGTGTTACTTACAAAGGATAAAAGCCTCTTCTTCAGCCCCAGTGCTTAAACAGAAAGGCTGTGATGTGCTAACTGAAGCTTGGGAAACAGGGCAGGAGCAGGGTCAGGTCAAGCGAACTGGTTTTGCTGACTGAGGAGAACATCTAGTATCTCCAGTGGGAATATTTGGAATTGTAAATGCACTGCTGTTCTGCAGGTCTAACTGTTCTGGCTCGGTGTATGGAGGCACAGTTACTGCAGTCTCCAGTTGTGTAACTGAGAGCTGAGTTTGGCACCACATGTTTCCAGTGATAAGACAAAACCAAAAATGCCTCTCTGGATGAGCATTTTATTGCTTACTTTTTCCGATGAGCCAGCTTTTATGAGGAAGAAAACGTTTCTTTGAATTTAGCTCTTGTAAAATTAATTCTGTTTAAACCAGAATAACTGACACAGGTTAACCAGAATACCTGGATTACTGGAGAAACTGTGTTTTGCCTTGGATTTAGGAGGCACTGGCCTGGGATTCAGCTCTATGTACATTGAATCATTTTGAGTATTAAATGGCATCCTTTCTGTTGCTGCAGAAAGTGCACCTCTCCTGTAGGGCTAGCGACTTACCTTGTCGAGGGTATCTTACAGGGCTGGAAAGTGCCTGTGTTTGAACAAGTAAATTTCTCCCTTAAATGATGAGGATTGCAGATAAAGAGAGATGCATTTTCATTTACCTTTAATCTAGAGTAGTAGTAGTGATTTAAGATGGAGTGAAAAGAGATTCTTACGTTACTTATAGTTCAGAGAATATAATACGGGGAGTAATTTTAAGTTATATGTCTGTCTCTGTTATTGACTGTATGGGACATAGCTGAACCTTCTAGCTGGCAGCTCTATATACCAAGAAACTTGCAATTAGTTGACTGCTGACAGACCCTGTGCAATGTTTTAACACACTTCAGGTTTTAATCTGTTTCTATCAAAATTCAGCTTACTGTTTCTTTTCTGTACTTGCAAGTTGCCGTTGTGATAGCTTGGACAGAGCATGTTAGAAGACCAGAATCCTGGCTCATTTCTGTAGCTGGGGGAATGCTAATACAGACCACAGAGGACCAATGGGATATACTCTTTGTGTTCACCTCTGAACGGGAGAACCTCGACATGATGAATCAGCCACAGTTTTCATCTTGATCTTTTTGCAATTTTCAAGGTAGAAAATCACTTCTGAAGGTGCCATAAGCATGGATTGCAGTGGCAGGGTCCTGATTCAAGAGGAGGAGGAAGTAGCTGAACGTGAATTGTGTTTTTTCAGGGCATGAGCATTCTGTGTAAGAACAGTGATGAAGCCAAGAATTCGCCAACACCGTATATGCGTCCCAATAAAAAGAGGCAATTGCCTTTCAAAGTCATGTGTACCCTGAGCAAATACATGCTTTCTGCTGTTGTTCCATAATCTGTTTCTGTGTCCAGGCTGTGATGCTTTGGTGGTCTGACTCCAGCAATGCTGATGCTGAAAAAAAGATAGATTTGTCTAGCAGGAGTTTATCAACACTGAAAAAGTGATTGCAGCTGCTATTTCAAATGAAGTGTCTTCATCTCATGCCTTACATAGACATGGGCTTGTGTAAGTTGCTCAGTGAATGTCACCATTATCTTCTGTAATCATCCTTCACACCCTATCTGTATTGGCTTTGCTCGAGCTCACATAGCGCCACAGACACAGGGAACCAGTTTGGCACTGTCCTGCTGAGACTTTGCATTGACCATCTGCTTTCAGTCCCTTTTTCTTCCAGAAGAGCAAGAGTCACGTCTGCGTGATGTCAGCTAATGTTGTAGCCCATCACTCCTGTGCCATTTCGATAGGTCTCTTGAGTAAAAACCATCACAGGTGTAAGTCTTGGTAAAGGTCTCCCTAGGTTTCCCTGGGACTTGATGGGGAACATGGGCGAAAGAGGATGATGCCAGCTGAGGACTTGCAGATAATCAGAAACAACTTCTGAAGACCTTTCTTTGATCAGCCACCATCAGTGCATGTGCTTTGCTTCTGCTTGTAATTAGACAGCAGTCTTCTGTCAGTGCTCCAAAGGCAAGCCTGCAGTTTTAAAAGCTCTCCAGCATGCTGACTAGTAGGTATTGTTGGATCTGGCTCACTGCTACCATAGCCTTCCCCAAAGGAAGGGAAATGGGACTATTACAAAGGGCTCATCTCTGTAATCTCCTAAATGAAGGCTTGACTGCAATGCAGGTTTCAGGTTGGTGAGAAAAATGTCCTTCCTGAGGGAGGTGCTGGTCAGAAATAGGCTTATGTGGTTTCAGTGGGTTTCTACAAAAAACTGTCATTTAGCTTACAAGAGGATGTGTTTCTCAGAACACATTTACAATATGGACAACTTCTATTACAGCAAAGACTTTGGTTATAACCAAACATTTTTATTTTCCTGCAGCTGAAGAAGACCTTTTCTTAAGCCCACTTCTGATTTAATTTCTGTGGTATGTAAGAAGGTAGCTGCTTATTGACAGAAAGGACTACAGAGTCATTTAATCAGATTATTTTGTTTCTGCACAATTAGAAGATATCTATAGGAGCTCTTTTTCTATGTCTTTGGCACTGTTGAAAGAGGTGGAGGTTCTGCAGGTCTGTTAGTCACAAAGTTCCTGAGTTTTAATTCAGGTGACTGTGCAGTTTTGAAAAATTCTGGAAAGAAGACTGTTAGATTTTGTGGTTCAGTAAAAAGGACACCTTGAGAGTTGAGTCCTTTACCTCTGTCTTCTCTTACCTCTCTCTGTGTATTTCTTAATATTGCTTTTGTTTCACTTATTTTTGTTTCATTCACAGACTTTATTGTGCTATGAAATATTTTGTTTACCTTGGCTTGTAGCTTCAATATTTTTGGTATCTTCTCCATATCATAAATTTCACATCAATTACCATAAATCAACTTGCTTTTCTTGCCTGCCACTAGTTACCTCTTGATGAGCTAATAAGAGATTGCACAGTTGCAGGCCATTAACAGTAAAAAATGGCCAAAGAAACAGATGATCATTTTCTGCCAAGCTAAAATGACTTCAGAATTTTTGTCATTCTTTTCTCAGTTGTAATCAGATGGTTTTATTGCAGCGTTTCCTTTCCATCACTGTTGCTCAATGTTCTTGTTCTTTTTGAAACCTCAGCAGCAACTTTTAAAATAATCACTCAGAAGATTTGTACCCTAAAAAAGAAAGGGTCTTAGCAAAGTGCCAGTGAAATTCAGAAACATAGCAAAATACAGACTTAAAAGCACCTAAAATAGTGTAGCCTAGTGTTAATAAATCACCTTAATATTGTGTACATTTTTTTTTGTAAAACAGACAAAATTATTAACCAAGCTGTATTCTTTGCAATTATATTCAAGGCAAATACTTTAAACAGATTTTTTTGTTAGTAAACAGGTTTAACAATTAAGGCAAATGTCTTGCTTGGCCACCATTAGCATAAATAAATATTTATGGTGTGCTTGTACAGACAGATGCTGCATGCTTCCCGTGTAGCAAGTGCACACTGTGTGTGTGTGCATATGTGTGTATGTTCAGGTCAATATATGTGTGAACCATATATCTGTATACTGGCTGATGGAGAAGACAAAGCATCCAGAGTAAACCTCGGGTATGGGGCTGGCTTTCAAGGGAAATAAAATGGCTTAAGATTAATATGCAGGTACTAATTACAGTGTGCTGAGTCAAATGTTCTGGTTTCGTCTCTCAGAGCTGTTGCTCCTGGTGCTTTGCAGATACCTTCTGCATTGATTAGATGCAGTTCACACGTTTTGAGGTTATCCTTCAAAGCCACTTGGCAGCTAGCAGCTTTTATCTTTACGAAACAACTACAGAACAAGGAAGTAGCTTAAAGGTAATACTTAGAGGGCATACCAGCACAGGCTAGCAGCTTCAGCTGCTGCTTTCAAAATTGCAGCTACTGAGTTGTTCTTAATCCTTCAAACTTCAGCAAGTTTCTTCACGGATTAAAGAACTGGCTTGGTATCCTGATACTTTGATGCTTTTCTAATGGCAAGTGTCAGTTACTTCTCCTTCATATCTGTTCCACTTGCATTGCTGGTCTCTATGGACTTCCCTGGGTTGAGCTGTACCTACCTATCTGACATTTTGATTTTACTACAAGTTTGTTTAACTGTAGATAGTTTACTTTTTTTATTTTTTAAAGAACCTAGTGGATGCCGTCATCCTGTTGCTACTTCTGACATAGACATTAGTGGCTTTTCTATCAAGGTCCCAGGGGAATTGCTGAAGGAAAAAAATAGTTAGCACTGATGACCCTTTGGAGACTTGGTATGAGCCTTAGTACTGTCATTCTGAGCCTTGCACTTTAGGCTTGGTTGTTGGTATTTGCTGTGCCAGCACCAAGTTCTTCAGAAGTTTGAAAGAAAGAAGCAATCACTCTAGCTGGTGCTTCACCTTCAACCAGCCCCGTTTCCATGAGCTTCTTCCTTGGGATTTCTTCCATTGTGTGAAAAAAAGGCTCAAGATTGACTTTGGTGTTCAGTCACATGAAATTTTGTGTCATGGTTATGATGGCCCCTGTGATGAGACCTGGGTGGGAGTCTCATTGGCAAGGATTTAGATTTGGTTTGCTATAGCAGCATTGCTGGGTACTGCAGCCTTCTTTCTTGGGAGGAAGAGAAAGCTACAGATGGAAATTTTGTTCCTTTTATTACCAAGCCATATGGGAGCTGGGGAAAAGATTGCCTGCAGCAGGGACTGGCAGCTGGAGGATGCTCAGGGAAGTACCCATGTGCTCTGAGCCTGATACCAGCAGGGTTACTGGGGCTGCTCTTGCTGGAGCAGTGTTTGGAACTCAGCTAGAGGCCTTTCCCAGAGGACTGAGCTGAGTTGGGCGTGAGAAATCCTCTACATATATTCCTTCACTTGTCTCTGCTGCTGCACTAAGAAAGGGGGAATGCAGCTCCCTGTGCGGTTGAACTATGGCCAGCAGCGGCATCTGCATCCATGTTGTCCCATAGCTTCAGCACCACATAAGTCCTGCTTTGGTAAGCTTTTGTTGCAACTGGTAGCCAGAGTATGGTTTTAAATTCAAGTTTTGAATATGCTGAATTGGATTGGACTGATCAGTGGCTAAATGCTGGCAAGTAGAATTTCACAGAGCTGTGAAAATTAGATCCTATATGGGTAGGAGGACTGTGGAATGGAGGAAATTCAATGGTAGATGTATAGCAAGCAACCTTACAGCATATCTGAAGTTCAGTCTTCAGAAAGAAGAGCAGGCAGTATTGTGCATGGACGTCAAAGTACAAATGTTGACAGTAAGTTGCTTTCCATCCAAAGTGATTTCACTAAGGGTAGAAACAAGCTAGGAGGTGGAGATAGTTTTTATTATTATTATTATTATTATTATTTTTGAGAAAACACAATGGAGAGCTTAAGACTGAAAAGGGGGAGGAGGGCAGGCAGGACTAAACACTGAAGAGAAGCAGGAAGATGGGAGAGAACTCTGCGTGACAAACAGAAGGAAAGAAAGATTGCCAGAGACAGCATGGCACCGTGGCCTGGAACAAACTGTGGCAGGGCATCAGAGCAGTTACCCTTCCCTTCCTCTCTCCCTCCCCTGGTAACCATTTATGTTTTCTGGGGGTTTTGTCTTGTTTTAATTTGCATGACTGGAGCGTGTTTCAATGTTTAAGTCACCACTGTGCACTGCAGTAGCTCTGTACTCCAGCAATGCAACTCTTAATCCTCTGATGTTGTCCCCACAGCTCTACACCCATTGACAGTAATGTGGTACCCGAGTCTGTGAGCCTGCAACTGATGGAATCGCTCCTAACTTAGAATGATATTTTGGGAGCAGGTTCTGATCAGTTGTTTTACTAGAAGGTGTATGAGCCTGGCAGAGGGGTCTGTGTCCCGGGAGCGTGGGAATGTTGTGCCCAGACGCTGCTACAATGTGGATACTTTTGAATAGAGTTAAGTGTATATATGCATGTCAGGACAATCGAGGCCTGACTTATGAATAATTTAGGCTCATGATTTATTAATTACTGGGGGTAATTTTTGAAACTGATGGCAGATGTCTAGTGGGTCATGCTTGTGATGTTGGTACATGCTTGAGATGGAGGTCTTGGGTGTGATTCCCAGGTTTCCTGATGAACTGAATGTCTCAAAGGCAGGCTGTTCAGCTTGGTGATGGCAGTATTGCTCATGTGAGGTGCCTTTACTTTGGGACCCAGCTTGTTGAATTCAGGGGTCAGGTCCAGTTCTTGTTTTATTAGGAGAGATTCTGCTACCTCTTTTGGAAATGTTGGGTAAATTAAATGTTTATAATGCCAAATGTTTTTTCTGTAATTAATCTATAATGATTTTTTCCAATTCAGCATGGAAGTGTTCTGACCCTATAATCTTCTCTAATCTTAGCAGGACTTTACAGACTCCAACCCAGGTTCCAGTGGTTGTTTCTCCTGGAAATCAGCAGCTGCATACTGTAACACTCCAGACGGTGCCTCTTACTACAGTGATAGCCAGCACAGATCCAGCCTCAGCGGCACAGAAATTCATTTTACAAGCCATTCCTACTTCCCAACCCATGACGGTTCTTAAGGAGAACGTCATGCTACAGTCTCAGAAGCCAGTCTCGCCTCCTTCCTCGATTGTGCTGAGCCCAGCACAAGTTCAGCAGGTGCTCACCAGCAGCGTGCAGACAATTTGCAATGGAACAGTCAACATGGCTTCATCTCCATCCTTCAGTGCCACTACCCCTGTGGTGACGTTCTCGCCCAGCAGCTCACAGGTGGTGTCTCACCCGTCAGGCACGGTGATCACTTCAGTCATTAAAGCACCAGACACAAAGCAGGTTGGCCCACAGGAAGAGGAAAAGGAAGAGAGTGACAAAGCAGAAGATACTGAGCAGTCGGAGCAGAGATTCCAGCAGCAACCATTTGTGATGGTAGTGTCCAGTTCAAATAATTTCCCATCTAACGTGCAAGTGAAGCAAGAAAATGAGCCATTGGAACCCAATTTGTATTGATAATTAAATAAGTGGAAAAAAAAGACCCTGTGGATGATTATTTTCATAAATGTGATGGGACCTTTTCAGTTATGTATATATGATTTGATTCTGAAGCATGATGTTGCAAAGCTACTTAATTTCTGCAGTTAATTCTTAGAAGTCATGCTTTAGGATGGATTTTGATTTTCTGTTAATTGCAAAATGTTATCATATAAATAAAATTATATATTACTCATTTTTCAAAGTACAGGCATGAAGGAACATGCTTTTTATGCTATGAAGACTTTCTCCTGAGGTTGTTGGCCAAAGTTTCAAACTCCTTTCTTATTTTATGTTGTCAGTCTACTGCCGATTTACATTGCAGTAATGTTATTGTAACCTCTTCTGTTAATTCTGTATGTGTATCACCTTTGGAAGCAGCAGTTAGTTTTAGTAAGACAGTTTCATTCCATGTGTTTGAATTTTTATGATCGAGTATCTGTTTCATATCAGTGAATGACATCAGTTTTAGACTTTGATAACCAGGTATCCTCTTGCATTTTTTGCAGCACAAACTCTTGTGTGTGCAAAATTGAATATACACTCCTATTGAGAGTACTCGAAACATATATTCCAGTAATGGACAATGCCATGTCTATATTTTATATGAAAACATCAGATATATTTAATTACAGAAGCTAACGGCATCACTACAGGTGCAAATGTTTCATGCCATTTTGCAGCTATGAAGCTTAACAATCTTGCTTTCTACTTCAGATTATTTTGTAAGGGGGAGGGAAATTAAATATATACAATTTATGCAGGTTTTTGGAGATTAATACTGCTAAGAGTTCTTGGTTTTGATTGTAAATACTGTATATTCAATGTTGCAGGGAAGTTTTTTTCAGCTAATTCTTTTCCATACAAATTTTTGATAGATGCAAATAAGATCAATAAGATCGTTATGTTTAGAGGTCTAATGTTATATGTATTCATATTACAGAGTGACTTTGTATTTAAAGACAAATTTTTAAATGATGGAACCCATTGAAACTTGGGTCCTTCTTTTGTATTTTTAATTGGTTTATTATGAAAATAAATCAAATGGAAAAACATTTTTCTGTATTTACTCTGAAATGTTTTTATATTATTATAATGCTTTGACAATCATCATAAATAACTAAAATACAGTGAGAAACAGGACAATGTGATTAGTCAGTGTGGGTCTGTGGTGGGACATGAGCAATTCACAAATCGCTTCTGAACAGACTTGAATGCCATCAGTGTGCTGTGGGTATCCTTTGATACAGCAGTGATCTATGTTTTTGTAGCTGAACTGAAGGTTGAGCTAAATCCAGGAACTGGACTTAAACTTCTCCTTTCTCATCATTTCCCAATACGTTAGAGACAAACAACACAAAATTTTGAGCGTAATTCGCAAAGGTGGTTGTACCTTGTATGATACAACTGACAGCCCAAACTATTAGGGCTTCAAAAACTTGCATGTTGCAGTGTTTCAACAGAGGGTGAGTTAATAATAAATGTGATGCCTGGTATTATGATTCTATCGGTATAAAATTAAAGGGATTGTGACTTTCTGTGATCGAATTAATGTTGGACTTTTATTGATGGGTTGATAAGGTTAAATATAACTTTAAACACCTGAGTACTAGAAAAACTAATAGGAGCTGAACTGTGGCAGAGATAGTCTGGTCTTGCTGCTTGACAGAAGAAACTCTACAAACTATTGAACAAGCAGTTCTCTGCCACAGCTGCTGTGTTAGTTCATTGTTTCTTCCCCCTGACTCCCATGCAGTCAGGCTTCCACCTGCAAACCCAGCATGCCTCACCCCATTTCCAGGAAGGCTGGTCATACCCACACCGGTGTTTGTTTATCTGGCAGCACTCCCTGCAGCTGGGGAGTGCTGGCAATATCCCTAGGAATGTGGATAAGCATTGTAGAAGCATATCTGATAACAGTCCTCATCCTGAGGGCTATGTTAGATTGACGGAAGCACAGAAAAGGGAGGCTAGTTTTCTTAATCGAACCATAAAATAGGGATGTTTTCCTATACTACAAGTATTTCATAATTCTAGGAAACCTTAAGTGATACTGCTTGACTGACATAAGTGTTTTTAGATACAGGGAAGTTGCTTTGGTGTTTACCGGAAATGTGGAAAAAAAAATTAAAAAACGCATCATAAGGTTACAGCTTCACCAACAAAACTTCATGCCATAAATGCAGCTACACATGGAAAATGATTTGTCAGTTTAGTTTATGTCAGTTGGAGAAGTGGAGAAAATCTCCAGCAGCAGTAACGTGTCTCCAGCAGCAGACTGTCTGTTGTGTAACAGACAGTAAATAGAAATCACTCCCTCCCCCTCCCTTGGGCTCCGGTGTGCCAGCCGGGTGGATCTGTACTTCAAACTCTCTTTGGTATGGCAAAGGAAGGGAGAAGCTGGAGTAAATCATAAAATGAGGGCTCACATTTGGAGTTTGTGCAACCCCTCCCCTGTCACAGCTGCCTTTGTGCCTGTGGCAGCAGCCAAACAAAACACGCCAGCTCAAATCCTAGCCACTTCTGAGTCAGAAAATAAAAATTGAGGCCGCAGTTCTTTTCCACATGTGTGTGAAGCCACGGAGGAGAACAAGGCACTTTTTTATTTCTGAAGCATTTCACGGGAGGAAGTCCAGGGAGGAGGAGGATGGAGGCCTCAGGCTGCCTTTGGGAAGCCCTGTCCACCACCCTGTTGTCCTGAACATGGGCTGGGTACCTGGGGCCCAGCACCAACTCACTCTCAGAGAGAGGTATTTCTGGTTTTCATTCTGATTTGCGCAACATAGGGAGCTGAGTGGTAACCCACAAAAGGCTGGTTCTCTAATTACCAAAACTTCACACTGGTTATAAATTTTTACAAAGGCATCAGCCTTCATTGGTTACAGATTATATAACTTTTTCATTAATTAGCACTGTGACCCTTGTCGCTAGTGGTATCATAAACTACACCAGGGGAGCTTTAGGTTGGACGTCAGGAAGAATTTCTCTGCAGAGAGGGTCACTAGACATTGGAATGGGCTGCCCAGGGAGGTGGTGGAGCCACCGTCCCTGGAGGTGTTTAAGGAAATACTGAACTTTGCGCCATGGTCTGGTTCACATGGTGGTGTTCAGTGAGGGGCTGGACTCAATGATCTCTCTCAGAGGTCTTTTCCAACCACACTGATTCTGTGATTCTGCGATCTCTTGCTCCTCACGCCTGCGGGCGCAGTTCTCCCCTCCATCTGAGCCTGGGCTCCGCTTCGAGGAGGTGCTCACTGGGTCAGTGGTCCCGATGTCCCATTGCCGCAGTGACCCTTCCCCCAGTTCCTGCCCAGCCCTGCTGACTTCACTCCTGGCGGCTCCCGTCCAGACAGCCAATTCCTCTGGTGATTGCCTTCCCTTTTCCTTTAAAACGAAAGATCAGCCAAGCGCACGATGCTCACAACGCAACTGCGCAACTGCTTAATCATAACTGGTCCAGCTACAACTACCGGTGAACAGCTGAAAAAGAAAAAAAATTGCAGAATTTGATACAAATCTCTAGGGGCTCAAAGCTCGAGGGGCCGAGTCGCCCTGCGGCAGCAGGAAGCGGGCGGGGGCCGGCGGGGCAGGAAGAGGCGGGCGGGAAGGGCGGCGGGGCCGCTCCGGCGGGGCCGCTCTGGGGCGGGGC
>VZRR01014165.1:2642189-2687109 GCA_013398015.1 Oreocharis arfaki | reverse complement strand
GGGGGGTAAGCAAAACAAACCAACTTTCTCTTCCGTGTAGGTAGGTAGTAGTTCACATAACTAAATCAGTTAAGAGTTGTGGGTATAAAAGCTCCAAGCTTATTGAAGAAAGGTATTCCATTTTAGTTTTTATTCTGCCCTGGCCTGTTTTTTTTTTCCTCTCCCTGTATTTTGTGGGTACCACGATTGGTCTTCCTTTCATCTCTACATAAAATAATTTTTATATCGTGAGAACGATCACTCACTGGAACATCCTCCCCACGGACGTGGTAGAGTCCCCATCAGTGGAGGTTTTCGAAACACGAATGGACAGGTTGCTAGATACTCTCATCTAGGCTGCCTTTCCCGTGAAGGTTAGATGAGATCATCCTTCGAGGTCCCTTCCAACCTGTCCTGTTCTATGACTTTATCAGTTAATATGTTCTAGTGTGCTTACTAAGGTTATTTTTACTTAAAACAACTGGTTGATGAGAAGACAGAACTGGAGGGTGGATAAGTATTTCTATTTTACTACTTGGGAGGGGAGAGGATGTAAATGGTTAGTTCTGCTTGAAGAGAGTGGGTGGTACAACCATAAAATGATACTAAATTATCTTTCCACAAAGAAAATGGTGAAGCTAAATTTTTCAGTTCTTTGGGGCTTAGGCTGTAACTTGCAGAAGTTTTTCAAAAGGTAAATGACATTTGAAAATCAGTTTGGAATAGCTGAATCTATCTGGCATGATAAAACTAATTCAAGATCTAAAAAAAAAAAAAAAAAAGGAAGTTTCACATTTTGGGGTTAAAAAAAACCCACCAGCAAAAAAACCAAAAATCCCTGACACCGAAAGGTCTTCAGAAGTATTAAGGAATACTGTCAGAATGTGCTTTTGTTTTTTTCCCTGGATTAACGTAGTTGTTTTGCTTTTGTAGCTTATATTTCAGTTCTTTGTGCATTCAGTGCTTCAGAACATTATGTAACACATTCTATAGGCATTATTTAATACCTGACACAGCAGTACTCCTGTCAGTTGTTAGGACTTTTTTTCAAATACCTGGATTGAGTAGGCAGACTGTGCTTGGTGGTCTCTGAAGTGGTAAGTCCCACAGTTCAGAGCAGCATTTTGCTGACGTAGGGAGCTCAGGTCTCCGGGTACTGTACCGTGCTTGCATGGTCTTATGTGTTGTCTCTATGTTCATGTGTTTAATATATCTAATCTGGGAGATGATTCTGTAGAAATGGTGCTGTGTAATGCTTCCATACCTGGCTGGACTTCTGTCCCGTTGGCCTGTAATTTCTGCACTGTGTCTTTGGGATTTTTGATTCCTTTAATTCCTGGAGATTGTTCTTTGGCTTTCTACACTTGGATCTGATGCAATTGAAAGATCATCATCTGTCTTTTAGTACTGTCTGAATGATAAAGCTGTGAACTCAGGAATGACTTCTTATTTTAAGTTGAAAAAGTAGGCTACTTTGTATTTACAGAAAGCACCTTTAATTCATGTAAACTCTTTATCAAATTTTCCAGTGTATTTAGAAACAGATTTGCAATTTAGTCACGTGGTAAGGGCCTTTAGGGTCAGAATATGCAGAAAGCACATACTTGAGTGTGAGGACAAAGTCTAAGCTTGTTCTAAGTAGCTGTTGCTGATGTCCCTAATCTGGAGTTCCCAGTGCTAGTCCAGTATTACTTGGCTTCTCAAATAACTTACAGGAGTTACTTGCTCCATGTGTGTGTGCCTGAATGATGTGTGGTGACTTACTGATAAAAAACACACAGAGAGAAATTTCACACTGTTGAAAATGCTTGGCTTTGGTTTGGTTTGCTTTCCTGGGGTGAGGGTTAGTTTTGTAGGAGAATCCATTCATAAGTTGCTGTCCCTAATCAGTGCATCCGTCATCAGCATAAATCACAGGAAATAATGTTTGGGGGGAGAGGTGATCTGTCAAAGCAGTGACTCTGCACATCGATGTGCTTTTAGTGGTCACTGTCAGAGTCAGACCCCACTTGGTTTTGAATGTCAAAAGTACTTCGCCTCTCAGCATAATACAAATCAATTTTAATATGTGAGTTGCCTCACGTCCCCACCATGTGGAATACCTGCAGCCATGGGTATTTCCATAATGACAACTGCTTTTGAATGACTTTAAGTCTCAGGAACGCATTGGTACAAGTAGATCAAGTTACAGCTGTCTACTGCCTGCCTCTTTCTTCAGAAGCCCCCGAGGATTTGGATTTATGTGCTGTGCCTCTATACAGGTGTGTGTATCTTACACAGTAAGAACTCATGCCACTGCTAGAGGAAGCTGTTCTGGCCACGTAACTCTTAGGTGGCATAAACACTTTGTGACATCCATTAGACAGAAAAAGACACTGGTCTGAATTAGAACTAAGGCAAGTCCTCCTTCCCTTCTTTTTTCTCTGGATTGGTGGGACAGAGTTTTTGCAATGGTGTTGTACAAATATTTCTGCAGGTGTAAAGCTTGTATCTTAGCTACGTTCATGCTTGCTAGATTCCTGGTGGAAGTCTGAGTAGAAGTCAGCTTAGCAAACAGTGTTACTGTACTGTAGCAATGTAGCATAGTGGCTTTTGGAAGACTGTCTTCTAGCAGAGGGAAGAACTCTTACCAATGAGGAGAGAATTGGAGATGCTTTTTCCAGGTGTGTGCTTCAAGTCACTGTGATTTTATTCTCTGTGCAAAGTCATGAACTTTACTCAGAGCAATGTATAATTATTTCAATCTGTATATCCAGTGAGTCCCTTAACAATGAACTACTTTATGCTTATTTCCATTGTGCAATAATATCTTCAGTGAGCCCTGTGCTCTATAAATCTTTCGTTCTCCTGCTTCTGTGTTCAGCATAAATTGAAACAATCTCTTATGCAATATAATATGTGTTATATGGTATTTCCTAGCATCTTGTCTCCACACAACTGTTTTGACATGCTGTGCATTGACTGACAAATTCCTAATATTGCACTGCTCTCTCAAATCCAGCAGACCTGTGTACAAGTGTGCTGAGAATTGTAGGAAGGTCTTTTGAATAGAGAGGATCATCTGTGTTAGACTTCATGTTTAGAGCATTTGAAATCGCATTTCTTTCGCAGTAAGAAACAGTTTGGTTGAATTTGATATAATTGGCAGGTTCCTTGTACTTCAGGCTCTGATGTTTAGCTTTGTGCTTGAGAGCTAAGCAACAGGTAAACAGAAATGCCAGTTAGGATTTTATCTTCTGAAACGTCTCTTAGTTGACAGAGTTTGGTACTGTGTTTTTATGAGGATTTCTGAAGTACCATTTCATTTTTTTTGTGTGTGTTTACAGGAACTGACAACAGCTTTGGAAAAGAATCCAGATGATGCCGAATATTATTGTCAACGAGCTTATGCTCATATTCTTCTACAGAAATATGCTGGTAACATCTTCAGTCTAAGAATCCTTTTACTAGTGTATCATAACACGTGTTTTACAGGAGATGGCTTCAATCTGAAGCCAAATACAGTAACGAGAGAAAGTGTTACCTGTAACTTAATATGCTGCTTTTGGTGTTAGTACGTAATCTTGTTGTTTTCTTAGATTGTTCTGTTTCAGCAAAACTTCCAGTAAAATGGGTTTTCTAGAGTCCTAGCTTTCTATTTGATTCCAGCCTAGCATTATCTTGACAGCTTTTTATAAGTAGACATTTTGGGTAGGTTTCGAGATTTTTGCGTTTTAAGTGTCTTCCGTTGTTGTGTTCTTGGTAGAGACTGAATCCTGTCGTGGTAGGAATGTGATAAGTGAATAATGCCTGGGAAAAAAATTAACTGAATAAGATCTGGTTTATTTTTTCTTTCCAGTAAAAACCAAACAATCAGAATCACACTTCAGATCTAAGCAGAGGATTTCATTAAATGAAAGTCATGCTACATCTTACATAAGAGCTCTGCAGCTCCATGAGGGATTCATGTGTGGCAGTTGTGGCTAGATTTAATTCAAACAGTGTGATTTGTGTGCAAGCTAAGTAAGATACATAGTACATCCTAGAAAAATTTCAGTGCTTAGACTTGAAAATTCACTGCTTTTTATAGCATTATTTTTATTATGTTTCTCAACTTTAAACTGACTTTCAACAGATGCAGTTGCAGATGCAAACAAGTCTCTAGAACTCAACCCAAAGAATGCTGTAGCACTCTTTAGAAAAGGGTATGTATCATTTATGGTAGTTTAAGAATATTGTGATAATCTGTAGGTCAATACTAGAGTCTGAATTATGGTTCTGTGCAAGCATTTTACAATACTGAGAATGAATACATTCAATGCCATGCTGCTTGCAACCTATTTGTAATAAAGCCATTTGGTTTGGGATGGTTATCTTAATGCCCTCGCCTTTTCAAAAACAGTCCTTTTGGGTAATTTAAATTCTTACACGTCATTTTAACCAATACAGCATGTTATCTGTAGAATGTGGATTACGCTGAAAAGTAATCACTTTTTTCTTGTGTTTTTCTTTATTTGTGTCAGGTTAGGTGAATATCATATCAAAAATTATGCATCTGCTTTAGAGTCTTTCAGAGAGGGACAGAGGTTGGACAGTAAGTATTAAAGTTTCTTGTGTGTACAATACTCCTTATGTTAAAAAAATAGGTAATGTGTTAGATTAAAATGAAGACCAAAGATTTTTTTTTTTAAGGGTAATGTGTTGGGTCTCTAACATCGGCTGTCTGACTTTTGGGAACCTTCATGCAATCACTGCATGAAAGTGTTAAGCTGTTTAGAAATGTGTATCAAAGTTCTTAGCAATTAGTAGCTGATTTATTTTTTTTCTTTATAAAATGGGGAGTGTTTTCCTGCTTCCTGGAGGTCTTAAAGATAAATAGTGGCAATATTGTAGTGTTAAGTGTGATAGAAAAGTTTTTGAATAGAGCAGGCTCCTTACATATAGCTGGAGTTTCTTCTTAAACAGTTTGACAGACCAGTCTTTAGAAAGAATGTGCAACTTGGTGGGTATTCGAACTGACAAAATGGATTTTTACCTTACATTACATACCACTTAATTACAGAACCATATTTATTATATCTCTTTTTTCTTCTTACAGTGTTGGCTTTCCAGCTGGACTTGGGCACTTTTTAGTTTGGGAATACTTAGAACTTTTTAAAAACCTGACTTTATTTGATAAGCAGGAAAGGAGTAGCTTAAAACAGAAAGCTTTGTTAGAAGACATGGGGAAGCACAAAACAAAGCAATTGCAAGATGGTTGTGACTCCTTTCTCTCCTCTCTTATCCCCCATTGTAAACAAAACCTTCTCTCTTCTAAACAGCAAGAGAAAATGGTAGAAAAAAGCACCTTGAAAGGTTACACAGAGAGAAGTGCACTAATCTGATAAGAATTGTCATGGTCTCAGATCTTTTCAGTGTGTTGTCTTATCTGTAATTATAGTGGCTGGGACATGTAGGCTTAGCGAAAATTTAATTACTTTGCCTCTACCAAATAAATGATCTAATCCTCTAATTTTGAAGTGGAGTTTCATGGACGTGTAAGCTAATTTGTGCTTGATACCAAATGGTCATGCTCCTTGTTGCTCTTGTGCTTGTTTAGCCTCTTCTTTCAGTGCATTAAGTCTGCAGAAAAAACTTTAAAGTCTTTGCCCCCTAGCTGAATGTGTTGAAATGGCCCATTGAAGGGTGTGAGTGCTGAAGCCATCAAAAGTGAAGTGGCAGAGCAGTGTTGGCCCAGTGGAATGGTGGTAGAAGGGAGATGTGGTGCCATTGCAGCAACTCACGGCTGTCAGTTTAGGCTGCCTTGGAATAGGAGTTGAAAATGAGAAATTTCATTAAGTTCTTTCTGTTTCGTTAGTTTGGATAACTAGGTGGTGTCCACTAGTTTTACACTAGAGAGACAGGTTTGTCTTTACAGTCTAGTCAAGTTTTCTATTTAGTAACTTTCTGTGAAAGGAAGAGATTCCTTCCACTGACTGAGGTAGTTTTCATTACTTGGGAGGTAAGTTTTTGTATGTCTCCAAGTTCATCGCTGGTGAATTTAAGTGAATGACTAATCTTTATTTTTCATACTCTTGCCCCACCTCAGGCAACCAGTATCAATCTGAGGTTTTTCATGTGCATGGATAACCTCACGTTCTATTTATGTTGTAGAGTACAACACAGAGCTGCAGGTATCTTTTTAGATAAGTCAGTGAATACCAGGATCCTCTTGGCTCATTCAGAACTCCTGAAATACAGCACACTTCCCTGTGTTGAATTGTTTTATTTCTAGCTGTTTGAATTTAATTTGCTGTTGTTTTGCTGCTTGCTCAGTTGAAGTGTTTCTGAAGCTTCAAACTTCCTGATTACTCTCTTATCTGAAGTTACTTTCTGCTGCGCTTCCTCTATCTCATTACAAAATTCTGTGGCCTGCTGTGAAATGGGGAGTCTCCTGAAGGCCTTTTTTAAATTACAGACTTAGTTGATTCTCTTTCATATATTACCTAATTTGCTGGCAAGTTTGTGTCAGTAACAGAATTTGCCTTTGTGGAATGTTTCATGGATCCCAGGTGAAAACAATTGTGATCATAGGCATTTTGGCAACACAATTAACTTCCAGTTAAATGCAGCTAATGCAAAATGAACAAAGCACAGAGGGAAAACTTGCCACGTACACTAAGCAGGTGATGAAGAGAGACTTCAGCTGTTGCTGCCTTGGGAAGAATTGCTGTGGTGGGGAATTCTTAGCTGGCAAAGCTGATTTCTTTGCCACACAAGTGGGCAGAAGTATGTGTTTCTGTTCTTTGCTAATGTAAGGGCTGTTTTAAATCTCAGTCTGGAATGCTGACAATGATGAGCTTCCTACTTGTGCTCATCACTGGTAGGACTGACAGGCCCAGGGTACCACAGCAACCTTCCCATTACCCACCTACAAGGATATGGAAATAGGACTTGATGTGATGAGCTGTGGAGTGTACAGTGTTTCTTTATTTCGTGAAGTAACATTAGAAAGCAATACTCCTTTCGCTCAACCGTGCGATGCCTGCAGATTTTTGCAGTTCCTATTGCCTTAGGTGAAGAACAAGCGTTAATCTGGTACTCTTCAGTATGCTCTGTGGATTGAGGACAATTATACTCAAATTTTCTTGAGTTTTTTGCTCTGACCACTGAATGAATTTAGTAAAGGTGGAATGTGGCAACTTTTTAAAGAAACTTCTTACTTTTCTTGTATTCTAAGAGTTAGTAGATTTTTAGTAAGTGAAGGCCCAGTTAGGTTTTCTGAACTACAATTATTAGTAGAAATTGTTTATAAGTTCTTTGGGAGGATAATACAATTTTAGAGAAGAAAAAAATTAATTTGCCTCAAGTTATAAAATGTGCTGGGATGCAGGGAAGGAGTTTGATCTTCTAGGAAAATAGGAAGTTAAAGCTGGACTTTTCTTTTTAAGTTTGTATTGCATAGCAATCTGGTCATAGGCCACGGTTAAAAAGAGAATTCCTCACCTGCTGATCAGGGAGGCTGGATCAGTGGAGACCTTGCTTAGACTGCAAAACTTGAAAGTCTTTTTAGGTTACCATGCTAAGTTTTGAGAATACTGATTAATTTAGGTTTCAGGGGAGCTCTGGAGCTCATATAATTCTGTGCTCTGGCCAAAAGCAATATTAATTCTGAACTTGCATGTGTTTGTTTGGGTGTTTTTACTATTGTGTTCCAAGTATCTCCAAGACTGAAGATTCCACAGCCTCCTTGGGCAGCCTGCTTCAGGGTTTGCCCATTCTTTTAGTAAAAAACGTAGACAACTCTTAAGATGTCTGGTCAGACAGCAGAAGAAAAGTGGAGATGAAATGGCTTGAGCAGTGGGGTAGCAATTTTATGACCGAAGGTGTACCTCCAAATTTATGTATATTCTGTATTTGGAGGGTTGGGGTTACATTGTGTAGGTGCCGTGGAGTCAGATTTGGTGTTAATGCACGTGTCTACCGGGAACTCTTTTGTTGAGCTTCTTCGTGTCCTTGGCCTGATAGTTGACAATAATTCACTTGTAAAACGAGGAAAAGTTCAGTTATTCTTAGCAGTCGGTCAGTAATGTTGCCATTTTTTTGCTTTCTTCACTGTGGAATATTTTTTGGGAATATTGTTGAAATAAGATGATTGCTCTGTTGTTACATTACCATCTTTGTAGCTCTTTTCCTGTGAATTAATTTCTATCTGGAAAGCTTGCTCCCGGGAGAGAATACTTGGTGTTTGTGAAAAGTTGCATGACTTTGGGTTGTCCACACAACAGGACGTCTCTCCTGACATTTCTCTGGAGAGGAAGTGTGTGACTGTTTGAAAAAATAATTTTAAAAAAATTGAAAAATGTGTAGAACTGTACTTCTTGCTTTCTGAACACTTACATAAGGGTTGAACAGAGTGGAAAGCAATAACATTTGTGTCAGACAAAATCTGGTCTCCTCCAAATTAATTAGAATTTAATTAAATATAACATACAGTGGAGTTGTATGGAAATACTTAAAGCCTAAGTGGAATGACAGAGCTTACAAGAAGATAATAGGAAATAACACCTTTTTTTTAGTAAATTGATACAAGTTTGGGATGGATTCGTTCCAGTTGGCAACTGAGAGGAATTTTTCTTCATGCAATACATGGAGTGCTTGAAGAGTTTTAATATTACTGTGTTTGATCTCTTCTAGATATAGATGATACCTTTACTGTTTGGATTAAAAGATGTGAAGAAACACTAAATGGTAAGAAAAAACACATCTACTTCATAAGGGATTTGATATGCCCTGTGCTTGGAAGCTGTGTTAGGTTTTTCCAAGATTCACTGCTTTCCTCTTACGTAGAACAAAATTTGTTGTTTCTTTTTTAGAAGTCATGTTTTTCTATCTCTTGTTTCTCTTGGAGTAGACACTGTTAGCACTTGTATGCTTCATTCAGATTTAGAGGAGCATTAATATTGGGGTTTTAGTGTAATAATGAGCTCTGCCAGGAGAGTACCTATTTAAAGATCAGACAATCGTAATTAATTTTAACTTACTTTCGTACACAACTGCGAACTAATTTTAGCTGTAGAAGTGTGTGTCAGCTTGCTACCTAAAGCCTACATCAAAATAAGTTTTCAAGTCTTGCAGAAGATAAAAGTTGGAAGGAGGTAGAAATTTGGGGATCTTACTCCTTGATTCCATGTGGAAAGTACCATGGGTGCTAATGGCTGTTCTGGTGACTTAACCCAAGGTAGTCACTGAGTGTGAGCAGTGTTTCCTTTCGTACCTTCCTAAGGGCACACAGCCCTGACAAACAACTCATCCACCCCCAAATTGCCTGGGGATTTTCATGAGAGAGAGAGCAGAATGACTTGTGTAGTTTTTTCCTCCACCTGTTGTGACTTTCCCTCCTCTCTGTGCTGCACACTGGAGAACGGGACAGTAGAACAAGTTTGTGTCAGTGTGTTGCCTAAAATCCAAGTAGAGGAGAACCCTTTTGTCTTGTATAGGGGTGAGCAGATTTCTGCTTTGTGAGGCATTTTTTCTAGGTTTAATTTTATTTGGGGGAATTAGATAAGTGATTGGCATGCACGGTCTTTTTTGCGAAGAGTTACTTTGGGTGACAGTTTCCTCTGAAAGAGGTTATAATACACTTTTTTCTTAAATGTCATAATTATATTTTGTAGTGTTTTATCTGATCCAGCTGGGTTCTCCTGTTTTGTCGTGAATACTCACTGTCTTGTCTTTCTTGAGCCATTTTTTAATTCTCTGATACACCAGCAAAACAAAGCAAACAAACCCACCAACAAATGAGTAACTCTGATTTCTTCATTGCAGCTTATTTTTTTTAATCTCTTTTTGTCAGTGTACATAATAAAGAAGCAAAGGGAAAGTTTGCTTGTTTTCAAGCATACTTAATCTGAAATATTTTAGAAAAAAATACTTAAAGGGGATACTGAACTATAGTTAAGATACAAGTATTACAGTATATTTAGGGTCATGTGAGTGAATTTCTCTGCCAAATTCCTATCTCATTCCCCAGTAGGGTTCCCCTAGCATGAGATAAAAATGTGATGAGAGCTTTGTGCTATTCCTGTGGGTGGATGGATGATAAACCTTGTGCAGACTCCCAGAAAGTGATTTTTTTAAACTTTTGTTTCCTGTGATGTTGTTTTCATTAAAAAAGGCCTGTATCAGCTTCAGGTAAGCAAGGGAATGTAATGGAAAGTTTGTTGCTTCAGTTAATTAGAACATGCTTTATATTAGAGTTGTTGGTTTGCACAGGTTTCTGATTGAAGTCTGATTAAAAAGTAGAGTGTCATGAAAGCAAAATACTAGAGGTAGAACTGACATGTTTTTACCTCTTGTGCTGTTGAGACTGGAGTAAATGCAGGATATCTGGAGTAACTGAAGCAAGGTAGAAAAAGATTGTGCCTTGTAAGTTTAATATATCTTTTTCTGAAAATGCAACTCTTCTTTTTGCAGCATCGCAGACAGATTCGGTAAGATGTTTTCCTTAATATGTTTACTATTACCACTTTTTTGTTAAGCTAGAGGATATTTTCTGCTTCAGTGGCTTCACTTCCAAGCTTTAAAAGAATCTTTTCTATTGCATGCAATTCAGAAGGATTTAACTTTTCTTCTAAACATGAGTGTTTTCTTTGAGACCAAAGTTGCAAAATTTGAACCCTGAAAGCTCTTAGGAGTGGTTAACAAATCTGGCAGTTACTTTGCATTCATTGAGGTAAATTTTAACTTTCTGGCTTGCAGTCTGCAGCCTAATTTACAAATTAACCAGTTGTGGTTAATTTTGTTGTCAGTACTAACTTGATTGGGACTGTTAGAAAGTAACTTTTTTTTCCCCAGAAGCTTGCAAATAGTTTATGCAGATTTTTTTTCTGTTGTAACTTGCTCAGCTTTCAGTTTTTTGGTTTTTGGTTGTTTTGTTGTTGTTGCTGTTGTTGTTTTTGGTTGTTTTTTTGTTTTGTTTTTTTTATTGGAAGTCTCCATAAGAAATGTTGAAATTGACCTCGCCTTTTGTTTTTTGCTTTTTTTTCTTGGGACAAAAAAAAGGTGGACTTTGTGTTGGATATTCTGCTCCCTCTTTAATAGTTACCTAAATTTTTTACATTTTAAGAATAGGGCAGAGGAGAAAAATGTACAGGAAGCATGGTGGTAGTATTTAAAGACAAATCTTAGATTTAAAAGGATTTTATGTTTAAAGTTAAACCTTGAGTTCTCAGACCTATTTCAGCTTTCCTTCATGATTTATAGACTAGTAGCATAGTCACTGGATGTTTTCCAGGTATACATCTTATCCAGGAAGAAAGTAGTTTAAGCTGAACTGAATTGCTATTTGTAAAATATATTCAGGTTACAGACTGACATATTTAATGTAAATTGAAACTTTTTGAATTTATAATCTGCCGTAAGTGACCAAACAGTAAAGAGCTTCACCTGTAAGTTAATGTTCACACATAAATCAAGGAGGGGGGGAGCAGTCGGAATCAAAAGGGGAGCAATCGGTGAAAATTATTTGTGCCTTGAAAAGTACTTCATGGTATATTTTCACTTACACTGATGTAATTTTCTTTCCAATTGAATGTGCTTCAACTAGAACATACAGCAGCAACCTCTGCCACCAAAGATCAAGTAAGTTGACTTGAGCTTTGCTGTGAAATTTAAAGTAATTGACGTATAGCTACTCTTTGGTTTGGGGATTGGAGAAGCAGGATAATGACTGTAGAAGGGTTTTTTGGGGTAACTTCAGAAACGTGGCAGTCCAAGTGAAATGTTTCTCAGTGCCATCACTTCTGTTCAGACTAAATGGTGCTTTCAGGAGGTTAAACCTAACCAGGAAAGAGGGGAATAGCATCAGCATTCCGGCTTCTGTTTTCTCATTCTCATGCTGAGTTAAATTCAAAGCCTGTTCCATTGTTGCTGGTATAAGTAATGTTTTTGAAATACCTTAAAGATTCTGAACTAAAAAGTAAATGGGTTAAGAAAGTGATCTAATTATATATTTAAAAATTTTATATAATTGTGATCTAAAAAAAAAAATTGTTCCTTTTTTTTTTTTTTAAAGATATGACTGGTACCAAACAGAATCTCAAGTAATTGTGACCATAATGATCAAGAATGCACAGAAGGATGATGTCAGTGTGCAGTTTTTGGAGAAAAAGGTGATTTGTATTGGTTATTGATACTCATCCCTAAATTCCCTGAGTACTCAAGCCAGTGAACATTACATGCTGCAGTAGCATGAAAAGAATGAGGCGGGTGCTGTTCTGTCTGAGCTTCTCTTATGTACGGTTGTGCTGCACTTGATTGTTTGCCCAGTCAAGTGATTTGGGACTGGTGGCTGCAGCAGTGTCCATAGGACTTAATCACAAGCAGTATGAGGTGGGCATGTTGCAAGGGAGCATCTGATTTTCAACTGCCTCTGTGCGTGGAGAGGGAAGCAGTGATCTGGACTTAAACATTAGACTATACATGCGTCTGCAGCAGTATTGGGCAGAGACAAGGTGTTCTCAAAATAGGTATGAATGAGTAATACTTGGTCTCGGATAGTTACAGGAATAGACTGAATATTGGTGGGTGGGTTTTTCTTCCTTTTGGCATCACTAAAATTGTAGCAGCAAAATTTATTTTTTAAGAAAGTAGAGTAATCTCTTTAATGAAGTACCATATGTTGTACTAATGAATTTCATGTTTCATTTAGCTGACAGTATTGAAGAGATAGAGTCTTAATCTCAACTAACTTGATACTTGATGAAATACTGGAAATACTTGGTTATTGTTATCTGCTTTATGTGGTTAAAATAGTCCGAGCACTTATTCTGTAGTTTGCGTGTATTAGAAGTTGCAGACTGTTTTCATGTTCCATATTAACATGTTGATACTCCATTTGTTTATAATTCCTTCCTTTAAGACTTCAAGCCAGCAAGATAGTAGGGTTTTTGAGTACGTGTAGCAAGAATTGAAATCTGTTCTTTTTCTAGTATATTTTAGAAAGACCTTGTCCAGTAATGCAGTAGTGTAATGGCATGGTCTGAAGTGATATTAATTTATTCACTTGATCTCTGTGTGACATGTCTGTCCTTTACTTGAAAATGGAGCTGCTCTCAAAGATGACCAGAGATGTATTTTTAACTTTTAACAGATGAATGCATCAGTGAGACTTCCATCAGGTGAAGACTTCAACTTAAAGCTTGATCTTCTTCATTCTATAGTGCCAGAGCAAAGTACATTTAAAGTGCTTTCAACAAAGGTAAGCTGCTTAAATTGTTCCTTTGACTGTTCCAATCCTGAAAATGTTTCTTTTCTATTGCCTTGTCTCTGTGCAACAGTCGTAATATCTTGCTTTTCATATAGAAATGCTTTTTCTTTCTTCAGGGTGTCTTTTGGCTGGTGAGAGGCTTTCTAAACTTGTGCAAATATCAGAAATAGTAATATGATGGTGCTTATTGAAGTGCAAATGACAGAGTTATGTTGAGGATTCTTTCACTTGTTGCTAGAGAAAGAAGACTGTGATCTTCACTGTTAAAATTCAGGTATTAAGAAAGCATGAGCACTCTTTTACAAAACTTCTAGGAGCCAGTCTTGCCTGGTGAAGCATTGTTATCTTTGTGTGCCCAAGAAATAAGAGTCAGACTTGGAAGATTTCAGTGAAATAGTTCTCTACCCTTTCATGGCTTCTCGCTGGTGAAGGTTAACCATGCGGTTCAAGAGAGCATATTCCATGCTGTTCCTGGGAATAGTACATGCCTGGAGACACTTGAAAATGTCATGGTGTGAGAGAATGCTTCTGTCTCAGCAGTTTGCTTCTTTTATATTGCAAGAATAGAAAAATAAGAAACAGTGGTCTGGCACAGCATTTCTTGTTGGCATAATGGATAGACAGACATATGCTTTGTCCACAGAGCCTGAAGCCTGAATCCCCGATGCTGGGATATGATGCTGATTGTTCTTGTATTTCAGCAGTGGTTCTGCAGAGCTTATGGAAATCCTCTTGTGCACTCATGTTCCAATTTACCTGTTCCATTCTCAGAGAGGTACCTATAGTAGTTCTTGGATCGTTTCATGGAAGAGGGACTTCAGGATGGCATGAGAGAATTACCACAGAAAGTTGGTCTTGTTTTTCCACTCCTTGTAAAAGAAACCTGGGCAAGTTGTGTGATTGAGCACTTTACTTATCCCCCCCAGTGTAAGAGTTTACATGGCTCAAAGTATATAAAAGATCTGGTAGTCCAATAGTATTTGTATAAATTTGACTGGAATGTATACGGGCCTTGTCAGGAAGAGTAGCTGTGAGGTCCTGTTTTCTTTATGTTCTTACCTAGCTTGTGTTATGCTTTTAGTTTTGTCTTGAAGTTTCCCATTACTTTCTTAGGAACATCTACGTGTTACTGAGCACTGTGAAATTTACTTGAGTTTGTCTTTCCACACTGCTGTCTCTAGCCTGGGCTTATCTCTGAAATAATCTCTAGTAGTCTAGAGCCTAGTTTACTTTGAAGTTCCAGAAGTGGGGTGAAAGCCTGAGCTATGTTCAGGCAGTGTCTGAACTGTAAATATTTTGCATTTATTTTCAAACGTTGTTGTTCCTAAATACTTGTGAGAGACTGTTTTTTTTGAGACAAAATGGGTGAGAGGGGACACAGAAGGTGTTCTACCTGCAGAAGTCAGTGCTTCAGCATGTCCTTTCGCAGAAAGGAGTAGTGTGAGGCTGTCTGTGAAGGCATAGTGAAGGAATAAGATTTAAACCATGCCTCAGCTGGTTCTTGTTTTGACCACCAGAGGGAGTCTGGAAGAAAAAAAAAATTTAAAAGCAGTTCTGTGTTAAGTATGCAAAGACTTCTTTACAGGTTTAGAATATTTTCCTTAGAAAAATACTAAGCACTTTAAGGGAATGAGGCAGCCTTAGTATTTGATTACCAGAAATTCAGATTTCTTTTCTTAGCTTTATGTATGTACTTGGCTCCTATGACCAGCATGGAAAATAGGGAGATACTACTTGGAGTAAATCAATCTTATTTATTAGAACTTCTCAAACCATTCACATATTATTTTGTACTATTTACATGAAGTTCTGTTGTAAGGACTTGGAAAGAAAGAAATAATCTTATTATCTTCCCACTTATATGAATTTCTTACTATGCACTCCTGAGGAAGTTGAGTTTTCATGAGATAGAAACAGATTTATTCCTGCAAATTAGTAACTTCAAGCGAGAACAGTTTGATTTGTTCATACTGCTTTATTTTGTGTTGCTGCTTTGAATGTGTGAGCCATGTTGCCACTAGTATTGTCTAGTCATCACTGGGCAACAAAGACTCTGGGCTTTCTCTTTGACTTACACAAGCAAATGCATGAGGAAACAGTGGAACGTATGAGCAGGTTGTGTGGTGGATAGTTTGGGCCCATGAACTTCGTACAACTAATGAATTTAATGGATAGAGAATGAAACAAGAACTGGCAGAGAGTAGAACAATCCTGCATATTTTGGAGCTAAGAGAAGCTGTAGAGTCTCAATACTGCTTGAAACTCAGCATCAGTTGACAAATGCAAAGGCATAATGGTAAACATGCAAATTCAGGCGGAGAAAATAGTCTTAACTGTATTTGCAGAACTACAAATTCTAAAGTAACTGCAAGAGCAGGCAGAACTCTCAAACTCTTAAATTGGTTCTTTCGGCAAGCATTGACAGTGGTGAAAAATACATTTGCTAGCATGAGGATTGTTTCTTTCCCAGCAAGGAAATTAAAATTATACCTTTCTATCAATCCATGCTGTGTCAAGCTCTGAGATACAAAGTTTGTTTGGAAAAAAACAGTGTAACACTAGCAAGTGTTACAGAGGTAGCATAGGTAGGTGTTTTGAGCTGTTTCAATGGTTTCTGTTTGAGCAGAAGTAAATTAGTGTTTATCATCTGCAGACTTTGACTTCAGGCTGTGAACTAGAAGAGGTAAAATATTTGATGCCAACTCAAGAACAGCATAATATGTGGGTGAAGTCCAGTTTTGAGATAAAATCTTAAATTTCTGTCTTCAGGCATCCTCTGGTATTTTATATTCTCCAATTGTCAACAGTTCTACAGATGATACAGTCTGCATTTAATATTGACTCTATTTATTATTGCCATACTTGAAGCTTTTTTTTTCCTACCTAATTAAAAAAATTACTTGCTGTCCAATAGATAACACTGCTGGCAAATTCAGCTTTGAGTTGATTATGGTTCCTGCTCACATTTACTTAAGTTACTTAAGAGTTGCCTCTTGTTGTTCAGCATATAATTCTGATGGCCTAAGGCCTCAGGTTAATGTTTGTATGAGAAAATGCTGAATACCACTGAACTGAGCCCTTCTCTTAAGGGTACTGCTATATCTGCATAGCATTTTGTACATTACCATCACAGTTGATAGATCATAAGTAGATCAGTTGATGTTATTGATCATAGTCCTCATCTGTCAGAGGTGTCTGACTGCAGCAATCTGATCAAGCAAAAAGTAACAGCTGCTCCAGAAAGCACTGTAGAAATTTGAGATTGGTGTCTTAGAAATGGAAGCTGAAAACTGTTGCATTCAACATTTCACAGGAGGAAGGTACCCTTAGTGGAGCTACTTGTTTTTTTACTTCTTACCAGGAGAGGGAGCCAAAATGTAAAGGCTGGACCAAGTTCGCTCTTTGCAAGTTGCGTGAGTGCAATTATCCTGTAGCTCAGTGTGCATATTGTCATCATGGCCCTTCATAGAAGGAAAAAGGCATAAAAATGTGAACGAATGACTAAAGGTGTTTAAGACTAAACTAGTCAATCTGTATCTGTCCAGAAAATCTGCCAGGAAAGTAGAGATGCACAAATAATGTAAGGATTTCTAATGTTATTAAACGTGCACAATCAGCCTCACATTCTTTTACTTCTTCTGCTCAGTCTATCAGTCGGTGTATTTGGGATTCCAGGGGAATATTCTGCAATGTTCTCTTGGAAACTTCAGTAACATGAGCAGTTTCTCTAGGTCTTCTGATATGTTCTAGGTGGTGCTTGGGGTTTTCTTCTCCTTACACTGAGGAGAGTGAAGATGACTATGGACTTTTTAGCATGTGTGCTTATGACCTTGAAGGAAACTTGAGAGATGGTGCTTTCTGTTTTTCCACTATCTGCAAATAGACTGAGGACAATTACTGTGAGTTTTCAGTTTGTAGTGCCTTGGGCTTTTTGCAAGCAATGACTTGCAGCAGTGTAGAGCCATTTGAAAAAGTGGTAAAAATTGGTTTCTTTGCCCCAGAACTGTCCTTTAATTAGAGATCGAAGTTATGTTGCAAACCAAGGAGGTGTTAGAAACCCTCAGCCTCTTTCACAGTTGATATTTGTTGCTTAATAGAGATGTCTGAGGTAGAAGCACACTCAGCAGCTTCATGCCAAGAATATGGTTGTGTGCATCAGTGGAATGTTGGTTTTTTCCTTGAACCAATATTTTGCTTTGCAAACTCTGAAATACCCTGTGAAGCTAACTGGAACTGATGCCTGTTGTTGAATGGAAGGGAAAAGGCAGAGAGTGGAACTGTTTCACACGCTCCTGCACTGTCATCAGAGTCTGTATTCATAGTCAAATGTTTACAAATAAATAAACAAGAGGGACATATTTATTTTACCTGAAGTTGGGTCTTACCATTGCAGTCCGATCCTTAAAAGATACTTCCTTATTTAGGATATTTTCATTAAATTGCTTGTAGGCACTTGAATGCAGATGTTGTTGCTCTTGTGTACTTGTTTTCCCTGTGAGGCTTTCATGCAGATTAATATCTCCCATATATATTCTTGAGCATTTTCTATAAATTATAAACTAATATTTAAGATGAATGGATAATTTTCTGAAATTTCATGCATCTTTTAGGCAGGACTAGTTGGAGCAATTTCTTGGATAGACTATATAGAAACCTTCACTATGATTGGCATGATATTTACTTATTTAACAATAAGTTTGATTTTATTCTTTTCCTTTTGTATGAATGAAGATGGATGTAAGATTTAAACTTGGTAATACTCTGAGAACCATTATTTTTTACAAGCATATAAATCAGTGCCTATGCTTTATATAAATGCATAAAAGAAAACTATGCATAAGGGGTTTTATTTGTCTTGAGAACTATTGGAATAATGATGGTTTACATGGAGAACGAAGAGACAAATAGCTTCAGAATACTCAAATGATGTGTTACTAGCTTCTCTAAAATTCAAAAATTTTATGTTGTCTATGTCATAACAGTCAGAGGAAACGTCAACCCTTTTCCCCCAGTTCTCCATAATACATAGCTGGCAAAGAAATGAAAGAAATCCTGTCTGTTGCAGTATACTCTCAATAGAATAAATTTCCTAATTATCATTTGTGTGTGATAACACTATAGAATTACTTTCATCTTTCATCATATTTTGTTTAAAGTTATGGACCAAAAATCTCGGAATTTAGACTACAAGCAATATATAAAAGATATATTATCTTTGAATAACTAGGATACCAAAACTGCAGGCACATGTGCTCTTAGAGGTACATTTGAATAGGTCTTACATTTTTAGAAGATTGTTCTATTTTATCCTACAAAATTCATGAGATGATCACAAAATGACAACTCTAAACACTTAAAATTTATGACTCAGAGAAGGAAGTCAGTAGTTCAATAAATAACAAAGTAGTTGATTAGAAACACTGAATTCTTGTTTCCATTTGTTTGATACAGCAGAACACCAGAATTAAAAGGGGTGTTTTTGGTGTGTATTAAAATGAATGGCTGAACTGTTGCTTGAGCTTTGCCAGTTCTGATTTCCTTCATCCACCTGGCCAGAGCTTGACAGAAATTTGCCAGTGGTAAATGAACTTTCCCTTAGCATGGACTATAAAATACAAAACACAGTAGAAATCAGAAAAAAAAACCCCTTGCAGTTTGTCAGTGTACACGAGAATCTCTTTTTAGGATGGAAGATAAAAATTCTTCCCCTTTTAATGGAACTCAGTTGGACTGACAAGGCCTGTCTCAGAATGTAAGTTCAAGTGAAATCAAGTTCATTAGAGGTTTGGACTTTTTAACAGTAAGTATCTACCTAAAAAATAAATGTTGGCTAACTGGTGTTGTTTTGATCTTTACCAAAGGGGAGAAATTATTTCTTAAAATTGAATTACATGTTCTTTTATGCCAGGTGTCTTAAGGTGTTTTTTCTTATTTTTATGCTATCAATGAAATGGTTCAGAATAGCTTTTGAGAGTAACTCTGGCATCTTTTCTGATAGCTAGCACTTGGATTAAGCTGCAAACAAACATGTCCAAATCCCTGATAGGCTTTAAAAAATTGATTACTTTTATGACTAGAAAACTCTCTGTAGAAACTTACCTGTGTCCTTTCATTGTGGGTGGTGTTTCTTCTAGACAATAAATCCCTCATTTGAACCTCTTCTCAGAGGGGTAGGTTTCTCTCAAGATGGTATTTCAAACAAGTAGTGCATGAATTACTCTCAAAACTCTGTGTGTCTTTTCCTTTTTGCTTTGCTCTCTTTGAACCCAACATACAAGGGACTTCAAAGAGAAAATGTATTACATCTGCATTGGGATTTTTTATAGATCTGGAGTACCATGTCCCATTTTAGGCTTGCCAGTGTAAGAAAGGCACTGATGTGGTGGAGCAAGCCCTAGCAGAGGGCTGCCAAGATGGTCAGGTGGCTGCACGGCTTCAGCTGCAAGGAGAAGCTGAAGAATTAGGCTTGTCCTTAAGTGGCATGTAGAGCATTTAATTTGCAGTTAAATTTTCCTGTCTTATATTCTAAAGTTGGCACGAGGCACACAGGGCATACATTTTATGAAATATAAATGTTGAATCAAAGTAGTTGGTAAAGTGTTGATGTATTTCTCTTGCCCAAGTGAATTTTTTTCAAAGGAGAGGAAAAAGCTAACAGTACTTTTTTGCTAGATATGACACAAATGTCCGTACTGATGTGTTACTTTTCTGTGTGATAGCTATCAGTATCTGTGCTAAAACGTTCATTAAAATGCATTTATTGCCATTTGTGCATGTAATTGGGACTCGCAAAGTTGTTCCTTCTTAGATCAAATAGAGCTCTCAAGTTGAAGAAATATGCGCCTTCACAAGCAGAACTTTACAGCTTTATATTTTTGGAAAATGTGGTTGTATAATGGTATGAAGTTAATGATTTCCCCAGCTTTGCTCCTGCCTGCCACTTCGCCTAATGAGTAACTTCAATTGAAGTGGATGTAGAAGACAGAGTAGAAGTTTAATCATGTCAGAAATACATTCTGTCTCAGCTCTTCAGCTGTGTGTACTTCTAGCTTGGCAGGGTTGACATGGTTTAGAGTTAAGAAATCTGCATCTTGCACTGGGAATTAGTTTGTGTCATTTGCTTTTCTGTAGGGATGTTTATCATGTAGTGCTGGCTTAGGGACAGTTTCAGAGAGGAAAATGTGAGATCTAGCAGATTAGAAAAGGAGAAAGGGGATTACTGGAGCAGCAAAACTGAAGTTCTTCGTTATTTTCTTCTTTTTATGCATGGGCAGAGTACTCTGATGAATTGCGAAAGGTCTTTATAAGGACTGGTTGAGGAGGATTGTATTCTGAGTAGAAAAAAGTCCATGTTTAGTCACTCACATCAAGCATTATATTGCATTAGAGGTCATTTTTGGTGTGGATGAAATAATCTGTATTTGAGATACTGAAAGATATTGGTGGAAAGCCTGAAGTGTAAGGGCAAGAGGAGTTAGTGGACGAAAAAGTAAACAGGAATTGAAGAGATATAGGGTCAAGCAGTTTCAGTATCAAGCATTTGCTTTTTTTCCCTCCCTCTCCTAAAACATGTTGGGGGACGCACTAATAAGCAGAGTGTAAAATCTTAGCATTAGAGCCTCCTCAATTTAAATGCACAACTCAATTGATAATGGAGCCTCCTCAGGTTGAGAAGAGTTTATATACGAAACAGAGAAGAGTTGTTTTAAATTAATACTCATGTCTCACTTGTAACTAATTAGTTTCTTTGTGAGTAGCTAATTAACTTGAATGTTTGGCTCAGGAGATCCAAAACCACTGGGGAAGAAAACCTGCTAGTTCTGCCACTTGTGGAACTGCTCGATTGTCTTATATGTAGATATGCAGGTATTTTTTGCTTCCTTAAGCTAATCACAGAGCATTAAAAAATGAACTTTAAGGTTGCAATTTTCGAAGTTTTCAAAAGAGTCCAGTGGAGGTAGCTTTGCTGACTTCTTTTGTCTTACTGAAGAATAATTATTGGCACAGTTTGAATAATTCTTTTGCATAGTTTAACAGAAATCTCCACATCCTTACAGATTGTGATAATAAACTCTGGAATACATGCCTTTTTTAGGGATGGTAGGTTGGGCATCCAGACTAACAGCGTTTTAATTTTATTTTGGTTTTTTTGGTTCTGTGACCTTATTTTAAAAACAGATGCTCTGATGCTTAATTTGTGACTTGTAAAGTGGCTGAAAACATTGAAAATCCAACAGGAAGTGGGAAAATCCAACAGGTGCAGGGAGTGGGAAATCAAATACATGCGGGTGTTGGACTTAAAAGCTTACTGAAGCTCTCCCCTGCCTTGAAGGGCATTTTATGCCTCTTATCTTAAACTTTTTGTTGTTCTCTGTACACGTTAGTGGTGGAAAATAAGTATTTAAACTTATCTAGGGAATTTGTAGCTTCCTGAGAAATAAAAAAAATAAAAAGAAACATTCTAGATTCTTAAAATTCATCCTGTTTGCAAACATGGAAGCATTGAAACTTCAATGAGCTAATTTTTTTTTGTTTTGGTAAGATATCTCAGTGTGTTGCTTACCAGTGATTGATTTGAACAATGGATTAAATAAAGTTCAAATTTGAGATCATCATAATGCTGTGCAAGGAGCTTGCTGTTTGAATCTAAGGTTAGCTTTTACAGTGGTGCCTTTGTTCTTGGGACTGCAGGGATCCCCAGGTTGTAGTGGCTTTAGGTAGAACTAAGAACTTGCTTCTGCTGAGCTGTTCACAAATAAGGAAGCACTGAAGTTTAGCAAGCACTGATTTCAGTTGATTAATAGCAGCATATGAGCTTCGTGACATCTCCTTAAGTGAATTGGAGTGGCATTAGACAGTTCTTGTTTTGCAGACATTGTTTTGCAACTTTGTAACCCTGTAACCAAAGGCGAAGGTTAATTATGAAAAAACATTTCGGTATGGTTGTCTAAAGGGATTATGTGAAGTTGTGAATAGGGCATGACATACTTCACTTAATTTTGTTTCTCCTGTGATAATTGCAACCATATCCATTTTTAATTGCCAGTTTTGTCAATGAATACTCAACAGTTTTCTTCATAGCAGTGTTTGTTCATTGAACCAAATGAATACAGCTTCTGAATTTCTCCAGTGGGAAGATCTGCATAGTCCCAGGGTGTTTCTCTGGTTTGTGTACTACACATCAAACATGGAATTTTTGGTAAATGAAATGTAAACTTATATAAAGTTAGATTTTGTACTCTTTCAAAACTGCTATTTGTTAGAGCTGACTGCCAAGAAAGGGATGCTTGAAAGGCAATACCTTGGAGCCTGGCAGTGTAGAGACATTGGGACTGATCGTTACTTTTGGGATGCCATAATTTACTATTCACTTGATTCTTTTTGCAAGCAAAAGAAAGTTAAGTGGTCCTAAACAAAAGGCTAGAAGTCTGATAAAAGAAGCTGCACAGGCACATGGGAGCTCATTTGATGTGTGACTTGAACTTGAGTAACTTCCCCTTGTAAGGTAGGTAAATTTGGCCGTGATACAGGCTTCATATTAGCGGTTGTGTTTCTAAAACCAAATGTGTGTATTTTCTTACAGCTACAGGATCCAGCTACTTTGGAGCTGCTTGGCAGAATTGTTTGCCGTCAGGACTAATTTGTTCTTTGTCTTGTGTTCTGTAGGTTGAGATAAAAATGAAGAAGCCAGAGGCTGTAAGATGGGAGAAGCTGGAGGGCCAGGGAGATTCCCCTAAGTTAAAACAATTTACACCAGGTTTGTTCTCTGTACTATTAAGTGTTAAATGGTTTATTTGTATTGAGTAAGTTACAGTTATTAATAATAGTTTTGTATTAAATATTGTTTATAAAATCACAGCTTCATATTTGCAATGAAAAGCCTAATAGCCTTGTTTTCACTGCCAAGAATTGACAGAAAGTCTGCAAGCCATTAGTGAAACATAGGTACTAAATTTAGTCCTAACTTCTGTTAGTCTGATGAATTGTTAAGGATATGTGCTTGCCATTAATTCTGCTTATCTGTTTGGGTCCCTGTTTTGCAGTTCTGTGTGTTGTGGCATGCATGTGCTGTGGTTTAGGAATGGTACCCCCCAATTCAGTGCTCCACTGGGACTCTCCCAAAGGACACTGTCACTGGTCTCACTCTCCTCTCACCTCCCCCTTCCTGCTGCAGTGGGATGGAGTTGAGAATTAGAGGCACAATAGGTGAAGGGTTGAGATAAAAACAGTTTGCTGGAAACAGCATTGAGAATAGAAAACAAACAGTAACAGCAAGTTAATAACAAAAGGCTACAAAAGAGAGAGTGATTTATATGCAGAATGCTCCAGTGGACCCTGGCTGACAGTGAAATGATGATGGATGGCTTCCCTGTCTGGACACCTTTTTCTTCACTGGAAGCGCTGCCCTTTTTCTGGGATGCCAGGGAGTCCCTTCCTCTTGCCCCAGCAATAATCTGAGGTGGTGCGGAGTATCCTCCTGGCCGTGCCCACAGAGCTTCAGGCTCCGCCCCTCACCACTACTGCAAAAAATTAACTTTGTCCTGGCCGGACCCAGGACAGCAGTTATGTGACCTGTTGCTTAAATAATTAAGTATTGTTTCTTTAAGTGTTGCATTCCTCTTGAAAACTAATACTTCGGAGTTTTTCAACACAGATAAACACTCTGACAGAATTTGAATTTCCTGATTTATTGATTTCATTTTTTTTTTTAATTTAGCTCAACTTTTCCTATGGCTCTAGGCTGCTGTTTTGGGTTTTTTCTGTCAGCCAATATCTCTTGCCTCATTTTGATTTTAATTATCTGTGTTGCTGTTGGCCAGCTTTTTTTGTGTGTGTTGGATAACAAAATTATGTAACTGTGTTTACCTAAAAATAAACTTCTGCATTTCTTAGTTTCCTTTGTTTTTGTTACTGCAATGCTTATATCAGTTTGGAGGAATCCATTTGCATTTTCATGTCCCATTAGCATCTCTGATTCATCAGGTACATGTGTCTGTGTTCTCTGCCGCTCTCAAAGTCATGAGAAAATGCTTAGTTAACTAACACTTCTGTTTTCAGATACCCAGCACTTATACCCATCATCCTCTCACTATACAAGGAACTGGGACAAACTGGTAGTTGAAATCAAAGAAGAGGAGAAAAATGAGAAGTTAGAAGGAGATGCTGCTTTAAATAAACTCTTCCAGCAAATCTATTCAGATGGTACAGATGAAGTAAAACGTGCCATGAACAAATCATTCGTAAGTCTTCATTCTTTTTTCTGCAGAAATGTATGACTTTTGTACACTGACACCATTCACTAAACTTCGCAGAAGTTGGGAAAAGCCTCCATTACCAAAATTTCGGGCCTATAAATGAATAAATTCTGGCCGTGGTTCTGCTGGAGATACTAGTACAACTACTCTCACTGAAATGTACAGGGCTGTTCACTAATGAATGTGACACCTTAAGTCCAAGGTTGTGCTTTGTCACTGGTCTCTTCATTTAAATCAGTGTTATCAAAGGTCAAAGGAAGTAGAGGTTTGGCTCATGTAGAGCTTGAAGACTTGCCAGGGGTTGAAAGGGTCAAATTCCTCTTGGTTGCTCGTATCTAGTTTGGTTTGTAGTCCTCACAGGCAAAAATGTGACTGACCCTTTAAATGCTTCTTGTTAATGAAGCAGCATCTCACTGTGTCCAGTAGTGATAAAAGTACTGTTGGGCTGCAGATGATGGAATGATGGCTCTGTCAGATTTTATTTCATAGGCACACAATTTCTGTGTAATCACTGCTCCTTGAAGTTTGCTGCAAGAAATGTGGCTTTTATATTACTAGAATTCTCAGCAGTCTAAACAAGCTCTCTCTCATATTGCAGATGGAGTCTGGTGGCACAGTTCTGAGCACCAACTGGTCTGATGTTGGTAAAAGGAAGGTAGAAGTAAATCCTCCTGATGACGTGGAATGGAAAAAATTCTAATCCTGTTTCTGATCTTTACCATCTGTGTGTTGCCATAGTCATGTACTGACCACTATGTATGGACATAGCGTTCTTGGATTCAAAGCACTGAATGTTCCCTTGAAACCAGGAATTGTCTTTACATTTTGTGTGCTTTAGAAATCCCTTCATCTGCAGATGTTAAAGATACACTCAAGAGTGGAACCCTATTTTTATCATCTCTGACTAACTTCTGGGAATTGAGTCCATCAGTCCAAATTTTCTACCACCTTTGTCAGCTCTGCTCTTTGGGATAGGGTGATCTCTAATGGCTGGTCAGGATTATTGCCTTACACCTGGTATTTCTGTTCAGTAACTTATTAGATCTTGGCAATTTTGGGTAAAAACACTTTTCACAACAGTGTTAAAATTGTTTGCTCCTTAACTGCTAAATAAAACTGTAAATACAACTTTTTCTATACGGAAGCTGCTTTATTTCGTTTTTAGTTTTGTTTTTGATAGGGGAATCACTTAAAGCATATAGGTAAGGATGTGAATGTACTGCTTCAAAAGAAAAGATTACATGTATGGGAGCAAAATGCATTCAGTGAAGAGGATGAGATTACTATTCTTGATGCAGACACAAAATACCCACTTTGGAGTCCTTCCACCTGTGTGATAAGTTGAACTGTAGTCACATGTGATGGAAGATAGAAAATTTGCTGTGACTGGAAATCTTTACAGAAAAGTAGGTCCTCTGTCTACCTTCTGTGTTCAAAATAAAGGATCTTTTGCAATTGCCTGGAATCAAAACCAGCAAGCAGTTGCTTTAAGTTATGTAATTTCTGAATACTAGAAACTGTTAAAAGAAGAACTTGTATGTCCTTAATTGTTTCTATCAGTGCAGCTTTATTGTCGTGATCAAATTGTAAATAACAATAGAGAAAAAGAAAAAGAACCGAGAATCTAAGTACTGTCTGTGCTTGTACTTCCTGAATACAAGTCTGCAGGGACTGATAGATGCTCAAAAGCCATCTGGATATGGTCCTGGGCACCTGGCTCGAGGTGCTCCTTCTTGAGCAAGGGGGTTGGACAAGGGCACTTCCAGGGGTGCCTTCCAACGTGAGCCTCTCTTTGATTCTGTGAGAGAGAGGAACTCAGAAAGTTGTGCTAAACGTGCCTTGTCCATGTGCCACTGTCTCTTGGGAATTCAGAGATAGCCAATGTTCTGTGATCATAGAAACACCATGAATTGCAAATATTGACAGCACCATGAGAGCCACTTCATTCCTTGCTAACCATTGGATGCTCTTTTAAGTTTGCTGCTTTTCCTTGCTTTCCTAATTACGTGGGTTTTTCCTGATCATTTGTTATTCTGCCTGTTGTCTTTGTATTGGATGTGTTATTTTCCTGCAGTGTCAATCGGATGAGCTTGGTAAAATAGAAAGGCTGTTAGAACAGGTGTCTTTAATAGGATGAGTGAAGTCTGCAGCTGTTAGGTATTAAATGATGATTGAAAATTAAAGAGGAGGAAGGAAGGATATATTCTGTTCCTCCTGAGGAACAGGAGTCTAGATTTTGCAGTGGTGCTGGGAAAGCGCAGAGTGGCTTTTTTCCCACTGTTGTTACTATGCCAGTGCAGTAGAGAGATACCAAGACTTTAAAATCTCACACATGTTAAAAAGAGAGCGGTTTTTTGGATGTAGACTATGACTACAGTGTTGACATAATTGCAGTTTCTTGATGCACTGGGATCATGATTATTCTGTAGTGCAGGGTGGGCAGTGGTTTCTTTTGCATCACTTCTGGCTTCAGAATTGACACATGTTTTCCAAAGCTCAAATTTGATAACCTTCAGAACTGAATGTTACCCTGCTCCTTGAATGCAATGAGCAGAGGTGGGTTGGATTTAGGAAGGGTTTTGTGTGCCTTACGTCTTGACATTTACAGAACAGTGTCTGCTTGTTGGAAGAGTTTCTCAAAGCATATACTTGGGACATGTTTCAGTGAAGATTTTTTAGCTTTGGCGTGAGGCTTTTCTTGACCTTCAGAGAATTCTGAGTAGCTGGTTGCTCGATATGTAGAGCATTTACCCATCCATATGGGATGCTAACATTGGAGTTGATTTGATTTGAAATAGGTACTTGAACTCCATTCTCCTGGATAAGTGCTCTGCTGCTTTTTATTTATGTGCAAAAGCATTTCTTCCTTTTTAATGTAGAAGGAAGACAAATGTCTGAGTGCTGCACTTTGTCACAAAATTGGGTTCTTGTCTCTTGGCCAGCCTTGCTTTATAAATGTCATTCAGAGTACTTAACAGAGCTTAGCAAAGGCTTGCTGTGGGGAAAAGCCTAGGTAAAAATCTCTTAAATAGAAATTAAAAAGTAATTTGAAGATGTTTTCTGCCAATCAAGTTGCTCTTTCTTACTGAAGAGAACATAGCAGAGGTTCCTCTGTCTTTCACTTACTGAAAGACCATGGGAGTATTATGTCAGATAAACACAACATATTCTTGTATTAAGTGGGTCCTGTTTCACTGCTTTGAGATTCAATTCACTTAGCTTAAGGCAAAAAGTAAAATAAAATGCATTGCTACTTACGTACTCTTGAGGCATATGTAATGCAAATATAATGCTTTAGCTTCAGGCTAAAACTTGTAGCAATCAAGTGGTAGAGCTCCCTGTCCATCCCAATCCTGTAAGCCAAGTTTGCAGGTCTAGACGTAATTCCAGCATGTTTCTGAGCACAGGAAGATAATCTCTGTGTGTTCCTCCTTCGAGTTTGGGTTCATCAATAATGGCAGGTCTTGTTGCCTTACAGGGGGAGAGTAATGTGTGTGGGGGGAGAGGTGTTGGGTTTTTTGTTTGGAGGGGATTGGATTAAAACAGTAGGCAAAATTTCCTTAGAAAGCTTTGGGGAAGGTGCTTCATGAACTTTGTGAACAGTGTATTTTGTTCTTGACAAAACACACATGCACAAAATGGTACCAGAAGCTGTAGATCAAGAGAAAGCTGGCAGTAGCTTGGAGGTTGAATAGAGGCTCTGAAAAAAAACATTGACAAAGGGAATTTCCTTTGGGACTAGCAGCACTAGTAATGAGTTGGCTGGAGGAAGAGAACTGCCTGCAAGGACAGAGTGAATGGTGTTTTAATTGTGTTCAAACTGCTTGAGGGCTTTTTTCCCCAAGCCTTTTGGTCATCTGTAGATAGTACTGTCTGGGAGACCAAAGCAGTTTCACCTCAGTGAACTGATGCAAATACTGGAACAGGACAGCAAGAGGTAACAGTTAGCTTTCCCATTTAATAACATAGATGGGATTTCTCTTTGCTCATGCTCTTGGGGAAGATGCCTGTTGCAGGTTAAGGCTGCCTCTCTCATCTTTGGTATACATGCTTGTGAAAGACCAGTTTGTAGATGTGTGTTTGTAAAAGGCCAGCCGAGCCTCTCAGAAGCAGAAGATGGTGCTCCTGGTTCAGTCTCTCTTTTGTCCTTTCTGAGCAGAGATTCTGTCCACCCAGACATGTCAATCAGCAGTCAGTTCATTGCCAGCTACAGTTTTATGCTTCTCTACTTTTTTTTTTTCCCTGCACTGCATGGAATATGTGATTAGTCTGTTCTTCACTGAAACTTTCTTGGAATTTTTTTGTGCTGCAGTAGGGGTCAAGTGTTACATGGGAGGTAGAAGCCAGATCACCCCCCCTTCCATGACTTCCAGCTTCTTTTTGCTTTCTCAGTGTAGATACAGGTGGAGAGTGATTCCTGTATGAAAAAGGACAAAGGGTTCATTTGTTTTAAGTGGGGAGAAAGAGAACTGTAGATTCAGAAAAAAGACTCCTCTTGCCTTCCCATCACTGGCTTTCAATCTTTTTAACCATATGGGATTGCTCCCTGTTTTCCATCTCTTTTTCACCAGCCTGAATTTATCCCCTTTTTCTGCTCTATTCTGCTCAGCCATTCTAATCCTCCTAGTAAGATCACATGGGTAATTAAGTTTTAAGGATAGTGGAACTGCAGTGCTGTGAAAAACATCCACCCACCTGTGGTGGGAAACACTGTTGATGAGCTCATTTCTCCTTCTCTCCTCCTTTCCTAAGCTTTGGCCAAAGGAAGGCTTTCAGCAAGTTTGTGCTAGCACAGGGTCAGATTCAAGGAACACCCCGCTCCACACGTCCCCAAGTGCTGACGTGTTGTAGCCGCTTTAGTGAGCGAAGGTATTACATTTGTTGTGGCAGTGAGAAACTTCAACACTGGTAGTAAATGCTGTACAGTAATGGAAGGATCACTGTGGATGGTTAGAGCTGGAGTCTGAGCCACAGCTGCAGGGAATATCACAACATCTTTTCACACTGTTGGCTTTTTGGTTTTATTGTCGTTCCTGTGTTGCCTCAGAACTTTTCCTGCAAAATCAGATGTTATGCTGAAGTAAGATTTTTTTTTTCCAACCTTGCTGCAGCACAAGATTTTTACTTTTCTCTTTTTGAATCTGATACGTAGGTAAATAGGAATTTGCTTCCTTGAAGCTTGAGTTGGAGAAGGCATTTTGTTGCCTACCTTTTGGAAATAAACATTATGGCCAGTGGGGCTTTCATGGCACGGCACATACAGACGTGTTCTCAAGATGTACATGCCATATGTGACAGCTCCATATCCATGAGCAGGATGCTTTTTTGACCTACATGCTTTGTGACTGCCTATAGAAAGCAAATGATTTCAAGCTTTTGTTAAGGAAGAATTAATTTTGTTAAGTATGTATAGACATGGAAATCACCTACAAGAAAGTTGCTTCTGTGTCTTCAGAAGGAGGCTGTTTGTTTGTTTGTTTTATTGGGGGGCACAGGGAGAAGCAGATGACAGGTTGCCTGAAGATGCAAAAGAGAGCAGCAGTCTAGTTCGGACATGTAGAAAGTCACATTTCTCTCTTTTAGCCTCCAGTGTTTCACTTGCTGATGCCCTTCTTTTCCTCTTCAGACAGTTCTTGAACGAGTATGTAAAAGAATTGTTACACCTTCCACATTGAAAAAAGCACAGAAAGCAACTGGGTTTTTTAAATGTGTTTGTTTAATCTGCAGTATAAAAAAAAAAGGAAAACTGACTTTTCTAAGCATATGATAGACGTACTTCTAAAACAACATAATGATCAAGGTCATTTTCAGTTTAAAAAGCAGAAACTCAAATTTAACAGGCCTTGAAATCCCACTTTAAGAAGTTTATAATTTAAATATTTCAAAGCAAGTCTGTCCTTCAGATTAAGGGAAGGTGAAGCTTATATTAAAAAGCTACAATAGAACAAAATACTGAATTCTATTCTCATCTTATTCTCATTTAACACTTTGCTTTTTAGATATGCAGTTTAGCATTCCACATGAGGTTGTCTTTATTTTCTTTAAGCCATGATTATGTCAAATTAATTCCTCTTTTCTGTGTGTCACGCAGTGTTAATAACATTACTGGACTTGCAACATCTCAAGAGCTGTTTAGTCACAAAAATGAATGTTCCAGAAAGCGAATTTTATGAAAAATTGAACCGTTTTGTTAATAAAGACCATGTAGGTGGCTCCATAAACTTGGTGGTAGGGTTCAAGATGCATAGTATGGATAAAGGCAGTATAATATCTCTATCTTTGTTTTTCAAGGCTAGACATACTAAGTTGTTCCACCTCTGAGTGTTTCAGCTTAGTACCTTCCTTAGAGATTTAATATGCAATGGGATCATTCCCAGTGATTGCAGTTTGCCTAACCAAAAAGGGTGAGGTGAGAAAGGAGAGAGGAAAAATAAAAAGGCTTTCTTGTTCTTCCTTCCCCTCTGGTAAGCAGTTTCTCTTGTGGGGAAGGGATGTTAGCTTCAGCAGAGCTAAAGGAACTGGTGTGAATGGCTGCTATCCATGTGAAATAAAGAGGGGTTGTAATCTTGTGTCAAAAGTGTCTAGTTCAAGGATTTATAAATAACAGTGGCTGTTGTAGATTCTGAAGGGTCTTGAGACTCCTTGGTCTGCAACTGCATGTAAATACTTCTGCTGTAGTAGCTGGATAGCAGATACTTGTTAGACACTACAGTGGTATCATGGATACAGGATTCTTGATGCTGGGGCTTCTTTGATGTTGGGATGTGCGAAGGGTTTTGATTCTGTGGCCACGCACATTCCCTTCCACAGCTCCTTTTCCTGCTGTTTGTTTCCGATTTAGCACAATGTGCGCTTTCCCGTGTCCCCTGGAGCAGCTTTGTGGGAAAGGTATGCTGTAATTGGTTTATAACCATTCTTAATGACCTGGCAACTCTGAATAGCAACGGGGAGCAACTTAACTTGTGATTTATTTAAGTAAGCTACATGGATTAAAGGCACTCCCAAGTGTACAAGTTGAGCTAGTTGCTTAATTGGACGTAAATTTTCACATATAGCTTGGAAAGAGAGGGGTTTGTTACCAAAGGCTGGGTTTGGATGTATGGGCAAGCTTCTGGACTGCTAAACCAATTTGTGAGCAAAGTTTAATATTGTCATTTTTGGGGATGTCTCAGTTTTTTAATTCAGCAAGTGCTAGTATACCCTTGCCTTTTGTAAACCTAATGGAGTACTAACTTGAGATTTTAATTTGCAGTTGGAGAATCTGAACTTGCTTTTGGTGCAGTAAAACACGCTCTGCTTTTGTAAGGCAGGATTGCTACTGCTGCTTTGGTGTGTTAAGTCTTTTACCAGTTCGTTGTCATTGCATTCCTGCTTGTTTCGTCAAGGTTCCAAATTTTTTTTTTTTTTTAATATTTTTTTTCCTGTCAAGGGATTTTCTCACACAACGCCCATGATACGAGCGACCCACCAGCTGCAGGGCATGATGATCCGGCAGGCCGTGCGGCAGCCCCGGTAGTTGTAAGGCCACGGGTGGTAGCCCATGAGGGGCTCGCAGATCCGCTGGCACTGGGTGTAACTTCGCCGGCACTCGATGCAGCACACGCCCAGGTGATCCAGCATGGGGTCAAAAGCCATCCCTTCACCTTCCAGCTGCTGGAATGTAAAATATTCAGTGTCATCCCAGTGCTCTCATTCTCATGGAATAACAGAATACATCCATGCTGCTGTTCACCCCACAAAGGGTAAAACCTGCAGTCTTGGGCCTGTGGAAGCTGACAGAACTCCCCCTAAGTGACCCGTGCATCTTGCTTTATTGTTTTTTTTCTTTTGTCTTGCTCTCTTTGGCAGAAGTGTAGAATTGGTGCAATCGCCCTTGTAGAATGGAAAGAACAGGCAGCTCTAACTTGTTTTTATTCTACAGTCCTTGCAAAAGCTCCAGCAACAGTAAGCTCCTCCCAAGCTTTAAATATTAGTGACGGAGAAGATTTCAAGACGGTTATCTGAGTCTTTCACGTAGGTGACAATGCCTGAAGTATATGGTGTGTTTTTTATGATTAGTTTTAGTTTTTGTATCTAAAGGCTTTTTACAGCGTTTTTAGGAAGCTATTCCCCTGGTCCCCTGCAGTTTTCTGAGGTTATCGCTCTTGTCTCGCAGTCTGGTTCCTTCCCTCCCACCCTGCCACACATTGTGCATTGTGGACAATGAGAATTCTGCCATTCTGCAGCTGACAGTAAGGAGTTAAATGGAGCAAAGTATGCAAAAGATACCTAAAACCCTTTACCCTCCAGAATTCCTTTCCTCCTTTCTGGGGGGACAAAAGATAACCTGGATATTCTGCCTTTGGAAACTCGGTTGTTCTTTGCACATTGGTGTTATTTCAAGAAAAGAAGCAGTAATGTGCAAATGCTGAAGTACCAGTCAGCTCTTTACCTGAGCATTTTTCATTCAGAAAAATAGCAGCACAACAAAAAAAGTGGCACAGAAAGGTGCCATCTCTTGCCTGGGCTTGCACAGGACACTACTGGCAGCTGGGTGTTGTTAGGGACCCCAGCAACTCCTTCCCAGTCCCAAGAGCAGGGAAGATGTTTTCTTGGCCAGGATTCATCATCCTTGAATTTGCATACCTGCACCATGAACGTCACCTGACCTCATCATCCAGGCTCCACTTAGATTAAAGAGAAAGCGCTCTAGGGAGGATTCATTTCCTCCTTCAGGAAAGACCTCCAGCATAATTAATGGTCCTTTTCAGTCCAGTGACTCGGTCTCTAGGAAAGCCTGCTGATAGGCATCGGTGCAGTAGCTGTTGGTGAAGGCAAATGCGGCCCTGCGGGCTGGGGGAGGTCTGATGGCTGCATCTGTCTGGCTGTTCTCCATTTGGCCCGGCTGCCCTCTGGCTGGAAGAGCCGGCCTGTGGCAGTTGTTCTGCCACTGCCCTCCAGAGGCAGGGCAGCTCAGACCTTGTGGACATGTCACGTTTGTGGCTGTGAGGAGAAGCTACGTTCCAGTGCCACTGCTGTTTTACTGACCTCGTGAGAGAGTCGATTTAGATCCACTTTATTTGGAGTGATTAATTTAAGTTTAATTAAGGGATGTCAACTCGGCAGAATGCTGTCACAGTATAATGATCTCCTGCTGTTGCATAAATGTCAAGTCAAAGCTGGGACTTACTTCCAAAGCAGGAGGCATTTATCTTGTGACAGTGTTGTATTAAAATGACTTACTCCTGCTGCACCAAATGGTGGGTGTAAATTGTCTGGCGCTGGTGCAGCAGACTGGAAGGTGCCTCCTGCACAGCCAGCTTTCCTGCAGCGCGGCAGAGGTGTTGGGACGCAGCGGGGTGGCTCCTCTGCTCTTTCTGGGGGCTGCTGCTTCTTGAAGGGTGAGAACAAGTTTTACGACAGTCATCCTCCACCTACTGCTGCTGTCTCAAAACAGATTCTTCTCTGTCAGTTGCTTGCTACTCTAGTGTTGCTTACTCTCGTGGAGAATAGGCTGAGAAAGAAATTTATTTGGCTGAACCTTAATCTCTTTGCACCCAGACACTTCTGCTGTGTTCACCTGTAGCACCCGTGCCTGGTACTAATTTCTGTTTGAGAGTAAAGCATGTTGTTAGCTACTGGAGTCTCTTCACATAGTAAATGACGGGGCTCAGCTGTCTGATCAAGACCAGCTTTGGTTTGTTTTTAGAAGGTGCTACCCTTGTCAAATCTCCAGTGCTGTTTCCATATGGACCGGGAAACCTTCAAAAGCAACTTGGCATCAACTTGCCTTGACCTTGTGACCTCAAGCACTTGTGCTTGTTTCAGACTGAAATCTAATGAAAACTTGGAGAAGAGGACAGAGGGAAGGTGTTTTTTAGCTTCTTAGGTGTTTTACCAGTCTGTTATTTCCTAGAAAAGCTGAACAAGCAAAGATTGTGCAGATTTAAAAAAAAATGCACCCTGCATTACCAGTGTTACCTGTCCAACACAGTCCCAGGCTCCGAAAGATTACAGTGCAAATACTTACATTGTATGGGTTGTCTGGATTAAGTGTTTGGTCGGTTTCTTGTCCCATTGGCCTGGTTTCATTAGACTGGTGACCAAGCTCTTGAGTCAGCTGCACAGTGTGTGACCTGGGGTTTACTTCTTCAGAAGCAGCTTCCAAGTCTTCCTCATCAAAGTTTGATTCTGACTGGCGCTTGTTTCTCTTCATTTCTCTCCTCTGGTTATCTGAAGAAATAATCACCAGAGGACAATCTTACCTCGAGTATGTCCTTGTAGTTCCCCAATATTTCACTGATTTCTTTAAATATTAAAAAAAGGAGAGGGTGGAGGGCAGAGAGAAAGCCAAAACTGTGCCTTGGCAAACTTGATGAGCATCCTCATGGGAGCTGCTTGCCCTCCTATGTTGTGTCTGCAGCCAATACCAGTCCAAAGCAGTGTGATTGCCTTTCCCCCCTCCTTCCTCTCCTTGAGGCAAAATGTGTGTGAGGAGATTTGTTGGGGGAATTTTGACCCAGCCTGTAGTCACTGATACTAACTCAGCAGCAGTTGCCAGCACTAGCAAGATGAGCTGTACCCATCTCACTTTGTTAAAATGCTTTTATGGCAGGATCGTGCCCTGCTCTCAAGGACATTTGGTTCTGGACAGCTTTGATACTGCTCTTTTGTTGCCCAGTGGGATATGGAAGGTCATGAGGAAAGTGGAAAATATTGGTAGCTTGGATCCACTGGTGCTCTAAAATGTGGTTAATTTTTTTCACATGGGTTGTCCCACCCAACTGTTCTGATATTAACTGGACCAAGGAGGAATAAATATTTTCGAGCCTTCTCTTCTCCTAGGCCTGGAAGTCACCTGGGAGAGTTGCCATCTCCTTAGTGACTTCTGAACACGTTTGCTAAGCTTGCCTATGGGCCCCAACTTAAGAGCTGGGACTGCCCCCAGGATCTCATAAACCACCCACCAGCTGGCTGGCTTAAAGTACCTTCCTTCCCCTCCACTGAATTCGTCTGGGGAAGCACGGCAGAAAACAGGACAGGCTGTGCTCCCCAATTCCTGGTCAGTGTCCCTGCTACCTGGTGTCAGCTGCCTACACCTTTGGGGGCTAGTTTTAGCTGTTGTCTTGTCCTTCTGTAGAAGCAGGCTGACCTCTCTGGAAATGCTTCACCTCCCAGCAAGTCACCCACTTGGGCTGTACAAATTGTCTGAATAAATACAGGTATGGAAAATATCGAGGGGATAAACTCCAAACGCACAATCCTAGCACAAGGCCAGGAAGGTGTGGGCAAGGGAGGAAAGGAGTCTGGTTCCCCAGATGTGCTAGTTTTAGTAGCAAACCTGATGTAGGGAAGGCATTTAGATGAAGGGAAGGATAACATACTTTTCAAATAAAAGAAATGTTACCTTTGGGATATGTTGGTCGCAGCCAGAAAATCGGAAGATCCCTGCAAAGCTCTAAAATTTTGGGGCTTAGGAAGCTGTTATGCTTGATAGGCTCATCTGCAGCCACCCAGATAAGAGAGTTTTTGTCAAATCTCACAGGCATGATTTCATCTTCCTGCAAAGAGAAGAGCATAAATCCTTTGCTGCTCAGTGAGCAGTCATGTGCCTGCTTGCTGTTAATTCTTGAGCACCAAACTGTGTAATTATCCACTGCAACTAATACCGAGCATCCTTCTATGTCATGAATGTGAACAGATCGTGCTGAGCCAAAGCCTGGGGAAAAGCTGCCACCACTGAAACGAAGGGCAAAGCCACTGTCAGCTTTGCTGGGGCTATGATTTCACCCATCTCACCCTGGAAGGCTTCTTCCCCATGCATGAGGGCTGGGTGTCAGAGATCTCTCAGCCCACAGCACCAGAATTTCAGGTGGTAGAAACCGAAGACCTACCACCTTCAGCAAAGCAGCAATGAAATACCAGCAAAACCCAAGGCCCTCATCTTTTCTTACACCCCGTTCTCATTTGATGTACTCCCAATATCTAACTGTATTTACGATGTGTGTAAGGGGGGTGAGGGGTGGAATCTTGTTCAAAAGTTTTAGAGAGGATTATAGCTTGAGAACAGCTCCAGCTTCCAGTTTTAAGTCAATGTGATCGGTCCGATTAAAGGTCTTGTTTGGTAAAAGCAATTCAATTGACCAAAAGCTTGAAGTGCAAGTTAAAGGAGCCTGCCTTTTTGAAGTGTACCCTGCAGGTTTTTGGTTCATATCTTCAAAGTAATGTAGGAAAATGCCAGTGATTGATTCTTTAAAGTTGTTAGTTCAAAGTATTATTTTACATAAAATGTGTAAGTACTTTATAGCAACGGTGAAATATTAAAAGAAAACTAACTTTTGAATCATGAAAACCAGCATGATTTCAAAGTTAAAATTCTAAATTGCTTTCATAAAAGTCATCAAAACTTGTTATATAACAGACTAGATCAATTTATTCCCTTGTGTTGTTGTTTCTTTAGTGTGTTCATTGATTTCTTTTGTAGGTCTCAAGTCATTTAAGTTTGCTATCAAATCTGTCTACTTCTCTTTATTTATATTCTCCCACTTAAGCTTTTATCAACATCAGAAATATGTGAATCTAATTTTCAGAAATAAAAATATCCTTTGTTTCTGTTTGAAATGATCCTGACTCGTGAGCAGCCAGAACCCGGGTATCTATAAAGCTAATTGTACTCAACAATTTTTGTAGGTAGTGTTGTTATGATGCCCATTGCAGGAAAACAGCATGTGCATACTTTCTCTTAAAATACTTCCATATCAGAGAGAGGACTTGGCCTAGAAAAATAAATACTACTTTGCTGTTCCTGCAGTACATCTGGCCTGGAAAGTCGAGTGACAGGAAAAAGTTAATGTCTTAGTGGTAGCATGAAGTAGGCTGCTTTGTGCATGCAGTTCATTCCATCAGTGGCGTAGGTGATTCATCTTAGGAGAAGATGCACAAAAAACAGGACAAGGAAATGGTTTTGCTGTCACCAGGTAGAAGATTAGAAATAACTTTCTGCTTACTTTAGGATAATGTCCTCAGGTCTGTGACTTTGTTCTTACAAAAAGATGAAAAATTGAACTTTAAGCAATAGTGCTCATTAAGTCAAGGCCAGCTGCCTTTAAAATAAGGCAAGGCAGGAAAGATGGAGCTCTCTCTCTGGAATTTGTGCAAGTTCTCTTTCCCATCATGGGGAAAATCCTGCCAGCTTCAGGAGGCTTTGTAACATTTGTCAGCCTTTCTGACTCTGTTTGGAGAGACCTTTTCCCCCTTCATTTTAAAGCACATGTTCAGCAGTCACACCACCATTGCAGGGAGGTGCAGCATTAACAGCGCCTTTCTCCCAGCTAATTGTATCTGGCTTTTATTCTCCCAGGAGTGGAGCAAACGCAGGGAAAGGGGCTGTGGATCTCCTGTGCTCTCCTGCCAGTGGCTGAGCCCCCAGCAGTGTCCAGGCTCAGCTGGACTCAGATCACTGGAGCCACTCCTATGTGAGCAATGGGTTTGGGGATCTGAGCTCTGGGAAACTCAGGCTTTGAGCACATAAAGCAATTGGCTTTTTGTGCAAATGCGAGGAGGGTTGGCAGTATCTGGGTGAGAACTGCAGCTTCTCTGCTGGTTGTGCTGCAAATTCTATGAAATTTAGTTAACATGTTGTAAAATTAAGTTTCACGCTAAGAAGGCAAAGTCATATTTTTTTTAAGAAAAGTTGTTATTTCTTTTGAGTTATCTGAATTTTTTTGCCGTGTTTTCCACAATTCCCTTTTACTGACTAGAGTGATGGAGTCCATGCTTCTGCTCAAGAGCATTGACAGAAATCTCCTGGGATCGACCATGGTCCTTCTTTGCATTGACTAAAGCAGCTACTTCTTCCACGCTCTCCCTTCCAGCCTTGTGCACAGCCTGGTCTCAGGCAGGTGCTCTTGTCACTGAGGTCTCCTGTGGATCTACTAGAAATTGGTCTGTGGCTTCCCCACTCACTTATCTGCAGCCCCTCACAATGTCCCTGGACACAGCGACATGTCTGATACCAATCTTGCTTTTCTTACCTTTCAGGGACTCCTTGCAACCAGTCAATGAATCCTCAGCTATCTTACCCTACCTTCAACAACCCTACCATGAGCCAGAGTGGCTTTCAAATGCCATTTTTATTTTTTATTTAAATACCTCTTTAAGGCTCTCTCTATACAAAGAGATTCTTTGTATAAATTAGTTTAGATTAGTTAGATAGATTAGTTTAAATTAGATAGATTAGTTTAAAAAAAACCATGAACTACCCCTTACCAGCTCAGATGAGAGGCTCACTTTAGCCATAGCATCAACTTCGGGGACGTGAGCTTTTGGCTGAGCTTTGATGTAACACTTTTCTCCTTCAGCAAAACGGATCCCAGTTATGCCCTGAAAAAGCAGAAGGCAGGGGTTGTGCACAGCCCTCCAGCTCCTCACCACCCCCAAGAAAGTGCCTCAGCTCTGCCAAAATTGCCACTGAATTTTCAGTCTGGAAGGTTGATCTTATTTAAAACCAGAAGCAATAAAACACTCTTCCCTCATCATTTTAACTTCACAATTTTCGTCAAATGGGTCTAGAAGTTTTTGCTTGATTTCTGAAAGTGGGGGGGTGTTTTATGTAAGTGCTTCCATGCAGGCTGTAGGCTACTTGGAGTAGCTCTGTTAAGGAATTAGTTGACATGATTTGAACTGTGATTTAGCACCTAACGTAGGCAGTCTTGAAATTGTGTTAGCTGGTGGCGTGGCACCCTTGTGACACAGTTTTACAGAAATGCGGGGGCAGCTTGGTTCAGTTTGTACAAAAAGTGACTGTGACAGCAATGGGAAGTTTGTGATGGGCAATCTGTGTGGGACTTTGTCTGGCCTATTAGGGTGAAAAGCAACTGCAAAAACCATGGATGTCTAGTTTTAAGCAAGAGAAGGAGCAGGTCCCCTGCAAGTCCTGGGATGCACCTTCCAGCGTTGTGCCAGAACCTCGGCTATCAACATTTTGCCATGGGAACCTTGTCTGCAGTTTCTACATTTCTACTATAGGCTTTTGGATATCCATTAAAGAGCTCTCTTCTACATTATAAATTTAGCTACCTCGTTGTAAATGGCAAAACTTCTGTGTTTTTCATGTGGTTGCATAAGCTCCAGTCAACCACCTAAATGTAATTACCCAGGGCCCTTTGAGGTGTGCTGGTTTTCTGCCTGGCCTCTAGCTGCCAGGAGAAAGGGGTGGGGGTGTCAGCATGACCCCTCTCATCTGCCTTGAAGGGGCATCACGGATGCCTTCATGTGCGGTTTTGGGTGCCACAACGTAAGAAAGACATTAAACTGTTAGGGAGTATCCAAAGGAGGGCAATGAGGACGGTGAAGTGCCTTGAGAGGAAGGTGTATGAGGAGTGGCTGAGGTCCCTTGGTCTGTTCAGCCTGGAGGAGACTGAGGGGAGACCTCACTGCAGTTACAACGTCCTTGTGAGGGGAGGATGAGGGGCAGGCACTGATCTCCTCTCTCTGGTGACAGTGACAGGACCTGAGGGAATGGCCTGAAGCTGTGTCAGGGGAGGGTTAGGCTGGATATCAGGAAAAGGTTCTTCACCCACAGGGGGGTTGGGCACTGGTACAGGCTCCCCAGGGGAGTGGTCACAGCACCAAGCCTGACAGAGACCAAGAAGCATCTGGACCATGCTCTCAGGCACAGGGTGTGATTCTTGGGGTGTCCTGTACAGGGCGGGGAATTGGGCTCAATGGTCCTTGTGGGTCACTTCCAGCTCAGCATATTCTGTGACCTAGTGCAGCATGAGATGGGTGGTACTGGGGCACCTGAGCCATGTGCTGTGTGTCTGCAGGTCCTGTGTAGCTGGACAGACCCCCATTGAAACAAAATGACTACAAAAAGCAGTGAGAGAGGGGGCGGCTATGCAAGGATGGGTGCACTAGGACATAAGGCTTTGTGGTGTACCAAGTGTGCTAGGAATACCCTTATATTGCCAAATGCCAGCCTTCTCTGACCATGCAGTCATTCTGCTGGAAGCACATCTCTTCAATTGCTTTCTCCTTTGTGTGCATTCTCGGCTGAAAACCCAAGTGGCATCATCCCTTTGCTCTCACTGGGGTTGTCCTCGGCCCTCTGTAATTACAAGCAGGCACAGTCCCTGGGAGGTCCCTTTACCTGGTTGGTGTCAGGGGCTGATTTCTGACCTGGTTGTGACAGGCAGTGACTCACCAGCAACACATGTGGAGGCAAAATGAGTTCAGCACCTCTCCAGTGGTACTGGTGCTTTTGTGCAGATGTGAAACAGCAAAGGCAAGTGAGAAGAGCTCGCTGTAGATGCTCTTACTCAGCTGCTGATAGTGTTGCTATGGTGATGCTAATGAGAGTTTCATAAAGGCAGAGCCACAGCTGTTGAGAAAGTTGGGGTCCAGGGTCTCCTGGCATGGATTCATCTGTTCGTGCTGAGAAGCCAAGGAGCTGAATTTCCTTGCCTTTCTAGATCCAGCAAGGGGAAGGTGGCTGCTCCAGAAGCAGAGATGCTTCCTAGCAGCAGCATCTTTATTTTAGGTGCTGCTTTGACTTACAGAGGGCTTAACTCTGAAGGTGAGTGTTTTGCACTTGAGAACATTTAACTGCAGGGTCTGGGCCCTGTAAACAGGTTTCTGCAACATCACATAGATGTGCCTTTAGTAGCGCAGGAGTGGTACAGCTCAGAGAATCACTGTATCTGAGCTGCTGAGCTCTGCTGAGGGTTGGCAGGTGTTATTCCAGGCTCTGTGCTGAGCAGCCACGAGTTGCTGGGGTGCCCAAGTGTGTTTGCTGTCAGCCCAAGTGGCCCAGCACCTTGTGTTTGGTGCACGGATGCATAAACCGTGCTAAATGCCTCCTCCTCTGCCACGGGGATGAACCCAGGCAAAGCCATGGAGAGCAGCTCCCATCCTTGACCTCAGGGCACAGGAAGCTCCCCACGTCAAGCACTGTATAGTGGTCTCTCCTTGGTGTTTCCTTGGCTTGCTGTGTTGACCCTATGCTCCTCAAACAGGGATGTTCAGGGGAGATGCTTTCTCCAGTTCAAACCACACGAAATCATGGAGGGTTGTGTTGCAGCCTGACAGAATGTTTTTCTAATAAGACCCCAAGGTCACATGTCATAGTTCTGCTCAGTGGTTTGAAAATGAAAAGTGTTTACATGGAGCCAAACCTGATGCAGCCTAATCCACACCACTTCCCGGAGTGGTACCTGGCATGGCTGAGCTCCAAAAAGCACTTAGATTTTTGTTTTGGAGGAAACTGCCTGTCTCCCTGTGAACGCGCGCCAGGAGAGCAAAAGTGTTTGTGTGGATGGTTGGAGGCTGGAACCTGAGACTGACTGGGGCAGAGAAGTCAGGGCAGAGCACGGTGTCCCTAAGAGTCCAGCGCTGGAGCGTGTCACACGAAGGACAAGGGCGGCACTACTCACGATCTGAAAATCATGGACTTCAACAGCCTCTTCACTCCCGCTTCCTGTTTTGAATGTCTCTAAGTTGTTTCCAGCATCTATTTCCATTGATCCATCTTGTACTTTTCCATTAATGCTCATAGTATAGTGAACGTTGTACACCTGGAATCAATAAAAGAGCGGTAGCACATGCCAGTAATTACTTACTGCCTTCCTCCTACACCAGGCAATGGGTCAATCTGACTCTCATATCCCTATTTAGCTCCTAAATTTTGCTTCTGCAGGCACTTGATAACCCTCCAACAACCAACACTGCACTATTTCACTGTTGGGGCAGGCTGGCCATGGGGCAGCCAGCCCTGAGAGGTTGTTTGGTCTCCATCCTTTGAAGTTTTCAAGGCCTCACTGGATAAAGCCCTGAGCAACCATCTCTGATCCCGCAGCTGTCCCTGCTCTGAGCATCAGGTAGGACTAGACACCTCTTGAAGCCCCTCTTCCAGGGAGTGCTTATAGTTTTATTTCAGAAACATTGTGGGGTGAGTCCACACCCATGTTCACTCTGACCTAAAAAATGTTTTCTAGGACATTTTAGGAATTGCTTGTTATGCTGGCATGATTCCCAAAGGACAGCAGGTGTGAATGTCCTACTCTGAAGGAGGCCAACCCCTATTTATCTCTTAGGATGTTCTGCTGAGGCACAGGAAAACAGGTTCCTCTTGAATACAAACATACTTCCCAGCTTGTAATGGATGTGAACTTTGTTTAAATTGGATGTGAAGTTGTATAGACCTGTATTTTCCTTGTCAGCGTATTTGCCCTTATCCTATTTTCCATGAGGAGAGCTACAGCGTGGTTTGTATTTGCTGGAGGACCACAATCTGTGGAGGGGTTTTGTGATTCTCTTGTGCAGCTCTGCTAAAAGTGCTGTGCAAGCAGTTTATTTTGGGTCTTAAAAAAGCCTTTACAGCATTTTAATAAAAAATTTACACTGACAGCTAGAGACAAATTTCTTCTTCTCTCACCTTCACTCAGGAAAGTCTAAGGTGCTAAAGATTTATGGTTCCACAGTTATACAGAGCCATTGACGTATTCTCTGCTTTCTAGGACTCCTGTTCAACATGGTCCATAAAACCAGACCAGTGTACGTGGTCTCCCCGATAGGGGCAGAGCTAGACCTGAGACTTTGATACGCCTGTCAGTTAGGGAAGAATTTAAAGCTATAAAATAAAACCAAAAATTTTAAAATTGCCTTATTTTTTTAAATGAATGACTGAATATAATTTTTGCAGCTGCTTTCTAGACATTTGCAAGTCAAGTGCAGCTTTCTGAGTTTCAAGGCAGCTTAGAAAAATAACTCTCAGCTTTCCCAGTGTCTTCACCTGGAGATCAACTTTGAAGCTTAATGAAAACTGTGAATGTGACATATTTTGTACGGCTGAATTTAGATGATAGGAGCATTAAAAAGGGAAACATTGTCCTGTACTCCACAAATGCACCCACCTGCTCAGAGCTGAAAGCACTGTCCCCTGCCTATGTCACCATTTGCATTCCTCTCCCTTTTCAAAAGCCTAGAGAAGCACATGGTTCTTGCAGCACGTCTTGGAAGTCAGCAACGTGTCCTGTCTTTTGCTGTAAAACCTTGTACTTTTCTTTCTGATTATCTGAATTATCCCTACGTGTATGGGTGTATCTCACAGGAGCACCTTTGCTTTGGTGCTGGAATTCACACAAGGCTCTCCTTGATGAAGGCTGGCGTGTGGCTGGAGGAAGTACAGAACTTCTTCCAAAGTAAATTCAAGGGTACTAATTTTATTTATGGAGAAAGTTACATTCATGTGTGTACCATCATGTTTCAAAGATGTTTTAAACACAAATTCTATGTAAACAGAAATAAAAGTTAATCTGTAAACATGTTCTAATGCTCTGAAGTTTGGTTCTTTAACTGATCACCAGCTTCTCAGTTTCACTCTTTGCATAAAGAGTTTTTCGCGTACCCCAGAAACTGTAAATAATAAAATTTAACTTTAAAAAATGCTCCGCAGCTGCAAACCTAAGTGTGTGCACAGTCAAAGCATAGTTCACCAGAGTGAACTAAAGGTGCCTGTTAATGGGTTAATTATAGCATTACATACTTGAGGGTCCAGGTAGAATCTGGACCAAGAATGCAGATGCTGTGAAAAAAAGAATTTACACATTTCAATGCTTTTTTTGTCCTGAGAGCTGGAGTTTGCCCAGGATGTGAATCCCTGAGGACTTGTTGGGGTTTGAGTTCACTGAGGATTTGTGAGCAGAAATCAATGTAGAGTCTGTGCTCTCAAAGATGTGTTTCGTGTTCGCTAATAAACGTGCTTCCAGGAAGCTCCATCCACACAGCCACCAAAGACAGTGATTATAGGTTTGGGTTTTTAGGTGTTTGGGATTTTTGAAAGCATGGAAAAAACCCTACAGGTCTGCTTAAAGACCTCTTTATAGACGCCGCAAGAAGCGCTTCCAGCCCGTGCCTCCGTACGTGCGAGAGCTCCCCGCCCACCCGGCCCCGGGTGCGGACGTGCTGCGGAGCCCGGCCCGCCGCGCTCACCTGCCGCTCCGTGGCTTTCCAGAAGTAGAAGGCGCCGATGGCCCCGGCCAGCAGCAGGAGAGCCCCGGCGATCAGCACCGCGGCCCCGGCCTTCAGCAGCCGCCCCGGCCCGGGGGGCGCGGCCGCCGCGTACGCCTGCGGAGAGCGCGGGTGGGAGCGGGCAGGGACCCCCGGCCCGGCCCGGCCCCGATCCGTCCTGACCCCCGGATCCGCTCCGACCCGCCCCGCTCTNCGACCCGTTCTGTCCCGATCCGTCCTGTTACCTCGCGACCTGTCCCGAACCCACCCGTTCCCTGCCGTCCCAAACCAAACCAACCCGTCCCGTCCCGCTCGGTCCCGTTCCATCCCAACTGATGCCCACACGTTTTGTCCCGATCCCACCCTGTCCCGCCTGGTGCGTGCCGGCAGCACTCACGGGGGGCAGGCACAGCTCCACATCGTCGGGCCCCACTCGGGCGATGGGCACCTTCTCGGAGCCCTCTGCCATGGC
>VZRR01014165.1:2616389-2642105 GCA_013398015.1 Oreocharis arfaki | reverse complement strand
GTGCAGGGGACACGGGGGCCGGGGGTGTAGGGGACAGGCACCCCGCACGCCGTGGCGGAGAGGAGGGGTGCCCCGTCAGACAGACGGCCATCATAGAAAAACAGCTTTTAAAATAGAACGATGTGTTAACTGCTTTTTTACACTTGCCACAGGAATTCACAGGCGCCGGAGCTGACAAGCTGCTGGTCGGTGACTGCTTCGCAAAACACCTCGCTGACTGGCACAAGCCAACAGCCTCCGGCTGAGCCCCGTGTCCAGGCTGGGCACAGCCTGGGAAAGGGAGCAGCGAGCCCAGGCCTGCTGCAGACTAAGTGGGGATAAAGTGAGGGGGTAATTTAATCTTTTCATTTAATAAGGATACCTTGTGCCTTTATACCTGAAGTAGATGTGTCCCTAGGATTTCTTCTCTTTCCTGTCGCTCACCATGCTCAGCTGGGCTTTTTTTTTGAGCATCTGAGGTATGGTAGGATCATAAATTTTGGGTGGAAGGAATGTTCATCTGCATCTGTTTGCTCATTCTAATCTTGTACATGGCAAGCTTTTAAGGGCTACAACTGGCTATGTGTGTCTATCTATGTGTCTGTCTGTGTCTGTGTTTCCTTTGCACCCCTTATGGATGTCCTGCCTGTACATACATGCACAAGCAAGTGTCTGTGTGTGCACCCTTTGATCCTGGAAAATAAACTGTGCTGGACCCCTTAGGGGCTGATAGTGTCAAACACAAAGTGCAGCATCCTTCATAAGGCTGGAAACCGGGACACAAACACCAGCTGTAAGAGGAGTGTGATGGGGGCTGTCTGTGTTGCGGCCTGTCCTGCCCTGCCCTTCTTGCTCAGTGGCCCAGCTCCAGTTACCCAGAGAGGCAGCAGTGAGGCGAGGTTTGATCTGGGGAGACCCTGCCACATGGGACCCCATCTCACTCCAGCGCAGTGCCTACAATAACCAGCTCTGCTGTAGCAATTTTTTTTCGAAGTATGTGTCTCCATTTCTATTTCTCTTCCCCTTTCTTCTCCATTTCGTTTGTCTGGCAGGTTGTTCAGTTGTTGCACTACTGACATGTCCCCCCCCCATCTTAGAATTTCTGGGATCTTGATAGTGGAAGCCAGCTGATGACCTTGTCTCACCATGGCTCATCCCACAAAAGGAAAATTTGGCCCCCACTGTTGATTTCCTACACCTGTCTCTCCTCTGTGCCCCACTCCATAACAGCGAAAATCTTTGTTTTTTCATGTTTGAATCCCCTTAACTGACTTAACCAGTAGTTGAAAACCCATCATCAAGCACTGCAAAAGCAGAGAAAGTTCAGGCTCTCCTGACCACCTTGTGTCTGCTTGCTTGGGGACTGAATCCTAGAGACATATGATTCTCATTTTCCTCCCCTTCAACCTAAATTCATTCTTTCCATCGATTACTGTCGTTAATGATCAGACCTTCAACCAAAATTTAACGGGCATAGTTGCTGCTGAAAATAAACACAATCACAGCTCATTAAATCAAAAGCAAAGCCCACTGTGCAACTTCCTAAACTAGGACATATTCCAGCCCTCTCTTGAATGACATACTGTGGTAGGTTGGGGCTAATAATAAGATTATGATCCTCTTCATTAGCAAGTATTTTGTTACACCAAAAATCTCGTGAATGGATATGTCTATCTTGGCAAAATGTGAGAATCCCAGCCTTTGATCTCAAACCTTCATTTAGCATCACTGCTTTAAAAAGACAGATTTATTTTAAGGCCCTTGTGCTTGTCTCCCATGGGAAAATGTGCCAGGGAAAGAGTGCTTGCCCAGGAAGAGCTGCTGCTCACTGGGGTTCAGCTTGTTTGAGCTGCTTCCCTGAGACTAAGGAGAGGAAGCTGCTGTCCCTCCCATCCTAGCATGAATCTGAGTGCCCAGTGGCTCCTTTCTTGGGAGGTGACTGGAAGGACAGAGGGAGGCTGAGCTATTTTGTCTTGCAAAGCGTGGCTGAGGCTGCCCTGACAAAGGAGTGTTAGCAAAGAAACTATCAGTGCAAGAATGAATAGGGGGAATTCTGTGCTGGATATTCACGGAGGGACCTTCATCTCAGTGCTGTGTGGTGAAATGCAATATCCTCCCTGGAGCAAAAAGGATGGGGTCTGAAGGACCTTACTGATGGGGCAGCAGTGGCCCTGGCAGGTTTTGGCAAGGGCAGATTTGAGTAATTCCAAGCAGTGGTGCCAGCTGCAAGCTGATCCACAGGGATTGGTGCCTGGCTGCCGGCCTTGAAAGACTGGGATGTGAGATGGGTCCTGCTCGCCTGGGGAGGTGTGGGTGGGAGAACCAGTCCTTTGGGAAGGAGCTGTTCTGCCTAAATCCTGGGAGAAAAGCTATGCAGCATTTCTTCCTCAAGTCAAGGTGCAAATTCCCCAAGTAATCCTCCAAACATATTTTTCTCATGAAGGGAACAATCCCAGATTATTTTTTTCCCAGTTCAGAGCATCACTGCCTCTTTTTCTTTTGTTCCAGAGACAGAGGAAGAGCAGCATGAAATTTCAAGCAGACAGTGAAAAAAATGCTCCTGCTACAGGGTTCACAGCTTACCACTTCTAGTTAACCCCTATGCTCATGCTTTGCCTTTTGTGTGGGCACAGAGCTGTTTTCCTAGGAGGGTGTGGGGAGTGCATCTTTTGCCGTTTGATTGATGAGGTGACAAGAGAGAAAACAGGAGTTTTTAGACAGATGCAAATCTGTGCAAACAGCTCCGCATTCAGCAGCTCCAGACTCTCGCTGCAGAGTGCAAAGACGAGTGCAACAGCCAGTGTTTGCAGGGCTTAGGACAAAAAAAAACGTGACTTGCCTTTCACTGGCTGAACCCTTCATTTGCAATAAAGATGACGATGATAGCAGTGTCTGAGCTCAGTCTCCTCTCTAAATAACATGTGTGTGCTCAGCTGGATTAAGCCAACTTCTGAGACTGGAAATCATAATAACAGTCTTTTACAGGACAGCCTTTCTGGTCGTCTAATACTATTATCCTCTGGGCTGAAAAGCATTCCAGAGCACTTTGAGTGCTACAATGAATGTGAGGTTGTTTAGCTGATAGTACTGGCTTGTCTCAAGGAAGCACATTTTCTCATTATTTTCAAGTTTAAAGGAAAAGTTTAGAAGGAGAAATAGAAATATTAAAAATGAGAAGGATTTGGTCATGCTGTGTGCCTTTCTGTAAGTCTCTTGTGGTGCCTTATGCATTTCATCTTCATTTTCTAAGTGTTCCAAATAGTTGTTTGAACTCCATTATGGCCTGAATGATAATTTGTGAGGGTTACTGAGACTGAGCACCTGATTCACTGCTCTGCTTTTCCATGGCTTTACACCACCATAACATGATGTCAATTCAAGTTCCACATACTTGACGTCTCTTCAATAATAACAAAAGTCCTTGGGGGGAAAAAGTCCTACAGAAAAAGAAAATGTTGGCTTTGGTGTTGTGGTGAGCTGACCCTGGCCGGATGCCGGGTGCCTGCCAAAGCTCCATCACTCCTGTCCGTGGCTGGACAGGGGAGACAAAATATAACAAAAGGCTTATGGGTCAAGATAAGGACAGGGTGAGATTAGTTTCATTTACTACCAATCAAACCAAAGTAGGATAATGAGAAGTTAAACCAAATCCTAAAAACACTTCCCCCCCCACCCCATCCTTCTTTCCAGGCTCAACCATACTCCTGATTTTCTCTCCCTTCTCCCCTGCAGTGGCACAGGGGGAGAGCGAATGGGGTCTGCGGTCAGTTCGTCACACGTTGTCTTTGCTGCTCCTTCCTCCTCAGGGAAATGACTCCTCAGACTCTGCCCCTGCTCCAGTGTGGGGTCCCTCCCACAGGAGACAGTCCTCCATTAACTTCTCCAGCGTGAGAACTTCCCATGGCTGCAGTTCTGTGCAAACTGCTCCAGCCTGGGTCCCTTCTATGGGGTGCAGTTCTCCAGGAACAGGCTGGGTTCCCCAAGGGGTCACAAGTCTTGCCAGCAAACCTGCTCCAGCTGGGCTTCTTTCTCCATGGGGCCACAGGTGCTGCCAGGAAGCTGCTCCAGCGTGGGCTTCCCACATGGTCACAGCCTCCTTTTGGCATCCATCTGCTCCTGGAGCACCCCCTCCCACTCCTTCATTGACCTTGGTGTCTGCAAGGTTGTTTCTTTCAGATATTCTCACTCCTATCTCCGTTTGCTGTTTTGCCAGCTTTTCCTTCCCTTAACTCTGTTACCCCAGAGGTGCTACTGCTGTCCCTAATGGGCTCAGACAAGGCCAGCGGCACATCTGTCTTGGAGCCAGCTGGCATCAGCTCTGTTGGACACTGGGAAAGCTTCTGGCAGCTTTTCACAGAATCCACCCCCACAGCTCCTCTGCTCCTAAAACCAGTTATTTGACTTGTGACAGCCTAAGAATTTTGATAAACTCTAAAGACTCTTGCTGGCAGTGAGGCCAAAGGATGAACACCCACGTATGTTTGTCATCACCATAGCTCTCATCTTTGTGGTGTCCCTGGACACTCTGGTGCTCCTGGGATGCTTGCTTTTCCTCCTCTCTTCCCCTGCTGACACAGTCCTCCCTTCTCTGACCAGCAACTCATGAAAATTCAAACACCAAAACCATTGCTTTTCCTGCTAGGCTGTGAAATTCTCCCTGGAAAGCCCTGCAAGGTCCATGCTCTAATGCTGTTCTCTGGAGAAGACTGACATCCCTCTTTGCCCTGCTTGGGACGCATCCCCAGCGAGACATCCCAGTGCAGCTGAGCTGGCCCCAGGATGGCCTTGAGTGTGCTTGGTGCAGGTTGCTGCTCATCCTGATCCTCCCTCTTCTCTCCTGTGGTCGGGTGAGGACATATGGCCCATCACAGTTTGCTCTTCCTCACCCCAGGACACTAAAGGCTGATTTGTTTTTCCTCAGGGCTGGCTCCCATCTATCCATATGTCTGCATCTTATTCTTCTTAATTTAGCTAGTGGCTGTGCCTTCTGTTCTCTTGAATTAAAGAAATAAAATAAAATAACTAGCTGTCATTACATGCTTTCATTCCTACCTTTAACGATGTGGTCTCTTTTGTAGCTGTTCTGTCCAAATTGCTCATAGGCTACTTTCTCTCTTAACCTCCAACCACAGCTTTGTGCTTTGGAGGTAGTTATTATCTTAAACAACTTGGTAGCATCAATCTGTTTCTTTCCCAGAGGCTTCTTTACACTTTGATGAGAAATCTGCTAAGTCTTTTTTTGTTTGTGGCAAAGGCTGAGCCTAGCTTTCTTTTTTTTCCCCCTCACCCAAAAGCACCCATGAATCAACTATATTTCTCTTTTTCGATCTATGGGTTGCTCTCCTAATAATTTCATGACCTGACTTTAGAGAATATTTCCAATGAAATTGTCTCACAGGCGTCTGCAGCACAAGAATGTTTTTTACAAATCCAATCTCTTGAACTGTGTATTTTACTCACCCTTCTGACAACACTTTAAACATTTTTTTTTTGCTTTCATCACCTCTGTGAGACTTTTGCAGTAGTTCATTCCAGCAGATTTAATCCTTATTCACCTATTCTCTGTTCTATTATTTTGCCTCTTACATCAGGCTTTTTTTTTTTAGCCAATCTACAATACTTCTTCCCCCAGATTGAATCTTTTTACTTAAAAAAAAAAAAGTTTTTTTCCAGAATACCCTCCCTCATGTCAGAGTTAATAAACTAAGCCTAGGAGAGTGAAAGAATCAATAAACAACCATGAGAAATTTTAGTGCTGTGGGGCTTTTTGTCTTCACAATCCCTTTCTCGAGCCTGCTGGCCCTCGGAAATGACCATGGAGATTACAATATGTCCATCAAGGTGTACCAGGGCCTCTGTTCCTCACTGAAGGCTGTGAGAGCTGCATTGCCTCTAAGGACCTCTGTGCTTAGGTTGGAACATGGAAAAGAAAAGGGATGAGTTCCTGCTGGAAAGTCCAGCAGACAGTGCTATGACTCAGCTTTCCCTATGAAATCAAGCTCTAGAAACAACAACAATTTTGGCCTAGCTGGGGCCTAACCTCCTATCTCAAAGATGTTATTTGGTAAGCCTGGGGCAGCAAGGTCGTCATGTGTGTCCAGTGTGGACTGCTGAGGGGAACAAATGTTTGAGAAACAGCATGAAAAAAGCTGAGGACCTTTCACCTTGGACAGCTTGGAAAAGTGAGGGATGGGAGGGAGGAATGGCAGCCTGTGGCCCTGGAGGCCAGGTGAGTTTGGAGAAGGAATTGTGAGCTGCTGGGAAGAGCTGGCTGCTTCGGGGCTCACAGCTGCAGCTGCCCCCAGGACACCCAGCACATTCTCAGGGCTTGCCCCACAGCGCCACAAGCAGCCATTTCCATGGTGTTCCCTAATCCCAAAAAGGGAACTGTCAAATAATTTAAACCCCACGTGATATAGCCCATCTGCTCTGGGCCGTGCACACATGGGGGAGAGCTGGGGGTGGCAAACACCACCACAGGAAAGCTGTCTAATTGGAGAAGGGGTGGCAGTGCCCTTTGTCCACCAGTTTGTCTTCTATGGTCCTGTGAGTGCAAGGGCAATGCCCAGCATGCCTGGCTGGGGTGACACTGGGGAGGGCTGAGGATGGGCGTGGACTTTCCCTGCTCCTCCCCAGATAGGCTTTCTCGTGGCTGACAGACCTTCTGGTTGCTGCCTCAAGCTGTCCACCTGTCCTTGCACAGTGTGTCAGGGACAGTAAGGACTTGTCATGAGGCAGTTTTGGGGCTGGTTTGGGGGATAAGAACAATTAGCGTGCAGAGAGCCAGATAAATATGTTCTGCAGCATCATAATAGGTGCACAGAACCACCTCAAAGCTGCTCTGCCTTCCTGTCTATTTTCTCCTGCAAATGTCTCTCTGCCGTCTATGGCCTCGGCAGCCCAGAGGAGATGCTCAAGGTAGCTAATTTCCTGGCCTCTGCCCATGAAAAGCCAAACTTGTGGTCCTTACCACACATGACTCTCTTTTCCTGCAAGGAGCTGGTTGCAGCTGCCCCAGATGATCTCGTGGCCACAAGGGAAACCTGCCTTCCATCTGGGATCAGCAAGTGGCTTTGCGGGAGAAAGGTCCTCCGCACAAACTTGGCCTGATGAAAAGAGCTTTGTTCCCTCGCTGCCTCTGCTTGTTGGTGCTGAAGAAACCTGGCCTCCAGCTGTGGCAACACAATTTTAAAGGCGGAGGTGACTAGCACAGCATTTGCTCTGTGGTCGAGATGCAGCTGGGTGGTCCCTTGTGTGATGAATTAGTTAATGTGTGAAGAGCTCTGAGGAGGGCGTAAAGCACTGAGCATTTCTAGTGCCTTCTGAGGATAATGCATTTTAAAGATCAACTTGGGTTTGCCTGCAATGTGATTTGTTTAATTATTTAAAGCCTGTTAGCATATTTTCCTCAAGGGATGGAAAACCCTCAACAAAAGGATCCTTACAACAGAACAGAGCGCCATTGTACACTGAAGGTCTGCGCTCACACCCAGCCACCAGCACTGATCCCATCATGTTGTGCAAACACCACCTTCCCAACTCCATAGGATGCTTCATTCCAGCCTCTTCTCCACACCTACAAGTCACCAGTCACTAAGGGGCACTTTGTGGGGCTGCTAGGGTTATAAGGGGTAGGTACGTGTTATGGAGAAGGTTTTGAAACAGTTCTCAACCTCAGCCTTTTCCAAGCCTGTGCTTGGCTGGGTATGTCTGCATGGTGCAAGGTGGGATAATGTTAAGATAGACAGAGAAATACACCTGGAATTCTTGTTAACGCCCAAGGAAGAGCTTTCTGGTTCAGGAGCCTCATCTCCACATGGCTCCACAGTGCAGCACTGTATGAGGAGGTGCAGAGCACGTTTGGGAGCAAATGGCCTCGCCACAGGACTGGATTAATTGGATCCCAGGTGCTTTTGCTCTGTCTGGAAACAGTTTCTTGCTCAGTTTTGCTAAGCCCACTGTGACAAAGAGCATGTGCAAAGCTGACTCCAACACTGCTGAAATCCCAAGGGATGGTGCCTTTCCCTTCTTCATTGCTCCCCATCCTTAAATGCCAGCTTAGAAGCTCTGGCTCCTCTATGCCACCTAGAAGTCCAACCTGCAGCTTCCCACTTGAGAGGGAAAAAGCTCTCAATTGTTCTCAACTTTGAGAGCAATCGCTGCGTTTCATGTGAGTAGACCGTGTGTACTGGACAAGGTGGGTGGTGAGGCAGAGCTTCTCTTCAGCATCACCATCGTATCTGGAAGGTGCTACACAGCAAACAAGCTGTACCAGCAGCTCCTTCCACCTTCTTCTGTTGCACTGAGTGATGGGTACTGACAGAGGTGCCATCCTGCCTGAGGGACAGTTTAGAAACATTTTGGACATGGTGTGAGAAAGCACTAAGGCTTTCCTGCCCTTGACGTGGTTCATGCCAACTTTTCCATGAGGGGCCTTAGCGGATAAGGGAAGAGATGTCGGCTCTCTGGGAGCTCAGAAATTTGAGAGTATGGGGGATCTTTCTTCCCTCAGCTGGGACCGCATGTGGCACCCAGGTTTCCCAGCCCTGCTTGGTGCTGCAGGCGCTGGTGCACCTGGATACCGGAGCTGGCACCATGTTGCCTGGTCTGTGCTGGAGGCTGCAGCACTGCCTTCTTTCACTGCAGCACAAACTGCAGGGATAGCTCTTAGATTTGCTCTGACACTGTAATGGGGGACCCCAGAGACGGAGCGCTGTTTACACTGGCAAGACCTCATGTCCTCGTGGCATTTGAGCTGGGTCACCGCAAATTCAAATTGTTGTTGATTTTTATTTTGTATTTATCCATGGAATCTGGACTCAAGGCTCAACTGGGGCACGGTGGATGGTTTCCACGAGGTCCATCCTTCAGCCAGTTTTACAGCTGAGTTGGCTGAGGTGCAAATAGGTCAAGAGCTCCGAGTGAAACATGCCGAACAGGCGGCTCATTAAGGGCTGAACTCCAGACCCATGTTTCCCAGTCCTCTGCTCTAATCACCAGGCGAGACATGGGAGAACCTCATGGGGCTGATGCTGATGAAAGAAGAGTCAACAGCTTTATTTTGCAGCTTTATTAGCAAAACGATGCAAAGCCAACGTGCCTGACTCTATTATTGAACCAGTAATCTCTGTGTGCTTACATCCAGAGCTTCCCAGCCGTTTAACTAGGAGTCTGAACAATAAAATATGTCTGAAATGGCTAAAGCAGAGGCAAAGCAGGAGGTAAGCTGTCTAATTGGAGAAGTTGCAGCGGGATTCTCACCCCAGGGGTCTGTCCCTTGGGATTAACGGTTTGCTGACATCTGGGTTGCATGGCACTGCTGCCTTGCCCTGGGTCCCACCAGAGCTGATGGCAGGGAGCCAGAAAACAAAAAAATAACTCCCCAAACTCTTTCGACAGGGAAGATGAAGATTTTTATGCTGTAAATGTGGAGGCTGTTGGGAGAAATAAACTGGCAGCTTCTACCCTGAGACATACGGTTGTGACTTCTCTTGGCTTGCAAAGCCACCTAAGGAAAGAGCAGGAACAGGGAAATATAGTCTCTTCTCCTGATGCCAGGGGTTGTCTGAACAGAGATAACCCCACTGTCTTGTCCCATCCAGTTTTAAAGGCCTGAGCATCTTTTGTCTTAGGCTCTACAGAGGGATCTGGACAGGCTGGATCGATGGGCCAAGGCCAATTGTATGAAGTACAGAAAGGCCAAATGCCAGGTCCTGCCCTTGGGTCACAACAACCCCAGGCAGTGCTACAGGCTGGGGGCACAGTGGCTGGAAACCTGTCTGGTAGAAAAGGAGCTGGGGGTGCTGGTCAACAGCGGCTGAACATGAGCCAGTGTGTGCCCAGGTGGCCAAAAACATCTGGCTTGTATCAGCAATAGTGTGGCCAGCAGGACCAGAGCACTGATTGTCCCCTGTACTCAGCACTGGTGAGACCACACCTCAAATCCTGTGTCCAGTTCTGGGCCCCTCACTACAAGAAGACATTGAGGTGCTGGAGCGTGTCCAGAGAAGGGCAACAGAGCTGGGGAGGGTCTGGAGCACAAGGCTTATGAGGAGTGGCTGAGGGAGCCGGGGGTGTTTAGTCTGGAGAAAAGGAGGCTCAAGGGGGGACCTTATCACTTTCTACAACTCCCTGAAAGGAGGGTGGAGTGAGGTGGGGGATGATTTCCTTTCCCAAGTAACGAGAAATAGGACAAGGAGAAACGGCTTCAAGCTGTGCCAGGAGAGGTTTAGACTGGATGTGAGGAAAAATATCTTCACGGAAGGGGTTGTCAGACATCGGAAAAAGCTGCCCGGGTTAGTGGGCAGCCTGGAGGTATTTAAAGACATATGTACGTGGCACTTAGGGACATGGTTTAGTGGTGCACATGGCAGTGCTGGGTTAAGGGTTGGACTTGATGATCTTAAAGGTCTTTTCCAACCTAAATGATTCCGTGATTCTATGTCAGCTACTCAGGATGAACACCTTCATGGCAAATGCATGGGTGCCTGTTGCACATGGCATCCTCTCCTGGTTTGGCAAAATGGTCCCAAGTCCATCTTTTCCCAGGCAGGTACCTGCTTGTGACATGCCAGGGTCTCAAGGCAGGACTTGGGCTTCTGTCTGCAGCCTTTCTCAGCTGCAGGCAGAACTGAGCCCTTGGCCACTACCAAGATTCCTTCTCCCTAGATATGGTGCCTGAACTAGTAAGGAGAAGGAGGTAGCAGCTAGAAGTTGGAGGAATCGCCATTTAGAGACACGCATTTCTTTCACTCCTCCCATGAGTGAGGCACTGCTGGTTACTAGCTCAGATGCAGACCTTTGAGGGCCACCAAATAGGTGAGACGTGTCCCACTGCCACCCAGCTGTCATGAGAGAGGCACTTGCCTCTCCCTCTGGGCGTCTTTCCAGATGAAACCAAGTCACCGCCCCAGCTCCTGTCCTCCTGCTTCTCTTTCCCCTGTGATCTCATTGGAACCACCTGCTGATGCTGATGAAAAACTGAACATGGAGAAAAAAAATTTAAAAAGAGTACCCAGATGTGCTACAGCTGAGGAACGGAATCAGACACATGAGCCATGGACACCGCGGGAGGGCCAATGCCCCAGGTCAGCAACTCCACACCAACACGCAGAGTCTCACACAGGCTCAGAGCTCACTGTAAATCCAACTAAAGTACTCAGCCTGTTTTGAAATCCACTCACATCCTTGCTTTTTACAACCTTGGGAAGAAAATGGCAAATTAATCCTTTTTTTAAAAGGATGAGTCGGTTCCTTGTCATTCTCTGCGTGGCTCAGGATATGATAGTTTCTGCTGCATAAATACAGATTGTTTCTTTTCACAACTTCCCTTTCATCAGACTGCTAGGAAGGCCTGGAGGTTGTTAAAAAATGTGAAAGAAACTTGCTTCCCAATTAAGGTCAATCTCTTCTATCAGAGTCTTTGCATATAAACCTCACTTTCATAAGGATTTCTGTAAACTCCATCCCCAGCTCTGACAAACTGGGAGATGCCCAAATCTCTGAAGAAGCCGGAGAAGCGGCTGCCTTCTTTCCCGGCTCTCAGCGCAAAGCAGGGATCTGATCTGTCATGATGACTGAGAACATGTCACAACAATCTGTTTGCGTTCTTCAGGAAAGAAAAACATCTTTCTCTCCCCAAGCTGTAAGCTAATTTGGAGATTTTGCAAGCTGACATGCAACCTGATTAAAATGACCTCAGGCCAACAATTCTTCTTAGGCAGCTCCACAATTAAAGTCTAGACCTATCTGTAGCTGAGGGATTTTTTTTTTTTCCTTCAAACCCTTTTATAGAGGAGAGAGTTCTGTGTTTTTATTTTTAAATCTACATATTTGGAATTTTTCTTTTACACTTTGCTTCTACTGTAGCAGAATGTGCTAAGGGGATCTATATTTTTTCACATTTTGAGCAGATGAAACTTGTACACAGAAGCCCCAGTTTCTTGCCTGCTGGAAAAATATACTGAATTTCGGAGGAAATAATACATGAATAAACTGGAGGACTCTAAGAAATACCCAAGGCACTTTGTGGCCTACATACATCTGCCCTCTGAGGTAAAAATGTTGTGCCCTCAATTCTCCAAAGTCAGTGGATATTTTTGTAATGACCATTGCACTACTACTCAAATCACGTTTTTGCTTTTCACAATTAGTTAAGCAGTGGGATCAGTTTATTAATCTGCTGAATTTTTGTGAGCCCGGCAATTTGTCAAGCAGCAAGCAATGAAAAATAAATGGGTGCCTTCTGGCCGGACATTTTTCAGACCTGAGCAACCCCCAAACTCAATTCAGTGATCTGAGGAGATTTGGTGATTTGTCCATGAATGTTTTAATGCCCATTTCTTTAAAAAATCACCAGTAATTTGTCATTGGTCATTCATCGGAGGTAAATCCAGGAGAGATTTTTCTTCCCCTTTGCTGATTTGGCTCAGCCTGGATCATCATCTGGTTTCTAGCTTGTCAGCTGGCTAAAGTGATTGACAACTTGTGTTTTGCTAATGCTCTTCACAGAGTAATGAGATCCCCTAAAGGGTTTTATTTATGAATTCAAATTATATACTTCTGAATTATGAAGTAAACTGGAGTGACTTGCCGACTAACTTTTTAGCATCACTGAAATACTCTGCACAGCCACGGTAATTTGACACTGGTTCCAGGCCCCCTGAGCTGGGGTGGGAGCTTTCCTGGGTGCAAGGGTGGGATGGTGACAGGGCATGCCGGCGGCTTTACACAATGGGTCGTTGCGTGCCTATCCCCAGCCCAGACAGCTCCCTGCCTTGTGTTCTCTGGCTGCTGGGGGGATTGAACACATGGGCTTTTCTCACCTGATTGCACGACCCTGCCTTGGCTTTACCTCTTGTAAGATTTTTCTTCTCGGATTACTTCAAGAGGAATTTGCCTCCTGGCCCATTTCTTTCTGCAGACATTGCTCCAGCTCAGAGGTGGAAATTTCCCCTGAGGAGGTGAAGGAGATGTCTCCTGGGAGCACAAACCATAGGAAAGTCAGATGGAGGCTGTCTCACTGCTCCCAGCCAGGCTGAGCAATCCCGCCTCTGCCCCACTCCTTCCCATGCTCCAGGAGAGTCCCTGTTCTGCCCTGCCATGGTCTGCTTTCCCTGCTTCTCACAGCACCTCATGTCCCAGTCCCAGTCCATCAACGTGGGAGTTGATGGAGCCCAGTCAGCTGGCATCTGGGGAAAAATGCTGCCTTTGGTGATTTACACTGAGGAGAGAAGGACACGTTCCCTGATCCAGCCTGCTCCCAGGACCCTGGACATGCAGGAGCTGGGTCAGAAGCTTTTTAGAAATCACAGCATCATAAAATGGCTGGGGTCAGAAGGGATTTTAAAGATCATCTAGTTCCAACTCCCCTGCCATGGGAAGGAACACCTCCCCCTAGACCAGGTTGCTCAGAGCTCCATCCAACCTGGCCTGCTTCACGGGATGGGGCAGTATCTCTCTGGGCAGCCTGTTCCAGTGCCTCATCACCCTCATTTCTTCCTAATATATGATCTGTACCCATCCTCTTTCAGTTTAAAGCCATTCCCACATGTGCTGACGGTACACGTCCTTGTCAGAAGTCCCTCTCCAGCTCTCCTGTAGCCCTTTTAGAAGGGCTATAAAGGGCTATACGAAGGTGCTATAGTCACCCCGGAGCCTTCTCTCCTCCAGGCTGAGGACGCCCGGCTCTCTCAGCCTGCCGTCACAGCAGAGGAGCTCCAGCTCTCCCTCTGCAGCCGAACCCCGTTGCAGTGGGGGTAGCGCAGCTTCCCTCTCCAGGGCCGAGCCTCCTGCCCCGCACCAGCATGGGAACCCCCAGGAAATAAGGAGCTCCGTCACCCGAGAGCTCCTCAGTCTTACCAGACACCGTGACTGCAGCACATCCCGCTGGCTCTCTGCTTTCCGTGTGGGGGGGAAGGTGGCGTCCCCCGTTCCCCACACGGCCCCAGCGGCGGGGCCGGGCCCGCACCGCCCCCTGCCGGGACCCGCGGGCAGCGCCCCGGCAGCGCCGCGGCCCCGGGGCTCCGTCCCGGCCTCCGGCATCGCCTCCGCCCCTGACCCCGCCGCGACACGTCGGAGCGCGGCTTTCAAAGAAAGCAAACCCGGCTGGAAGGTCCTGTTCAGAGAGACCGCCCGCCCTGGTTGCGCCGGCGGGGCGGTGGGTTGGGTGGATGGGGTGGGTGTGCTAAACGCCCTCGGGTACCAAAGGCGCTTTGGATCATGGATGCGCTTGGATGGGTCCATGTGTGGGCTGCCGGTGGCAGCGCGGGTGCCCGGGCGAAGGGCTGGCACCCGCTGCGGGCTCCGGTGCTGCTGCGGCCTGGGCAGGTTCCTTCGCTATCGCATCCAGCATCATCTCTTCCAGCCTCGTTCCGTTCACGCCTTACACTTCTGATTGTCTTGGATTAAACATTACCAGAGGAAATAATACTAATAGCCTTTCACAGTGAAGAAATCAACTTCTAAGGCATTTGTTATGGAAAGGATTATAATAAATTAAATGCTTAAACTAGCACTGTGCAAGCATTTTTGTCTTGGATCAAAATGTTTGCACTGGCTGTTTAAACATTTAATTTATTATAATGAGAAATATCATTGTAAAAATAAGCATGTTAATTAAACCTGAGTTTTGCAAATGTGAGTCATCCCATGTGGACACAGTATAATGAATATAGACAGGTAGAGTCTGCATGCCCTTTTTTTTCTCATTAAGAAAATTAACATTTACATCTTTAAACCCTGAAGCTATTAGTTATTTTTAATGAAATGTGTTGCCATTTCAAAGTTAAGCTCTTATATGATGCAATCAGATATTGCTAGGTCAGGGAAGAACTTTGCTAATTAAGTTGCAGAGAAGTTCTTTGCCACAGATAATTGATTAAAGTTGTTACATGGATAATCAATTTATGCAGTTAAATAAATAAAAATAAATAACTGCTAAGAAAACCCAGGTCATGCCAGGGTGGTAAAACAAAGCAGTACCCCGGCCATCCTGGGGCCCAAAGGAGCCATGAATTTGGAAGTGACAGACTGAACCTCTTTGTTATCCTCTGACAGGGGATCGAGGAATTGTGGGGACTTTTACAAAGGCGATTTGGAGAGTGATGGCTTGCTGCTGGTGTGGGTGAGAGAGGATGGAGGCAAGACTCTCTTTCCCTTTCAAGTGAAGTGACTGGAAGAAATTTTTTCTACCTTCTCATGCCACTGGTCTCTGGTGCATCCATCTGGTCTTGTCCGGAATTCATTGCATGTGTCAGTTTGTCTGCTGATATGTAAACAAAACGCATTTGGATTTCCTCCCAGCTCTCTCACAGATACATTGCGTAGCCTTGAACATGTTCCTTTACGTCCTAGTGGGTCATAAAATGTTCTCAGCTATGGCCTTGCAAAGGGTAGAGGTAGTGTTACTCTGTTTTAATTAACATCCCACCACGCTGTGTGTTCAGAAGTATCTTGGGTCTCTTGCTATTGTACATTACTCCAACAGGCAAAGGTCACAGCAGGCTGCCAGCCCTGGCTGGATCCTGTTTCTGAAGTGATCGAGTCCCCAAGGGAGGGAGGAGGAAAATCACTGGCACAAAAGTGAAATTAAACTCTAGGGAGGGAGGAGACATTGGTGAATTATTTTCTAGGAGCCACAACAGAGAGCTGGAGATGGGATGCTCCCACTTATGGGTGACACCCCAAATACACTGTGTACTGCTGTCCCACACGAGATTCAGGTAGGAAATTTATAGACAAAAGCAATACTAAGATCTTGATTTGCAGAGGTGGCTCTTCATGCTATTCTCTAGTTGTCCACTGAACCTGCTCTTGGTGTCTGTTGTAGGACTTTTGGAAAGTCAAGGTTCTTGAATTTCTTCCAAATCCAGTGGACGTGTTTTGCATGAAAAAAGAGGATGAATTAAGCTGAGGATCCACTGTACATAATGAAATTGCTTATTTAACTGGGGATCATCCTCTCAAACCTTTGTGTGTTTGCAGCCTCTAGACAGCATCACGTGGGTCCCTCTCTCCTGTCTTCCCAAACTCCCTGCTTCTTTTGTCTTCTCACTGTGAGTGGGAGAAGAGTTTTCCAGGTTGAAGGGAGGAAGCTGTTGCCCTTTCTTCTTCTCTTTGTGTCTCTCTGTCCCTCTGATGGAGTTTTACAGAGCTCTCTATCATCACGACCTCTGCTGACCTCCTGCACCACTCCTCTCTTCTTGCAGGAGCAAATTTAAGTTATGCCAAAGCCATGTTGCTTTAACCACAAAGGAGTACTTCTACATATTTCTACACAAAGCACGAACCTGTGGAAAAAAGGGAGAGCTTGTCTGCAGGGATCTTTGGACTGGTTGTTCTTCAGTAAGATGCCCATCCTGAGAGGATGGAGCACATGGCTAGGGTTACAGTGACCATCCACAGAGCAGCCAACCCTGACAGGGCCAGGACTCATCACCCTGGCAGAAGGCTGCAGCCAGCAGTCAGGTAGGTGAAAGGTCCTGGGAGCTGGGCTGCAAAGATAGGGCTGCCTGGCAGACATCTGCAGGGACAAATGCAATTTTTGGCACCTAGCATTGGGCCATCCACTTAGGAGAATGAGTATGAGGCAGCCTCTACCTCTTGCCTCCAGCACACTTCATCCTATGTCAGTTAAGGCAAAGGTGCACAACTTGGAAGAGTTTTCAGATCTGAAAGATGAAGTTGCCACAATTGCATCCACACTCTTTAGCAGCATTTGTCTATAGCACCACACAGGATTGCTTCCTTACCTCAGACATGGGGCCGGTGGGTCCTCCTTACTCAAAAAGTACCCTCAAGGCACAGCAGCTGGCTCTCGACTGCAGCAGAAGCTGACAGGCAAGGGGGGTTTTGCCTGCTGCAGGCTGAGTGCTCATGTCTGTGACCCTGAGGACTCTAATGCCCACTCAAAAATAATTAATAATTATCAACTGAATGAACTCACTGGCTTCTCACACCCAGGCTACGTCACTGCTTTTCTCAGCTTGGTGGCCATCTGCTTCCTTTCCATGGGCATCATGGGCATGAGTGTGAAATCAGCTTTGTGTGTCCAGCAAGAGGGATCTGTATCACTGCTGAGAGGGAAACCCAACTCCAGGGAGCTTCTCGAAAGCATCCACTTAAATAAGGAATACTTGAAGACCTCAGTGTATATGGTGGGAAGTAACACTTCTCTTCAGTTACTAGTCCATGTTCTTCAAGCTAAATTTAGGCTTAGGTGGCAGTTGAAGAGTCAGTGGGTATTACCACAGTGATGCTAAGCCTTCAAATTATCCAAAAGGAAATGCTTTCTCCTTGACCAACCTTGAAATTGATTAGAAACCTCCAGAGGTTTTACATCACATATAGGCTGATCTACTTTGTTGGCTGCTGCTCAAAAACACAGTCCTGCCTTCTTTCCAGGCCCTGGGGCCCTCTTCCCTCTCTGCCCCCTCTCTAAGGTTTGCTTGACATCTGAATGAGCTAAATGTGCAGCAATCTACCTGATTTTGGTACTTTGGTACATCTGTCTGTGGGCAGATGGCTTCCCTGGATGTTGGTGTCAAAGGAGTCAGGGGAAAATGAAGCTGGATCTGGAGATGATGGACCACCCCCTTCAGGGACAGTGCACCACCTCAATTTCTATATCCACAAGATCTGTGCCTATGTGTAGGGAAGGTGCTTAGTCTGTTGTCATATATAATGGTGAGGTAGTCAACACAGTTATGGGAAACTAGAGAGCAATTGTGCTAAGAGAATGCAGGTGCCTACTGTGAGATAAGTCAGACAGCCCCCACAGACCCCCCTGACCAGCCCTCCTTGTCTGCCACAGGAGGGCAGATGCCTGCCATTCATGCAGACCCTACACATTGGCCACAGAAGTCACATCTGTCTGAATCTTCAGCTAAATCCCACCTGGTGTCTCTCTACCTTCAGGATCTGGTCCAGGCAGCATTTTCTGAGGACTTCTTGCATGTGTTGAGGTCACAGGATTAAGCCCCCACCCCAGAGGTCACAGCCACGTCCAGTTACAAGTGTGAGTGCTGCCACCCTGTTTTAGGAGGAGTCCTGCACGTACAGCATGCACTGCAGGACCCAGAATCAGGCACCTCAGTGGTGTTTGACTCCATCACACATCTCTATACATAAAGCATCCTTGAATGCATTCAAGAGGCACAGGACAGTAGAGCAGGTCAGTGGGAATTTGACTGATTTTTTGGCTGAAGAACCACAGAAGGCATCCCTGGGATCTTGTCTCCTTGGTGTGTGTGGTGGGCAGACCTTGGTCAGCAGCCAGACGCCCCCCTTCCCCCCACCCCGTTTCTCACTCACTCCCTGTCCTCAGCAGAACAGGGGTGGAAAATAAGGTGAAAAAAGCCCATGGGTCAAGATAGATACAGAGAGGTCACTTACCTATTACTGTTGCAGGTGAAACAGACTTGACTTTGGGAAAACTAATTTTAATTATTGAGAGTTAAAACAGATTTGGAGGTCTGCCCAAGGTCTCCAGGGTGTCTGATGCAAGCCCACAGTTCCAGAATATCAATGGGGCCCTCAGGAGACATGCTACTGCTATGCCTTAATGGCTGTGAAGGTACACCTGGAAAAGAGCCTGTGGGAGTTACCCACTTCTTTGTTTTGTGTCCTAAAAGTGCCTGTTTCTCCCCACTGACTGTGGAGGGTGTCGAGGGTGCTTGGCTCCATCATAGGTGACTACCAGATATTTCAGCAGGAGCAGGCTCAAGCTCAGTGTCAGTGCTTTTGTGATGTCCCGCTGCTGTAGCCAGTTTGGGCCATGGAATTAATGCTGGCTCAGTGAAGCAGTGCTGTCTCCAGTCCTGTGTCTCAGCGCCCTCTCCTCACCTCTGCCCCCAGAGCCAGGGCAAGGCAGACAGGAGAAGGTAGCTTTTTGTGAGCAAGAAGTTCTGTGGTCATATCATCTTATCATGCAACATAGGGCTGATACCACACCATGCTTGGCAAATAAATGGAATTTATCTGATAGGCATACTGCATTAATTTCTGAAGTATGTTAGCAAAAATCTCAGTTATGTTAATCAAAAACATAAGGAAAAAAACTAGGACATACGCAGTGAAATAGCATCAATGCAGCAAATGTTTGATCCAAGGGACTTAGCCCAGGAGCTAAGCCTTGGGCTCCCCTCTGCACTCAGCTGCACTTTGGATGGTGTGTGCTCTTATCTGATGGAGCTTGGAGACTTCCCTCATCTAATTTTAGGCATCTAAAAGTTAAAGTAGTCTAGGCTGCTGCCCTTTGCCCTTACAAGAAAAGGGGAGATCAAGAGCTTCAATGATACCCCTGAACTGTCCCCATTGCCTGGCCAGGCCAAGATGAGAGCCTGTCAGAAGTCTGTATCTTTCCACTAACCAGAGAGTCCCTGTGAAATGGTGGGCTCAAATTTAAATACCAAGTGGCTGAATCCCACATTATACAGCATGGAGGATGCCAGAACAGACAGATCCCAAACCACAGGAACAGGTGACTTTATTTTCCTAGCATTTCAAGGTTGCCTTGCGTTGGGGTGGCAATGCAATTTGGCAGTTCGGCAATTTGGGAGGACTCCTGGTCAGGCAGTGAGGAGCACCCATCCACTCGTAGAAGGGCACAAGCTCTGTTGCAGGAAACAGCATAAATTTGACGCCAAAGCCCAGTGCAATGAACTGTCATTTGTCTGTGACTATCTCCAGTCGGTCCTGCCAGGGGAGCCTGGGGACCTGCTGTGAAGGTGCTGGGGTATGTAACCCAGGCTTTTGAACTAGATCAGAAAGAACCAGCCTGTCACACAGCCCTGCTTTTTTTTTTTTGACAGAGAGCCTTTCCCTCCCTGAGTTCAGTTATGACTAATTACTTCCCATGCAGGCGTTGCTGCTCTGCATCACTGGTGATTAGCCAGAAGGGAAGCTACCAGCTTTCCTTCTCAGCACCTGTCCTTCAGCCCCAACTTCAGCTCTAAATTTAACAAAGATGACCCTCTAAGTCCATTAGATGCACCATGATTTTTACTACCAGACTTTAGGAGGATTGCCAGAAACGCTCACCTGTTCTCCTGACCACAGGAGGTGTATCACCGACGTTGCTTCCCAACTAGTCTTGCATCGGCCCGATTTCAATTCCTTTCAAGTACAATCTCTGAAACTCTCTGCCCGCCACAAATCTTCACACCGCGGCTTTTATGAAACCCCAGTTAAAACTCTTCCCTCTCTGCATAAAAACTTATCCCTGTGTGCATAAAAACTTGATCGGGTTCTGGCACTCTTGCTCCGTGGGTTTGAGAAAGCTGGAAGCTGGGGAACAAAGGGGATTTTTGTTGGTTAAGGGACATGCAGGTGGGATAATGTTTTCTACTTACATTTTGAGACACAAAGCCAAATAGAGCCTCATTTATGTCTGAGAAGGTTTTATATTTTCTTGGTGAGTCATATTCTATATATATGTACCATACAAATTAGATATACAGTTAAACAATTAATGATAAAACCCAAAAGCTTTGCCATGTACAGATTTTTGGATAATTGATTTGTACAAAATGTGAAATTATATGGTCCATCTAAGGAGCAGTTATCGCTTTTGGAAAACTTCAATCAAATATTAAAACTCCAGTAGAAGTGTTACCTCCAGTAACTCCAGTTGAACACAGGAAGAAACAGTCATGCTTCAGTTTGTTTCATTAAATGCTATATTACACCTGATTTCAGCAAAAGGATTTGAGATCTCCTTTTAGCATGAAACCCCCACAGGAAGGAATTTCAAAGCTCTGTATGATTTTTTTTTTTCCAGGACGGTTATTTTAGGGAGGAGAAAAATATGTATCATAGAAAACGCCAACATAATCAACATTTCAAATTCCTATTTTATGCACCTTTCCCTTGATGTATAAATATATATACACAAACTACTGTCCTTTAGTAAGGCTGCTTTAACAAGGGGTAAACATTTGAGCACACACCCATGGAGCCCGACTCAATGTCTCAGCCAGAACAGAAAGCAAAGTGCTCGGGTGGCTGCTGATGCAAAGACATCGGCACAGCACGAACGCTTCTGCTGATGAACGGAGCTTCACTTGCTTCACTAAAATTACACCACTCCCCGCCAGTGAAGGATAAAGCTGGAAGAGCTCAGACCAGGCAGTGACAAGCAAAGGCCGGCTCTGTCACCCAGCCCTCCCTCCCACCCACCCAGCATTAAAATCTCTAGAGCTAAACCTCCAGAGGTATTGCCAGAGAGCAAGGATGGGCAAGACTAAAAGTAGCTCTTTCCCACTGCACTTCCCGGCATAAAATACTTTTGTTGACCTGTGAAGACCTCTATGCTCTGAAGCATGAAATCCATGAACAGATCCCTCTGACACATCACAAAACCTTTATTAGTGTTTATCAGTGATACAGATTACAGGAACCAAAGGCAATTAAATAACACTTAAGTTGACCACAGACTCAAGAAATACAAGTCACATTTGGCAAGGCAAACTTCTCAGTACACTGGGTTGCTTAGGTTATTATTACACCATGAAAGAGGAATTTCCCTTACGTATTCTACATATTCAGGATATTATTATTATTAATTGTTATTATTGTGTCTTTCAGACAGTTCCTTTGGCAAGAATTCCCATTTTTAAGTATTTATTATATAAAAATATAACAAATTTTCATTATGTACAAACATTACATTACACAATGTACAGGTTAAAAACACTACAAAAAATGGCAGGCCATGGGTAAACCAAAAGCAAAAAAAAAAAAAACAAAACCAAAATCCAATGTAGAAAACACAAAAAGAAATTTAAATACTTCACATTTCATAAAAATTACATTAACTACAAACAATTTTTTTTGTTTGCAAATACCAAACAGTACTGATCTGATTGGAAATCTTTCCCAAACGACTTCATTTTTAAGGCACATCTTGCATATTTACACATACGACACCGGATCTGGTCAATAACTTAAAGGCTCTCGGGAGTGACCTAATTGTGTGCGCAGGGACGGGTGCACTTGAGGGGGAGCGCGCTGGGCTACGCCTTCTCAGTCGTCTCAGTCTGGGGGCCCAGGTATCTCGTCGAGGGGGCTGGGAAGAGGGGCACCCCGATCTCCTGAAGGTCGGGGAGCCGTGCAGGGCGTGGCGGGGAGAGGAGCGTGATCGTCCGGTCAAAGTCCCTGTGCAGCACCTTCTCATAGACGCTCTGAAGCCCGACTGTTTTGGGCAGCTGGGCTTGATAAAAGTTGTCCCTGCGAAGGGGATCCCTGGGCAAGGACGTGCTCTTGCAGAAGGTGGAGAGGGCTGCTGAAGGATGTGGAGAGGGGTGAGGGTTGGCTCGGCCACAGGAGGGGCTCCAGCAGCGGTCCGAGTGCCCCAGGATCTTGCATTCAGCTGTGCATGCCCACAGACCTAGAGAGAGATAGTGGAGGAGAAACCTGTCATTACTGCAGGAATAAATCCACACCATTCACAATCCTCAGAGTTACCAGTCACAAGATGATTCAGTGCACTGACAGTAGGAGTGGGGAGGCGATGCTCTACAGCACAACAAAACGCTGTGCTTGGTTAGGTAATGTTGTTTTGTTAGGGACGCTCCTCACTATTCTAACTTTAAGGGAACCTTTTTTTGGGAAGAAAACCCAATCCTACAGTATTTCCAGCATCTGCTAATTTGTGCTGGGCTCTCAGTGCAGAGGGGAACCAACAACTAACAGCCTGCTGCAAAGAGAGAGGCAGTTTGAGCCACGCAGTGTCCAGCTTCCCCTTACAGCTGCCCTTCTTGATCCATGTCCCACGGATGGATCCTTTCATCCAGCCCCCCATCCACCCATCTTTCTGTCTGAGGTCCAGTGGGGAGCAGGGGCAGAGCCCTTACCGTTCTGCATGTGTGTGATGAGATCTTTCTTCAGGGCATCTCCGCTGATATCTGAGTCGCTGTCATTAAAATCACTGTCGCCTTTGCCGCTGTCTTTGCCACTGAACTTCTCTGCCTCCCGGCCAGAGATGGTGTTGAAGGAGTGTCCCTTCCATATGGCCACGGGGGGAGCAGGCTCCTTGTTATAGCTCGGAGTGGCAGCAAAACCCTGTTGGTGGGGAGAGAAATCAAAGGAGACATGAGAAAGGGAAGCGGTGAGGGGTAAACCAACATTAACTGCACCTCTGCAACTCACATCCTCCAAGACACCCCCACCCTTTGACCCACATCCCCGTGGCGGGACCTTACCTCCCCGCTCTGTCCCCTCAGCCTCTTCTGACCCTCGTAGAGGCAAGTGCTGTCGCTGCCACTCTCAGTGGTGGAGATCTCTTCAGCAGCTGGAGAGGGGTCGGGGCTGGTGAAAGAGGTTTTGCTGGGAAAGGTTCGTACCTCAAACATATTCCCCCTCTGGCTGCCCTCCTCCTGACAGCCCTTCTCCAGGTGGGAGATGTCTATTTGGTCCTTCAAGGCAGTGTTGTTTTTGATGTCGTTCCCCTTCTTGCGCCTGTTACAGGTGGTGGCGATGGTGATTATAGCCACCAGGAGGAGGGTGCAGCTGCCTGCCAGGACAATGATCACAATCAGAGGAATGTCCCACTGCAAAGCCTTTCCTTCCCAGGAGCTGGGCTTGGCTATGTCCTGGATACTGGATGGAGCAGTGGCAGTCACCAGGAAGTTGACTGTGGCGGTCGTGGCCAGGGGAGGTCTGCCATTGTCTGTCACAGTGAGGATGACCTTGAATAGCTGTCCCAGCTCTTCAGAGAGGTCACCCCTCAGCACAATGTCCCCAGTACTTGGGTTGATGGTGAAAAGGTCCTGCTGGGACTCTTCCAGGAAGGCAAAGGTGAGCTCAGCATTGGCCCCATCATCTGCATCTCGAGCTTTGATTTGGGCCACCAGGGAGTCACGGGATGTCTTGCTGGACACACCAATTTCCACAGTCCCGTTGGTGAGCACTGGGTGGATGATGACAGGAGGGTTGTCATTCTGGTCCACCATTCTCACTTTGACAAGGGTGCTGCTGGAGAGCTGCGGGGAGCCACCATCAGTGGCCTGGATCCTCAGGTCTAACTGCTTGAGGATCTCATAGTTGAATGTCCTGAGGGCATAGATGGCCCCGGTGGCGGGGTCCACCGAGACGTATGTGGAGATGGGGGCCCCCATGACCTGCGTCTCCAGGAGCCGGTAGGTGACCTTACCATTGTGGCCAAGATCAGGGTCACGCGCCACTACCGTGGTGATGTAGGCACCCGGGGGGTTGTTCTCAGGCACAGCCACCTCGTAGAGGGGCTTGGCGAAGAGCGGCGCATTGTCATTCTCATCGCTCACCCGCACTGTGTACTGGCGGATGGTCTTGAAGGGTGGTGAGCCCAGGTCCTCAGCCACCACAGTGAGGTTGTACTCAGGGATGCGCTCGCGGTCCAGTGCCGCTGTGGTGACGATCATGTAGCTGTCCTCGTAGGCTCGCTGCAGGGCGAAGTGGTCGTGGCCACGGAGGCTGCAGCGCACCTGCCCGTTGGTGCCCGAGTCGCGGTCTGTGGCGCTGACGAGGGCCACAAAGCTCTCACTGGCTGCCGCCTCACTGACGTAGGCCACGCCGGCGGCGCTGGCAGCGCCACGGAGGGCGCTGATGCTGATGCGTGGAGCGTTGTCGTTGACGTCGGTGAGGCGCACGACGACGGTGCAGGTGGCGGCGCGGGGGCTGGCCCCGCGGTCCTGGGCACGCACGTCCAGCTCGTAGGTGCGGGTGCGCTCATAGTCCACAGCGGCCTCCAGCGTGAGGCGGCCTGAGCGTGGGTCAAGACGGAAGAGCCGCCGTGCCTCAGGGGGCACCTGGCTGCTGAAGGCATAGACCACCTCACCATTGGGGCCCTCATCAGGGTCCGCAGCATCCAGATCGAGCAGCAGGGAGCCGGGTGGTGCGTCCTCGGGCAATTCCACTGTGACTGAGCTCTGGGCAAAGGTTGGACTGTTGTCATTGGCATCAAGGACGCGGACATGCACGGTGGTTGTGCCTGAGCGTGCTGGACTGCCACCATCCTTGGCCACCAGCTCCAGGGTGTAGGAGGGCTGGCGCTCGCGGTCCAGCTCCTGGAGCAGCACCAGGTCAGCACAGCGTGCCCCATCCGCCCGTGTCTGTGCCTCCACACCGAAGTGGCTGTTGAGGGAGACCTGGAAGCTCTGGATGGAGTTGGAGCCCACGTCCTCATCCACAGCCACCTCCAGCGGGAGGCGAGTGCCGGGTGCAGCACTCTCTGACACCTCCAGGGCCATCTGGGCATGGGGGAAGCGCGGTGCATTGTCATTGATATCACGCACCTCCAGCTCCACGTGCACCAGGCGGTAGCGCTCCCGCCAGCAGCTCACCACGTCGAAGGCCAGGACACACTGGGGGGCTTGGCCGCACAGCCGCTCCCGGTCCAGCCCCGCTTCACCGATGCTCAGCTGCCCGTCCTCCTCCCGCACCCGCACCAGCGAACTATTGCTGAACTGCCGCATCAGGCGAAAGCTCACCTCCCCCGGCGCCTTCACCGGCAGCGCGTCGGCCAGCGTACCGATCACCGTGCCCGGCGCGCCCTCCTCGTCGGTGCGATACCTCACCGTCTTGCAGCGGGACAGGGCCAGCAGGCAGGCGGCGGCCAGCAGCCGCAGGGGGCTCATGGCAGCGGCGCGGGCTCAGCCCGACAGCGCGGTGCGGGCGGGACGCGCGCGGGTCCGAGGTGGCTGCGCCGCCGTCTGCGCCCCCCGCGCCGCCGCGCCGCCTTTCATAGACGGCGCTATGCAA
>VZRR01014165.1:2482156-2616080 GCA_013398015.1 Oreocharis arfaki | reverse complement strand
GGGGGCGCGGGGCGGGCGCGCATTAGCGCGGTGCGGGGGGGAGGCGGGGGCGGCATTCAGCTGCGCCCGGAGTGGTGTGTCACTCGCGTGAGAGCCTGTGATCAGCGCCGTGAGTCGCCTTTCAGGAGGTGTCCCCTCATGCTTTAGTATGCATGTCACCGCCCGGGTTTCTTAAGCCTGGGGCACTAGCAGGCGAGGAGGAAAAAAAGAAAAAAAAAAGTTCCAAATAGGATTTAGCATAAGCTTGAGGAGATTTGGAAAGGTTTCAAAGATCAGGCTGTATCAAAGGCTTATGAAGCCCTCGTTAGCTGTAGAAATATAATAGCATGGCAGGCTATCCCATTCGAGGAACCAATGTCTGTATTATTTCACTATGACAGGCTAAAGGGAGAGAAAGTTGAACAGTTTCCACAGAGGAGTTGGGCTAAGTTGAATATAATGAGCAAACGCCACATGTATCCATTATGTCCCTCTATTCATTCCCAATCACTGCCATAACTCTTTGACTAAACGATGATGAGCGCTGAATTACACACAATGCCCTGCTCATATTAAAATACATTTAAGACCTATCCCTCCTGGTGCCCTGTTACGCCTATTCACGGGATTTTCTTTTTGTCCTAATAGGGCCTCTCTGGGAAGCAACACCAGTCTCGTTCCAGAATAACAAAATAACAGCATGAGGCTGAAACCTGGCACGAACCGAGGGGAACGAAACCATCTGCCCCACAAGGCACCAAGGCCCTGCGCGGAGCCCACTGCAGGCTCCCAGCCCCGCAGTGCCTCAGCAGCCGTGGGGAGGGTGGCTGCTGGCCTTGGCCTGCAGGGAGAAGACCTGACAGGGAGGGAAGATGGGGGTCCTAAGGGGCAACTGCTTCTCCGGGAAGCCCCATGCCTCTCCTCTCTCCTCTCTCCTCTCTCCTCTCTCCTCTCTCCTCTCTCTCCTTTCTCTCTTCTCTCCTCATGTCTCAGGGAACCCAAGAGATGCTTTTTAAAGGAGGAGGGTGGCAGAATGCGGTCCGGTCCAACCCCGCGCCGGTTTCCTTTGAAAGCCTGGGGTAAAAGCGCTGGGCTCGGCACATGGAGCGCGGTAGCATCCCGGGGGCTCCATCCCGCGGGCTCCATCCCGGGGTGCGCGGGGCGCTGCGCGGGGCGGCACGCGAGCGGGGGTCGGCGGGCTGCCCGCAGCGCCGGCTTATGGAAATGGGATTTAAATCGCGCCTCGGCCCTGGCTGCGGGGGCGCGGGGAGGGGGGCACGCTCCGCCGCCAACAAAAGCTCCCGGTTTCCATACGAACACACCTCCGCGGAGCTCTTTTCTCCCGCCGGCGGGAGCTCCGCAGGCGGCCGCCCGGCGGGGCTGGGAGCGTTCGGCTCGGGCCGCCCAGAGCCGGGCCGGGGTCCGGACCGGGCAGAGGTCCGACGTGTAGAGACTGGGACCGGGCTGCCTGGGAACGGGGACGCTGGCCGGCAGTGGGCAGTGGGCAGCGGGGCGGCCCCTCGTGTGTAACAGGATTATCTTTGCCATTTCAAGTTCCATACAGCATGTAATTTATTTTTAATTAGGATTAGATCGAGCAGGGAAGGAGACCAGACCTTTCCCCCCACCTCCCCCTCTCCGCAAAGGCATGGCTATTCCACGAGGAGCTCTTATTCTTTACAAAAAAGCCAATCAATCGATAAACCAGGACCTATGTTCACCTCCCATGCACTTTGCAGGAGAAAAGGGTGCAAAGGGCTGTATTTTCAATGTGTGCTCAAGTATCTGAATCAGAAAAAGGCTTGGAAATCCTTCCCCTTTCCCATCCACCCGGTCCCCCTCTCACATGCTTTCGATCCAAATCCATTTTTGAGAGGGTCACGGTGGGGTCTTGGTCCTCATGCCTTTTTCTATTTTTTTTTCTTTTGGTGTGTGTTTTGTTTTAGAGGCCAAATGCACTCTCTGCCTGCTTGGGTTATTCTTTTTCCACTATAGTGACTTTGATTTTAAAAAAAACCCCAATGCATCAGTCTCTCTGCTGGAGCAAAGCCTTCTTCCCAATAGTTTGGATAGAGTCCACCGCAGAAATGTTCTGAAAGGCTAGTGAAGAATCCTGTTTTACAGCTCAAAATAAACATACGGATCAGCTGCATTAAAAGCACTTCTTTGAAATATTGTGGTTAAACAGCCCAGATTGGTTGATTGCTCCATGCGGGGACATATGTTCTTGCAAACTGTGCGTATTGTTACTAATGGGGATTCTCACACCACAGCCTTTCCTTTGAATCTGAGGCACTGGTGGTTTCTCTGGAGCTGTTGCAAGGTTGTTTTAATAATTTACCAGCTCTCTTGCACTTAGTGTTGTTGCGGAGACTCAGAGCGTGCAAAGAAGGAGGTGTTTTGCGGTGTCCAGAGGTCTGATCTCTGCTGCCAAGCTCCTTTCTGTACCTCTTAGACACAGAAATCAAAGCTGCTCTGAGAAATGGGTGCCAGGCAGAGGAAAAAGCAAGGCTTCCCCACGCACCTCTGTGAACCTGGGTTCTTGGGCAATGTGTTGCTCCCAACGAGGGGGAGCACTCCTAGACCACCAGCCTGTTGCCAACATCAATCAAGCCACTGCCAGCAAATCACTCCAAGTTCCTTTTTACAACTTTAAACATACTTCTTTTCCCTCTGATTCAGCTCTTAGAAATAAAGTTTGTGGGTGTTTTTCCCTCTCCCCAGGGAGTTATTGCCTTACAAGGGGTGGCAAAACCCCGGGATCTCATCCTGTTCTTCACTCATCCAGCTGAGCACTGACAGCTGCTGTGGCCCTTTTCCCCATCACTTACAGCGCAGTGGGTTCGCATATGTCTCAAGTGCAACAGGGTAAGACTTCCCTCCTCTCAACAGGTGCCTGGGATCCTGCCCAGGGATCTCTGTTCATGGAGATAATCTAGAAGGTCTTATGTTTCAGAAGTGTGAGAGAAGGTAAAATTCACACAGAATTCCCATTTAGTATCTCAGGACCACATGTACCTTGAGGGAGAGTGTGCAGCTTCATGGAAGCATGGGTCATTGGAAGCAAGCCAGGTTTTAAGGAGAGGTGGCTGTGTTGTACGTGCTTCCCTGTTCCCAGGAGATCTTAAGGGCATCAAGCCTCGGCTCTTGAAAGTGCCCCTCTCTGGCCCTCTCAGCATAGGCTGTATGGTGAGTGCATGCCCTCAGGGTGGTGGGGCAGGGTTCTCTTGCAGCACAAGCCCTAAGTATGACTTTGCCTCTCAGGAGAAGCCAGGCTACATGGGCGTGGTCTCCAGCTGGTCCTGCTCACCCACATACCCAGAGGGTCTGCTTGACCCTCTCTCCAAACGTAAAGTTGAGGTGCAGCATGCCCCCGCACCTCTTGTCTCTTAGCCTGCAGAGTAGTGGCATGGACCTCCCTCCCTGGAAACTCATCTCCACGCTCAGGCCCTGCCTCTTTCTTCTTGGGCTTCCCTACGGGCTCAGCTGCCTTGTAGTGATCTACAAAAACAAAGGAATTCCTTCTGCTTCAGGGCCTAAACAATCCCCCCTGTTTAATCATTTCTGCTGAAACCAAGGACATGTGGGTTAACCTGTCAAGCTCCACGAGCCTGGGCTGACCAAAACCCCTGGAAAACAAAAGAGTGGAACGAAGCGGTGAAGGATTTTGTGGCTCTCTGACTGTTTGTGTTGGAGGGTGGCACGCGGCATTGTGCTTCTGTCCCCGGCCATGCCAGCTATAGAAGATATGGCTGCAAACCTTCCCATGAGCTGCGGGTTGGTACCGGGGTTATAAATCATTCTGATCATTTGTTTATTTGCTTCCAATGCTTCCCTGCCTGCATCTCCCCTCTGTGAAATGTGGGTTAGAAAAAGGAGTTTGTTTTGCAGAAGAAAGAAATTGTGTGCCCGTACCCTCCACCCGGCAAGCAGTTTTGATTCCACAGGGAATTTATTTTTTAATTGGATTAATTTCTAGCCTCTCCTGGAGTAGCAGCTGGGGTCTTTGATTCAAGAGGTTAAAACAAAGGGGCATGAACAAAAGACCAGTTTTCTGCATTCCCCACACAGCGTGGGCCTCCTGCAAGCTGCCTGGAGGTATCCCTGGGGCAGTGCATTCCTAAAGGTCTCCTCAGCCAGGGTCTACTGCAGGTTTGTGGGGATGTTTCCTGGTCTGTCTTGCCTGCAAGGTATCTGAATACGAGTTTTTGCCTCCTAACCCAGCTTATGTTCCCACACAACCTTATTCCTTGGTGCCCGTTTCCTTTCCTGCTCTTCCGCCCAACCCCCACTGCCTGCCCCTTCTCCAACTCTCTTTACCCTCCACCTGTTCTGCCCCAGAAGAGATAAATGAGGCTTTTAAGCTTTTAAACCAGGAGGCAGGTTCTCATGTTCCGTTCTCAGCTCTCTCATCTGGAGCAAGGCTCAGCCCTACCGAGGTCTGGGATATTTAAGGTGTTCAAGTCTCACTGAATGCTGTGGAAGTTGGACGTATTTTAGCTTGACTGAGGGCTTAAGGCTCTCTCAGATTCAACTCCTCACGTCTAAAGACTGTGGGTGCATCAGACAGGTGTCAGCCCACATCCTGCTGCTTGCCCACTACAAGGACCGAGAAGAGATCAGAGATGCCCTTAGAAGTAACCACCTTTATTATGCAGGTCCTTTCTGACTGTTTTGCCTTGGTGTCTTTGTTTTTAGAGAGTGCAGGTAACAGAGCATGTCAGTCTCAGATCTGGACCTTTAGAAGAAGTCCTTACCTTCTCCGCAGCTTCAGGTCTGGTCAGATCACTGGAATATTAAAGAGGGGACTTGCATATCTCCTGCTCCATGGCTGCTGCTACATGCCTGGCTGGGATGTCTTTCACAGCACTTTGAAGGTGTCTGGACTGATATATTTGGCTTTCCTCCAGCAGCTCCTTGTTTCCTCCTGGGTCTCATTCACACTCTCCTCCTTGAAGGACTGTTTGGAATTTTAGACTCTTGCAAATGATGAATGGGTGGAAGAAATACACCTCTTAGCTCCCAGAAAGATGTACAGTCCTCTGTGAATACTTATGTGTGGTGGTTGTGATGGGCTCCACTGATTTCTCTGAGAAACAGCTCCCTGGCTATTTGGTGTGCAAAGTCCCTTTCTGCATGTCCTTCTGCTGCCCCTGGCCAGCCAGTGTCAGCCACCTGGTGCCACTAAACAAGTATGGCTGGGTCATTCTTTGGGCTCTGCCTCCTTCCTACAGTTTCAGAAGTCCTTCTCAGTAAGATCATGTCCTTATATAAGCACAAGTATAGTTATGCACATGCCAATATATTTTACTATGCCCATAAAAATAGCCTTCCCATTTCTCTGCTGTCTATACGTTTTCAGTATTATCCGGCACATGTGATTTGTTGCTCCCTCCACTGATACATCCGTGGCATAGGAGGGGACATTGGGAAGCAATCCTTGTGGAGGATTCCTTGTGCTGGAAACTGAGAAGTTGCATTAGCGTGATGCCATGCTGGAGCTAATTAGCCCAATATCACAGCGGGGTTAATGAGCTTGGGCACAGTGCCACAGCTTTCAATTCCCAGGCTGAGGGGGCTTGCAGGTTCTGGCCCTGGTCTGCTCCTGGTTGTTTCCCAGAGGATTACAGTGAGAGGCAGCATGGGGGAAAAATGCGACAGAGAATCAGGGACTCAGACATGTGCCATGAGTCCCTTCCTCCATCTCGCCTCTCCTTCTCCCCCCTGCTTCCCCCCTTGTCCTCCATCTTAATCGCGCCTCAGCTTGCAAAGTCAGAGCCCCCAGCTGTGAAGGACTAAGTCTCTTCTTCTCCCAAGCTCCTGAGCGGCAGCAGGCTGTGAGCAAGAGTGTGCCTTGTGTCACTCCTGTTGAAGAGGCTGTGAGAGCAGGGGAAGAGCTCAGACGCAGGCGGCTGCCGCATTTGGCTGCCTGCCAGGGCAGGAGCACGCTCTGCGAGCATCCTCCCTCAGCCGGCCGCTTCCAGGGCTGGGAGTCTGCCCAGCACCAGGTTTTATTTTGGCATAGTGAGGAGCACCCCGCAACTGAAGGATGTGGGGGGAGTGGTGGTGAGTTCCATTAGGCTGCTCCCCTCATCCTGGTCTTAAGATCATCTCCCTTTCCAATCTGCAGGAGTGCTCAGAGTTAAATGTCCCTCTCTGCCCCCACCTTTAATGTGTTGGGTGACGGACTTTATCTTTGATGTCTGCCAGGGTGTTGCTGCTTGACATGTGGCCAGCTCCAGGCAGAGCGGGGCAGGAAAGGAGCACACAGCTGTGCAGAGGAGGATGGAGAGCAAACACCTCTCATTACAAGAGAGATGGAAAGGCTTTAGATATTCATACTGAGTTGACAAGAAGTAAACTTTTCAGAAGCTTGGCAAATCTGGTTCTTAAATAATTTGGGTGCTCTTGAGTGTTTCACCCAGGATTTTTGCTTTAAGGTTTTCTGCTACTGCATTGTGCTGCATTTCATGAGTTTGGGGAGTTGCTCAGGATTAGATCAGACTGCTTTTCGAGTCCACTGGTAGACTATTTTTTTTACCGTATCTGCCATTCTTTGACCTCTGCCGCACCTCCAGACCTATGAAACGTTCATGTACTCACTGTTCGTCTTTCATGCGTGGCATTTGCTCATTCTCCGCGTACGCTTCACTGAAGGGGTTTGGCTGAGGAGGCAGAATGTTGGCCCTGGGTGATGTGACCTGGGACTGGAGCTGGTGACAGAGTGGAGAGGAAGTAGAGCTGTTTCCTGTGGCTGAAGGATGCATCTGTACCACAGCCCTGAAGGGCATGTTTGCCCATCTTTAGGAGTTAGCCAGTCAGTCCCCAAATGTCACCCGTCCCTCCTGCACCTGTAAATGTGCATCACAGCAGGACAAGGAGGCGATTTGGAAAACACTGCAGTCTCTATGGCTACATCTACAATACTGAATAAAATGCTCCGTACTCTGGCTCTGCTTAGTTTACTTCTGCAGACATATTCTATGAAGATATGGCCCTTTTACAATTTGTGGGGAATTACCTGTTTGCCTTCTCAAGTTTAGCCCTTTGGTGTCTTCACTTACTTAACTCACTTTAAAAAGAGGCACACATTACTACCCCATGTCTCTGGTTTTTGCATCTGGAAATACAGACACCATCACATATTTCACACACGATCCCTGGGAAAAAAATAATCTGCCCCCAAAGTCTGCAAAATTCTGTTCTGAAAAGCTAAATAAATTGTTATCACTTTTTAAGTGCCATAATAAATGTATGGAATGATCTCACATAAAAGCTGGAGGCTTACAGAGTAGGTGCTAAGGAAATGCATCAAATTAGACCGAAAAAGAGGCATAAAATCTATGTTATCCCAAAAGATAAGGGCTGATGGCTCGAGCGACTTTTCTGTTTGCTGCTGTACTAAACATCACATTCGTTTTTCTGCCTAAAAGAATTTTCATCTTTGCAGTGAGCGGATCTGAAGGCTTTGTTTTTCCAGAGAGGTACTTGTGGTGGGGGAAAAGTAGGAAATGATGCAATCAGGCACGGTTTGTAAGCGAAGGGTCACAGATGGGTGAAGCCTTGCAGAAGTTAAAACTAACAAACAAGCAGTTGGAGATGCTCTTGGAGCATCCTGAACATTTGGAACGGAGGAGATTTGAGTTTGCCTCAGCAACATTATGTATGTATATTCATGTGTTATATATTATAATGAATATGATAATTACAGGAGATAATTTATAATATATGTGTATTATATATGAGTGCCTCCTCGGTAGGCTAAAACAATGCCATGAGAGTGTAAAGAAATGTGAAATCTAATTACTGTAGCTGTGTAAGTGAAGTAATGAGGAGCTTGAGAGTGTGACTGATATGCAATTAGATACTAGACTAATGAGCAAGCTGTCTACAGTCCATCAAAAGAGTGAGGGAGGCTTGTGCAAGACACCCCTGGCATGGCAAAGAGGACGATATACCACATCCAAATGCAGCTCACTAATGACTGGAGATTGTGTGCTCAGCTTGGGGATAAAGCCATTAACCAGTCAAAAAACCTGTGGCAGACCTGCAGGAGATAAGGACAGTAAAAAGGACAAAAATATATAGAACTGTAAGTATGTACAGGAGAGCTGTAGCTTGGATTGAAGGTTCTGGATTAGTGACTCCCCAGAATTGGGTTTCCTGTGCTATCTTACCCTAGATAAAACAGCCGGGGTGAGAAATTGGTGTCAGGTTGGGTCATGTAGATGGGAATGTAAGTCTTGCCTTGGAGAGCCGGGCTGGGAAGGGGCAGCAGAGAGCCAGGCAAAGGTAGTGGAGGCAGAGACAGCAGGCACTGTTGAGGAAAGGAACTCACAGCTCACTGTGTTCTGTAACAACAGTACTTAAACTGGACAGATGTCTGTCTACAGGAGCTTATTCCTCAGCATGTATTGACTGTTTAAGCTGAAATTTTCCATCCCAAGTGTTGACTTCAGGCTGTTGGTTCTTTCTAAGAGAAAGTTTCAGCTGAAGCAGGTTAGTTATCTCCAAAAAGGTAGCTGGGGTAAATTTATCCTAGGCTTTTTAATGGTTGTTTTGCCTGTGGAATAAATATCCAGGCTTTCCTTTTTCTTTTCTGGTTTGTTTGTCTATTTTTTTTCCCTAAATCATGGAGTTCTCATGGTTTCATTTGAGGACTGGACATTTTGCAAGAAGATGCAGGCAGGTGACTTGTGCCATTTTAGTAAGCATTCAACTAAACTGGACTGCACATTTTAAATGGTGCAGCCTGCAGGAATTAAGTAGAATAGGGATTCAGCAGATAACCTTCCGCTCTTTTTTCCTGGTCTGCTGCAAATTTGGATCGGTATTCTGGCTACTCAAGAGACAGAGCCAACTATTTGTCTGGTGTCAGGAAAGAGCAATCAAAACCCTCAGGTAAAACACCTCTAAAGCTCTTGATTTCTAGAATGCTTGGCCATGATAGCCCAATGCTGGTCTTGGCTCTGTGCTTCCTTAGGTCAGTACAGTGGACCTAAGGCTTGCAACCCTGGGGACAGCTGCTGGAGAGCTGGAGGTGAAGTTATGCTTTTCCAGGATCTGTACCTTAAAGTCCAAGGAGATGTGAATAAAGCATCATGGATTTTGCAATGTCAGGCCCTACAGAGTGAACGGAAAGCTAGGCTTGAGTATTTCACCTTAGGTGTGCAAAATTAGCAGATATTAATCTACTAACTTGCAGCTCTGTGTCTCAGCTCACCAGCTGTAATGCGGAGTTAATGATACACCTTCCTTCCACGGGTTCATTATGGAAATAAGATAATTAACATCTGTGAATCACTCTAATTTAAGAGCAGGGAAGGCCAAAGAAAAGTCTATGAGTAAATTACTGCTCCCATCCTGAGCAGGGCTTGAGTGATGTGAGGAAATTGTGACCAAGGAGTAAGGACCCAGAATATGACACCAAAGCTCTTGAGTCTGTGTAGCAGAGTAGGAGAATGGCGGAGAAGTGACACTTCTCTGTGCAAATAAGGATTGCATCACAGTGTGACTGGGGCTGCACAGACCACCTTAGGCTCCATATTTCCTAGTGTTAGTGCCTGACTTTGCAATCTTACCAATGTACTTCCAGCGCAGTTCTCTTGGGTGTCATAGCCATGGAAATATGTAAGTCTGTGGAGGGAAAACCCTGTCCTGTTTGCCCTGTAATAACACAAGTTGGCTTGAGGGGGGTTTAGATCTGTGATTGCTCATTAAGCTACAAACTTTGGCTGCCCAGGTGGTGACTTCTTTTGTCACTGTCCTCCAGGTACACAGTGACCTTCTCAGTCTCCTTTTCTCTGCAGCTGTAAACCTTCTTTGCTCTTCCTGCCTTGAGGAAGAAATCTCTGCATGGGACTTTCTTGTTTTGCTGCCTTGGGAATGTGGCTTTGGAGAATAAAGAGCAGCAAAGCTTTATATGTAGGCTTCAGTTTTTGAGGAAGAAAAGATGCATCTAAGATGGTCAAAGGCTGAAGACCCAGGTGAGCCTTAAAGCAAAGCTGTGCAGAACCCATTTTAGGCAGCCAAAAATGATGCACAGGCACAGTTTGGTTAAGGTGTACCTTGTGAGTTTGAAGGTTCAGGCCTTGGGCTCTGTGCGTTCTTGGGCAAGATATGTCCTTGTGTTGCCATTAAAACAGTACTCCACAGAGAGCAGTGGGTTCAGCCAGTAGCCAGGTCCTTTTGAAATGCTGAAATGAAACAAATCAAAGCTACTGATTTGATTTTTCTAAAACCCTTCCAGACACCTAAAATCTCAGTGAAGTCTTTATGGATGGGAATTTCCTCCAGACTGACTGTTTTGGAGAAGTGGGCAGGAAAAGGGTGCTGTGGAGTTTCATCTGGTGGGGGAAGCTGGAGGTCTGCTCCCATTGGGATGTTAGGCCTGTCAGCAGCATGGCAGATATGAATGGCAGGGATGAAGGCAGGTAGGGCTCTCTGTATAGAGAGGACATAGCAGGGAGATGGGGCGATAGGAAAATTCGGGCTGTGAGTAAAGGTGGGAGAGGGAGGACCTGGTGGAGGGACTGGGTGGTAAAGGGACTTGGTGGGACTATTTGAAAGGGAGGAAGTGTGGGTAGACCCTGGAGGGAGGAAAGGGAGTTGTGGGATGGCAAGGTGGTGCAGGTTTGGGGAATGCTATGGGGTTTGGGGAAGCCTGGGGAGCTGAGGAGTTGGTGGGGAAAGTGATGGGAGAGATATGGTGAGAATGCTGGCTTTGAGGATGGCAGCTGGAGTGGGGGAGGCTAGGAGCTGCGGTCTGGGAGTAGCTGGAGAATTTGAGCTTTGAGTTGGTTTAAGAGGTCTGGGGTCGCAAATGTTGGGTATAGACATTTTGTGGGAAGCTGAGGAATCTGGACAGGGAAGGGCTGAGGAAAAGCCCTTGTCTTTGGGGGACAGCAAGGGCATGTGTAGGGCTGAGTTTCTGGAAGGTGGGGGACTTTAGGATGTCCACCAACAGGCATCATCATGTCCTGGGGTGCAGGCACAGGCCTGTTCTGATGTTTCTTCCTAGATGGCTATCATGTGCCTTCTTGCTATCGTAAATATGGTAATCCTGAGCATGCTGGGAGCTTCATCCATGCATGCATCATGTGGCTGGACTCTCACGTTAGATATATCACCTGCACAAATCAACTGCCTTTAAGTGGGGAACAGACTGGTCTGGTTGTGTTCATCCCTCCAGCAAGTCACCGGGTGATCCTATTAATATAATAAATTCTCACCTTCTCCCTCTGCTTCCCCTTCTGTGGCTTGTCCCACTTTCTTTCCACCTCCTGTTGAGACACTGCACTCCTGTCTTTCCAGTCACTCTGCAGCGTGTCTGGCTTGCTCTCAGAGAGCAACCCTGGAAAAAGCAGTAGATGTCCTTATAAACAAATGTGTATCGCAGCACAAAGCATTTCACGGAGAGTGCTCCCATGCTGCAGAATGTGTTGTTTAAGGGCATGGTGTCAGGGCATGGGGGATGGTTGTAGGGTGGCTCTAAAAATGCATTTAGAGCTGCACGTGGGCAAGCTCAAACTGTGCATAGCACGCTGGCTGCCATCCTGTGTCAAAGCACCATGTCCGACCTAAGGATGTTGGCAATGTAAGCTGTCCTCGTAGCCTGTCTATTTCAATTTACAGTATTTCACCTGAAATCCCTCTTTAATCATAAACAGATCAGAAATTACTTATTACAGAGTGCCATAGGTGTACATGGTGCTTTACGAACATATGAGGAGACAGATTGCTGCCCTGAAGAGCTCACAATTGGATTTAGACAAATTCAATAGGAAAGGAAAAAACTATCGGGGTTTAAACTTTAAGCAGACAAATAAATGCCTGTATACAGTTGCATCAGTTGCAGTCCATGGAAATATTATATTTTTTTTTTGATTCAGCTGTTCAGCTGTGTCACATCTACTGCTGAAGATGACAGACTGCTAGTTCCTTAGGTAGAAAATGCTTATATTTTAATGCTTGGTATGTCATGATTTATTAAACCAATCTAAATGTAAAAATCAACTGAAAAGACAAACTTATGCTTAAGGATGACCTGCAGCATCCAAAATAGAGACACTGACCAAACTAGTAGAAGCAAGGTCAGATTTTGTTTAGTTCAGATAATTTATGCCCAAATTGTAATGCTGATGTAATTTATGTTGCATTTAGTGCTTTGTTTCCTATGAAATTTGGCTGTGCAACAGTGTGATATGAGTAATATTTTAAGACAGGGTTTTTATAGATGAGGCTTGTAGCTAATGCACACAGAGCTTTTACTGGTCTTTCTTGTGAAAGGAAGAAAAGGAGGAAGAAGAAAGAAGGAAGTGAAAAGCACAAGGCAATAGCCATGTAGGATTGCATCCTTTAAATCAGGGATAACATTTTCTTACTTTAATTTTTTGGTGTGTTTTTCCTGAAAAAAAAAAAAAGCTAAATATGTTTTGAAAATTATGGACTGACTAACATAGCTCTAATCTCCAGAGCAGCAATGAGGTAGCCCTCCTGTCCTCTGCTCCATGCCTCTTTTTTCAGGCTTTTTGTTTATCCCTCAGTGAAGAAGTCCAGCCCCCGTGCTACAAATCAGCTGGAAAAGATCCTGCTCGTGTGCTGTGAAAAAGTGCCACTGAAGTACGCGCTGTACGGCAAAGGGAATGGTCCTTAAAGGCAGCATGTAGATTTATAAAGTATGACAGCAGAAACAAGAGGTGTTGGTTATTTTTTATGGGAGGCCATTAAAAAAAAAAAAAGAAGCCCTTGTTTATCAAATCTGAGACAATAGTCATGTAGTGGGTTTCTCGAATTCAAGGTGAATCAAAGGAAAATTGTGTCCAGGAGGACAGAGATGCTCAGCCAGTGCCACTATGGCATGGCCACATGACATACCCAGCGGCAGGCACAGGGTTGTGAGTACAGCTGCCTGCAGACTCTGCCAAGGAGCCAGATGATGCTGGAAGAATATCTTTCACAGCTTTGGATCTGGCTATTCTTGGCTTGTTCTCTGGCTGCGGGAGCTGGAGCTCATTGCTGGGCAGATAAACAGAGAGACTAATAAAGGAGATGAGGAGCTGTTGATCGTTCGAGCAAATCGGAGATGAGCTGTTAAGCAGAGGAGCATGGTGATCCCTGTAAAAATCACCTGGTGGCTGACACTTGGTCCAGGATGAAAGTGCCTTGGAATAAAACTCTCCTCTCCCCGCGAGCAGTCCCTCTCCCCAAATGATTAAATCCTGTGCATAATTACAAAAGTGTAAAAAGCTCTACCTCTTTCAAACACTGATTTTTTTTTTTCTAATTCCCATAATTGGCAAGCGGGTGTACATGGGGGAAAAAAGGGGAGAAAGCTTTGATTTTTTTTTTCAAGCTGAAAACGTGCAAGCCCTGTGTGGGTTAGGTCCTTTAGATATTTAAAAAGATTGAAGCAACTTCAAAGGAGACGTTCTGTTCTATCAGGTTAAGTATATTTTAATATTAGAGAGTCTTTTTTTTCAAGAACAGAGATCTGTTCTCTTGAGGAAATAAAACATTCTGAAAGATTTTATCCAGAATGGTTTTTCATTGTTTTTAAAGAGACAACACAGGATTTCAAGCATGCTGAAGCTTGTAAATGTCCCAATTTCTCTTTATCGGTGTTGACTGCTCTGTGTTATCAGGTTGATTGTTGATAGTTATGTAAATCAAATTTTTTTATCAACAGACTGCTGATTTTTTTTGGAAACAAGAAGGGAGAAGCATTTGGCAATAATGTTTTTATTTACCTGCTATGAAAGCCAGCATTTTGTGGCTGAACAGGGTGCAGAGTGCCAGCCCTTCAGTTCAGGGACACAAGGGAGTTTTCCTAAGGAGGATTTGCTGAATTCCCCGCATATGGCCAAGAATATGATGGATTACCAGAGGGCAGCACTATTCTCTCCCCAATGCAGGTGTCTGTTTGAGCTACCTCTCCTGCCCTGCCTGGTGGACTGAGTGCATTTCTCATGAGAAGTGTACTTTAAAAACAAACTTGAAATGTGTCCTGGACAAATGGGAAGGTGAATATTTAACAGAATGAGGACGAAAAGTCTTTGGAGGAGGGTCACTGAGATGGCTCGAAGCAGTGGTATGGAGTGTAAGACATTGTGAGGCCGTGTGGGGATGGAGCTGCAGCGGTTCAGGGCAAAGGCAATGCAAAGTGTGGGCCCTGTGGTCCCACAGCCTGTGATCCTCATGGAACTGCCCTTCCAGGTCCACTGGCAAGAGCTGGTGCAGGGGGCAAAGACCTTCTCTGAACCCTGAGGGACATGGTACCAATGCGGACGCGTGACTCTGCAGAGGTGGCATCTGCTGTGGCAGACTCAGGCAGTGATACAGATAATTCAATCTGTTTTGTCAGGAGAGGGAAAGGTAGAGGCCATATTCCCATCTCCTGCTGTCAGTCCTGGCTTTGCAGCAAAGCCTCTGTGTGGGTTTCATAGCCAGCTGATTTAACGTCTGGGCAAGGAGTCTGCAGGGAAGTGACTGCCTCTTACCCTCTTTTCTCTCTTTTTATTGTAATCCAGATAATGAAAGCAACGAGTGGCTGATCTGCCCATTGTGAACCCCGAGGAGATCCAGCTGCCAGCTTCTGAACATTCTTGTTATTTTAGATTAACCTCCTGGCCTGTGTGCCTTTTGGGGGGTCGAGACCAGAAATAAGGCAGTGAGACAGTTCAGTGCTTCAGCAGGACTGTTTCTTGCCTTCTGGTTCAGACTCCACATAATGTAGCTGGGATGCTTTACTCTAGAAATAGTCTGGAGAAAAGCTCCTTGCCAGGTCCTCCCAGTGTGCAGAGCCAGGAACCAGGAGCATGGGACAGAGGACGTTCCACAGGTTTCCCTCTCTCCCATCTATCATGAATGGCAGAGTGGGGAAGAGGCTCTGTGTTTGGTGAAGGTGTTCCTGATTATGGATATTCGGGGGACATGGGATGGTGGAAGGAGTGATTGATCTCCCACTGGATGTCTTCCCTCAGTGTGTGGGAAGGCAAGATGACTTGGGGCATTCTCCTGCTGGGATCAACACAGCCAGAGGACAGAGCATCCTGTCTTGTTAGATCCTGTCATTACTAACAGTGGTTAAACGTGTGTTTTCATGTATAACGTAGTGCATCTGTCCTCAGTTATCCAGACTCCTGCAGCCGAAATAAGGTCACGTCCCCAATGTGTATTAGTGACTCTGAAACCTCCCTCTGTATTTGATGCCCCCTTGTCCTTCAAACCATTGGCAGATGGATTTTAGTCTTACTACAGGGGTAATTTTAGGCTAGAGTGGTCCTGAATGAAATCTTGATGAGGCAAAGTAAAGAAGGAAAAAAATAGCAATCTCGGAGCTTCTGCAGTGCTCGTGTGTGCCTTATGATCTCTGCATGAAGTCTTAATGGTGCACAGCAATGAGCAGAGTACATATGCTCGATAAAACAGATGCTAGGCATGTTTCCCTAAATAGATCTTTTGCTAATTCAGCTCAGCTTTGGTTCTCTGCTTGCTCTGGGTGTCCAGTCTGTAATTCCCCTGATAAAGAACTTGCTGGAGATGCTATAGCTTGGCACAGAACTGTGACCAGGGACTTTAGCTTCCCTCAGATACAGAAGAAAAGGAAGGTCCCCAAAAAGTAGACTATCCATAAGTGACTGTAGATAGCCTCTAGCCATAGTTTTCATCTAAAGGGATTTGATCAGCTTCATTCATAAACTGGATCAATGCAGCAAATGAAAGTTAACATTTAAATGGCAAAACTGTTTCTTTTTGCTGCTTACTTCTTAGCAGGGACATCCAGGTAGTACCAAATTTACCCCACTCTCTCCTAGATGCCAGGTTATCTCACAGAATGTGTATTGGAAAATCTAGTGATGCTGACACTGAGTTAGCTGCACAAAAATTTATGGTTCATTCTGTTCTTGAAGTGGTCTGATATATAAAATATGTAAAATGATTTAAAAAGTTAGATAAATAACAGAGTGTGTGCTCTCGTTATTCATCCTTATGTTTAATTTAAGAACGTCCTTCATTTTTGTAATGAATGTGACACTGAACGCCACAGAATTTCCAGCCCAGGGCACTGCAGTACCCAAAAACCAGAGGCAAGATCTGAAAGAAGTTCTCCAATCCCCTGTGAGTGGTCTGCTGCCCCTCCTTCCTTGCCAGCTGAAGCTCTCAAACACAGCTATGGGCTTGGCTACTCAGAGGGATTTCCATGGCTTGGAGGGCTGACCAGACCTGTGAGCAGGGAATGGGTGGCTGAGGGGTGCAGAGCTGGAAACTCTCCCAGCCTGCAGCCCCAAATGCCCACCTCCTGGCTGCAGTAAAGGGGCAGGTCTCACCTCATAGTAGGACCTTTTCAAACATCAATTTTTATTGTTCTGAAAGGATGGAACAAGGCTCATTATTTTTCTGCAAGAGACATCTGGAAAATGATGAAGGGTCTGTGTCTTGCATGGTGGCCTCCTGGTTATGGCAGTTATCCATAACCAGGGTTTGTTCTCTGCTCTCGTGGAGAGGGTTTGAATCTGTAGGTCACAACTACCAGGTGATAAAGGTAGTTGTGAGGAAAAGGCTTATTAGGTGGGGAGGAACATTGCAGGAAAAAAAAAAAACCCTTAGAGATGATTCCAGGGAGAAGGGATAGAAGGAACAGGAATTGTAAGAGACAAGATAATTGCGTGAACCTCCGTAAAAGCCCCTTCAAACTATTATACAGATGAAGGGTACAGCCCTCAGCATCTCCTTTTCCAGATGCTTTTTAAAAGTAGAATGCCTCTGGGTGCATTTTGTGAGCATGGGGACTGTGTCAGTGTTAGGTGTGCTTTGACAGTATGTCTTGGAGACGGCTGCACAGGGAACTTAGTTTTTTGTATATTTTGCCTGCATCTTGTTAGTCTGAATGGCTGAGCTCCCTACAGCTGGAGTGGATCTAGGCTTCCCAGGAATCAGAACTCTTAATTTTTAGAATGTTTTCCATTGGAAAGAGAATGTTTTCAACTGGAAAGAGAATGACTGTTGAATTTAGGTACTTCCGGGGCTAAATAACTTTTGGGGCACCAAAACTCTTAATAAAATTACCCCTACACCACTGGACTGCTCAGGTCCTTGTGTAAATATTGCCAGTAAAAGCAATGAGAGACTCATTAAACATAACACTATTGCAACCTAACACGGGCTATAACACCAGGCTTCAAAAGGTCCAACCTACCTTCAGCAGATTCAGTCAATCCCCATTCCCATTATCTCTCTTTAAAAGGTACAGCTGATGGTAAGCAAGCTAGCTATATAAGTGAAAACAATCCAAGAGAATGAAAGTGTGGACAGTTGAGGCCAGCACCTCGAAATTCTCTGTTGCGTCACCAAGCTGGTACGTGACAAAGTATAAATGGATGAGGACAGCAAGAGACTGAGGTAGAAAAGTGCCTGTAGTAGGAGGTGAGCTGCCCCAGCAACAACAGTGCGGTGTGGTGATCAGTCCAGTTGTACCAGCTTGTTATCAATATAGAACTATTTTCTTCAAGTAAAGTAGCAGGGATGGAAATAGTTATTTCCTGATGTAGCTGTATTCAGTTGAGATTTTCTGTTAACACAGCTATGGACCATATGCCTCTGTGAGCATCACTGTAGCATCACAGTAGAATCCCCTGAGTTACTGGGCAGCTTTTGTAGCATCATTTGAGAGACAGTCAGCTCAGAGTAGCCCTGGAGCACCAACTGCTTTCTGATGGTTTTGTCTTGTGGAAATGTAAAACTGATAAGCAAGAAGTTAAGAAGACTCTATACTGGAATATCATTCCTGATTCTGGGGGTGAGAATTTTACCCACGACCCAAATATCACAAGATTTTATTTTTCAGCTACAATGAAAGCCTTAAGGAAACAGAGAGTGGTGTTCTGGTGTCGGATTTTTTTTATTTTAAATTTTTGTCCCTTTGGGCTATAAGACTGTAATTTTGTTCAAATGACCTCCTAAGAATTCGGTGTGCCTTTTGACCCTTGTCAGTAAAATAGACAGAAAGATTTGCAGAGGAAGAGAACAAGATCTTAATTGCGGGTAATGGAGTTGGAAGTCCCAATAGCAGACTGTTGAGATGTATTAACTCCATTTATTACAGGAAGATTCACCAGGAGAGAAGACTAAATGGGCAAACCTGGGAAAACGTATTATAATAAATAATTAAAAAGATAACTTTTAACTTACTGTATTCAGAGACTTAGTGTTTCATGAAACAGAACAACAAAAAAAAGATTTTCCCAAAAAGTGTGCTCCCAAAACAGTGCTGTGTATATGTTATGATTCAGATTTTTTTTCCCCAGCCTTTGAATTAATTAGCTACCATGTTGAATTCTAAGTGCAATAATTAAGCAAATTAATGCTGCAGTGAAGTTATTAATGAGGCAAAATATGCTAATATGCTTTCGATAAAGAACTCTCTTTTTCTCTCTTACCAAGAAACTGGAAAAGCTCTTTTATTTCAGGCCTAACACCTTATCTGGAGTTCTTAGAGAGAGGGTTCTCAGTCATATGCTGGTGGGCGAATGCTTAAAGCAGGGGTTAATATCCTCATTTTTAGACACCTGTAAAATCTTTCAGAAATGTTGCAGTAACAATGAAGTTATCAACTTGGTTTCTAGCAGCATCAATAATGAGGAAAGGAAGGTGTTCTATGACCTGTACCTCCATTATGGAAGAGGATAATACCTATTAAAGGATTGCTATTTTTATGAGGATATTCTAAATATTCAATTCATATGAAGCAGCGAAGGCAATTATTACCAAGACATAATCAAAAATACATTTCTCTATTCAGTGTGTCTGGTGTCATTATGTTTTCAGATTGCAAAAAAGTATTCTGCATTGACACATGATAGTAATTATTTAGTTGCTTGGAAATATGTGCGTGTAACAATCACAACAATAATAACTAATAACTGGTTTCTGTAAACTTTGCCCAAGTGTTTGGAGATGGGCATGTAATCTGTAAAGCCATTTAAAACATGACAATAAAAGACTGTTCCTTGAAATGCTAAAAGTATCCACCTATGAAGAAAAACAGTCATGTTATAACTTAGAGATCCATTGTATGGCTCCTGCTTTCTCTGTCTCTGCCTAACAACCACTTCTTTTAATCCCCAACAATCCAACAGACATCGCATTTCCCCCCACCGAGTTCTTGTTTATAAGCAGCTTCTATGACTTTTAGGTATGGCTTCTCTGGGAAAACCTTTCAGCCTCTTCTCTTTCACTCCTTACCTCTCCCTTGCTGTACTTTATCCCTCTTGTTATTTGCATCAGTTTGGTCGGATTTCCAAGTGCTGAAGGGCTTCTAACTGGTTCAAAGAGGCCCTCGAGCCAAGCCAGGCAGCTGTGTTCATTAGTTTCTTGTTTTTGTGTTTCATCCTTTTTTAAAAATTTTATTTTTATGTTCAGCAATATACATGCCTTGGAGATTTTCTTATCAATCTCATGAAAAGATATATTCTCGCTACCTCCCAGGATTTCATTTCCTTCCTTTAAACCTTCAGGATATTTTCCTGCTCATTTGCTGACATGTATTTTGTTTTCAAATATGCTGTTAGCAGGTCTTTTTTCGGTACCCAACTAACCCCTTGGACATATTTTAGCTATTCTGCAGTCAGTAAAAGTGGCTCAGGTAACATTATCTACTGTGTTTTAATTCTATGCCAAGAATAATCTCTCCTCTCGACATGGTTATTTCCTGGAAATGTTAATTTTTGAGCATTAGAGTGATGAGAAATAATTTCTCTAAATTTTCTCCCTGCAGGCAGTTTGACTGGTTTGCTGGACAGTGGTTGAAGTTCTCTGTTTAAAAAAAAGTTGGGAGTTTTCTGCTGCTTTGATCTGTAACTTCAGCATCTACTTCCCTTTGGCCTGTTCCAAGGCTAGCAGTTCATCCATATATTTATATCCTTACGGGCTGGGATCTGTATGGGATGGTCTCTGCTCCTTAGATCTCATCACTCACCACTTTTGCATCACTGGGGGTGCAGGTTTCATTTGATTACAGCACAACTCCCCCATGTGTTTACCCTCACCCGCCTTTTTGGTGCACGCTGGCTCCAGCATTATGGATCCCCACTCTTCCTCTTGCCATTTCTGCAGTGCCCTCTTCTGCAGGTCTAAATTTTCTTGCCTGATTTTTTTTGCTTTTAGATTGCTCTCATTCACATTGTGGCATTTTTAGAGCTCATCCCTGATGAGGAGACTGCTCCAGTGAAAGATTTGTGTGTTTGCATGTTAGAAGCCACACTGCTGTTCGGTGCCCAGCAGAACAGCCAAGAGGTCCCCATGCCAACTGGTGAGACTCCTTCTGCATGCCAGAGTTACGGATTGAATGGCCTTGTACACTGGAGCCTCAAAAACTGGTCTGCATTGAAGGCAGACATCCAGTCTTAGGGAATTAAGATAGGCTGAACTCCAGTTTATACCACTGTGTATTTGGGTGTCTAAACATCAGTTGTGGGTCTAAAAGCCACAGTACATGACAGTATGGGTAATTTTAGTAAATTATTTTTCAGTTGGGTTTTACAATATGATAAGGTAGTTGTTGCAACCTAAGTTAGAGGACATGGGAGGATGTAAAAAAGCAGGGCGAAGTATTTGATGGCATCTAGCAGGTAAATCAACAGGACACTTGTCCTTTATGGTCTGACTCTGGAAATACTATTTGTGCCTTTATTGGGTCTCATGCATGCGCCTTGAGGTGAAGACAGCCAGAATAGAGTCTGGTGAAGGTTCTCAGCTCATACAGCTTCTGCAATTACAGGGAATGCTGTAGTTCCCAAAAGCCATGTAGAAACGCAGGCACTTTCTGAAGAGATTCACTTCAAGAAGAGCACCCAGCTACAGCGTTTGGTGTTAGTTTCAGTGTGGTCATACCCTGGTTAAATTCAGACTGTTGCTATTTGTTTGTGTTCCTGAGTGCCTTGGAATCTTTGGCATGGATCTGGACCTTGCTGTGCTCACACAATGCACAATAGCAAAATGAAAAGTTCGCACATATCACCCTCTTCCCCCTGAAGACTGTCCTCTTAAATAAGAGAGGTTAAATAGGAGAGCTCTGATATCAAAGATTGAAGGTCTTTCAATTCAAAGGCCAGGATATTTTTCTACAAAATAATAGTGGCAGTGCCTAAAGAAGGCCTAAATGACTTAGGAGGAAATATGCCAAGAATGACTACAGCTCTTTGCATATTAGTTTGCTTTTCTGTACAATTTTCTTTGATCCAGAATGTGTTGCTGCTTCACTTATTGTGGAGGTTCTCACACAACTTCCTTAGTCAACAGCAGAACTCCATCAGGAATTCATTAGACAGTGTTTGTACAGATGTAAAGCTCCCTCTAAGTGATCATATTATTATTTATATTGGGCCTGATCCTGACCCTTAGTCACATAAATATTTCCCGAGAAGGCAGTCAACTGATGTGACAGAGATGACTGCAGCAGTGAATTTAAATTTCTGTTGCCAAGGCAGCAGTAACATTTTTCCTTGGTACATATGAATTTTGTTATTAATCTTAATTTTGGGGTTTTTCCCCTAGTTTTTTAATTGATTAAAATGAGCTACACTTCTATATTGTGCACTGTGCACACTTCTTCAAAAATACTTCAAGGTAAGTGAGGGACATCTTACTTTTCATGTTCCAGGAACCATTTCAAATTTTTATCTGTACATTGTCATGTGTGCTGTCTGGACTTCTGTAAGGTCTTTGACATGATCCCCCACAACATCCTTCTCTCCAAATTGGAGTCATATGGATTTGATGGGTGCAATGGTGAGTGGACTAGGAATTAGTTGGATGGTCTCATCCAGAAGATAGAGGTCACCAGTTCAATGTCCAGATGGACACTGGTGACAAATAGTGTCCCCCAGGGTTTGTGATGGGTCAAGAACTTAATCTTTACCAATGGCATAGGCAGCGGGATCAACTGCACCCTCAGCAAGTTTGCAGATGACACCAAGCTGAGTGGTGCAGCTAACACGCCTGAGGGATGGGATGCCATCCAGAGGGATCTGGATAGGCTGGAGAAGTGGGGCCATGGAAATCTCATGAATTTTGCAAGACCAAGTGCAAGGTGCTGCACCTGGGTTAGGGCAATCCCTGGTAGGAGCACAGGCTGGGGGATGAATGGATTGAGATCAGCCTTGCTGACAAGGCCTTGGAGATACTGATGATGAAAAACTGGACATGACCTGGCAATGTGAGCTTGCAGCCCAGAAAGCCAAACATGTCCTGGGCTGCAATCAAAGCAGCGTGGGCAGCAGGGTGAGGGAGGGGATCCTGCCCCTCTGCTTCCCTCTGGTGAGACCCCACCTGCAGTGCGGCATCCAGCTCTGGGGGCCCCAGTACAGGAAGGACAAGGACCTCTTGGGGTGGATCTGGAGAAGGGTCACAAAAGTTATCAGAGGGATGGAGCACCTCTGCTATGAAGACAGGGTGGGAGAATTGAGGCTGTTCAGCCTGGAGAAGAGAAGGCTCCAGGGAAACCTTATTATGGCCTTTCAGTACCTACAGGGAGCTTATAAGAATGTCAGGGACAAACTTTTTAGCAGGGACTGTTGCAATAGGACAAGGGGTAATGGCTTCAAATTATAAGAGGGTCGATTTAGAGGAGATATAAGGAAGAAATTTTTGACAATGGAAGTGGTGAAACACTAGCACAGGAGAAATGGTAGATGTCCCATCTCTGGAAACATAAAAGGTCTGGATGTGGCTCTGAGCAACCTGATCTAGCTGAAGATATCTCTGATAATGGTGGTTGGACTAGATGAACTTTAGAGGCCCCTTCAAACCTAAAATATTCCGTGATTCTCTGGTCACTGGTGGTCCAACACAAATGTCAAGCTTATGTGATACTATTGAATCTTGGGTCATTAACTGTAGAGCATAGCATTTCTGAGGTCATAGGACCCAATTATTTGGCTGACAATGCAAAGAGAAAAAAGAAGTGTTCTACAAATAGGGTAAGAAGAGAAGAACAAAGAGCTTATTCTCCTCTTCTGAGAGCATAGCTGTGAACATTTGGAGGTGTTGGAGTCAGAACATATCCTCTCAGTTGGAGTTAGCGGCTAGCCATCTCAATGCCAGGGGAAACAGCCCCTTTGCAATGAAGGTTGCAGCTGGTGATTGTTTTCAGCATTAAGCTCTGAGATGTAGGTTGGATGAGGTGACCCCAGAGGTTCCTTCCAGCCTAAGCCTATGATCCTGTGGGGATCTATTTCTCAGTCAAGGCTGGAAATGGCACTAGATGTTTCTTTGGCTTGAAAAAGTACTGCCACTGTTGTATGTGTGAGTGTGTGTGCATGTGTAAAAATGTGAATGCTCTTCCTGCTGCAACAAGTGACTGTTTGGGCTCTGTGTGCATGAGGGAACAGGACACTTGTGATGGATAAAACTTGATCCAGGATGCATACCAAATCTCTGCTGGAGGCAAAGGCTTTCCAGTGAGAGGAGTATGGTATGACCAATGAAGGCTACTTCTGTTCTTCAGAACACACAGTTCTTCTTACAATATTCAGTTTGAGACAGGTGGCAAAGCAGATTCACCATGCTGCTGCTTCCCTGCTGTGTTGAGTTGAAAGCTTTGGCAAGCAGCGGAGAATTACCACTTTGGAGGCGGAAAGCTAATGTGCAATAGTTAGGACAGAAGAAGTCTCACCAGGGATATAGAGGTGCCTGGCTTCCATATGTCTTCATAAAACCACTTGAAAATGGTCCTCTTGATTCTGAGCTCCTGTAAAACCATATTCCTTACATGAATGTAGTGAAAAAAATAATCTGTCAGTCTGGAGACACTGAGGAGCACAGAGAAGAAATAAAGCATTAGGTTTCAGAAATGCACATCTTCCTGAGGCACCCCTGGGAAGCTTGGTCTGTATATCAGTGTTGAGTACAGTTGGCATATGAGGGCAGAGCAGTGATTTCCCTTCCCAAACACCACACATCTTCAGCCCATCTGGAGCACAGCATGGTTAAACTTATGGTGACTGAAGGCTCTACGAATGAATCTAAAGAATGTACTGAAGGTTCCTCCTTAGCCAGCTGTTTGCATCCTCTGTTGGGATCCCTCATGCTAGCGATGGATGGCTTGCTGGCAATGACAAACCCTTGCACTGATGAAGCTGCACAGTGTACGTGGGCTCTGTCTGGCTGTGTCCTCTTTAATCAAATGATTTTATACGGCACAAATACTTCCAGGCTGGTGCTTTTGTTTTAGCACAGGCTGGTCTGCACTGGACTGACTGCATGTGCCTTGTTGCCTGTCTCCAGCCCGGTTCAGGGCACCTTAGAAGGAATATCTGTTTTCATTCCAACTGGCTGAGACATAGACTTCAGATTTGTGTTCTCTTTTGCATCCAGGCAATAAATCTTGTAATAGCTTAACTTTTTATATGAATGCTGCCTCAGGCAAGGACTGTGTGGCCTAGAAAACAGGAGGTTTAATATTTTATAAAATCTCCAAATGCTGTTTTGCTGCTACCTCTCCTTGAGTGAACGGAAGCCACAGTGGTTTGACAGACCTCCAGACTCTGAACAGCATCAAGGAACAGAAATAATCATGGACCATCTCAGTTAACTGACATTACACAGAAATCAAACACGGGGGAAAAATGGTTAGAGTGAAAACACTTCAGGAAATCACAATCCATTTGGGGAATAAGCAAAATCTTAAAAAACCCCAACCCGTGCCCTGCAGGTAAGTCATTTAAGGGAAATTGGTCACTTGTCTCTAATAGTGGCAGGGCTGGGGTGTGTTTTGAGCTAGGCAAACAGTTCACATGAAGGTAGACATGAGATAAAACAGTGAAGTCAACAGCCTGGTTCTGTTCTTCAATAGTGTTAGAAATTTGAATTTTTGAGGGCACATTACAGTGGCCACTTTATTTAGGTCTATTAGGCACCACTTGCAGCAAGCCATTGTGGGGGGCAGCTGGACTTTTTCTGCTGGAGGAGTACCTTGCATCCCCCAAAACAGAAATAGTTCCCTTGTTGTGTGTGTGTTAGGACAGATCTGTGTGACAGCGGCACTTACAGATTCATCCATCAGATTCGTCAATACTGACTTAGGGCAGCTTTTAGACTTTGATGCAGTTGAGGCCCTTTTGTCTTCCTCATCTGTCTCTGGTCTCAGGATAGAATTTTGGAAAACCAAGTGAAAACCAAACCATGCAGAATGAAAGAAGCCAAGAGACTCCATGACGAAGCTTAAGATTGTAGCATTTTGCATTTTTCCAGGTATAACTTACACCTTTCTGGAGGTAAAAAGGATCCTGTCTGCTGCTCTTGGTATCTTATGCAATCTATTCCCAATAATGCAATATATAAAGTAGTATCCTGTGATGTAGTCCAATGATTATACCTCGGTTATGGGCTGAAGTTATTGTTGGTAGGACTTGGGTCAGGAGAGCACATACAGGTGTTCCTGCCATGGAATTCCCTAGGGTTGAATGAAAGAGAGGGAGGAAGTAGGGGGTTGTGCCTTCCCCCCTTGCCTTTTTTTAGTGTGATGGACTATGACACGTCACACGCTGTGGTTGCATCCACTCCTCAATTTTCCCCCTTAAAATGACTGAAGCCAGCCAGGAACGGCAACAGGGTTCACTCTAATACTTGAAATGAAACACAGGATTAAATGGTTAGCAGAACTGTATTTGTACAGCCCCTCTGGAGACTGGAATGAATTGGTTTGAGTCAGGAGCTCACACTGCCATTTGCAAGCCCTGCTTGGGTTTTCTCATTTTAAGAATAAGCTTAAAATGGTCAGGGAGGAATCCAGTGTTGCAGAACCTGAATGCATTTCATCATTAGCTTCTTTTTTTTTTTTTTAAACAGCTGCTGTTCTGACCACATTTTCAACCAGAGCCACCTGGTGAACAAAAACGAACAGAATCACTTCTTGGAATTTGTTATCTCCAGGTGGTATTACTACCAGTTGAGAAAGATATCAGGTGGGACAATTCATATCAGTTTTTCTCAAAAAGAGATGGGGGAGAGACAAATGATGGCTCTTGAACATGCTGCACTTATTCATCCATAACAACTGAATGGGTTAAAACTTGAAATGTGTTCAGCAAGGGTAAGTGGGACCAAGACCTTCCACAAAGGTTGTGATAAATTACTTTTGGAAAGCCACTTTGCCCTTCACATGGGTGGCAGATGAGGAGTCGCCAGGAGGCTGAGCTGGCAGTTCAGGGTGATAGGGCTTCAGGGTGCTTTTTTCTATACTTCCTTCGAACCCTCTGCTCCCATTTTGTATTTTCATACCAGAGCAGCTGCTCAGCTTGCTTCAGCATTGCTTCTGCTTTCTGCATTCCTGCCCTTCATTCCTGCACAGGTCCCTCACTCCCATCTGTTTCTCCTTCCCCTTATGTCATCAGCCTCTTGTAACATACACCTTGGGATACCAATCCTACAGGACATCCTCCATGGAGCTTGTTGCCTCTGTGCAGAGAATAGTGGTGGGGGGGTTGCAAACAGCGCCAGAGAGAAATCCCAGACAATTAACAATTCAAAAAATAGTCAACCTGGGCTCTGTCTAGTCTCTCTTTCTTCCCTTCCCCCTCCTTCTCCCTCCCTGCTTCTTTCTTGGGGACTTTGTCCTTTTTTCTGGAGCTGTGCTTGGCATGTTGATGCAGGTCCAGTGTGTGAAAAAACAGGCTGGGTCTGGTTCTGCATTTAAGGGGGATTTCTTTACAGCCATCTGCCATCTCGAAAATTAAAGCAGGGAAAGGTCATTAGGATAAACTGATTTGCTAAACAAAATGGTTAACAACTCATGAATAAAACTTTTTAAAAAAGAGAATATCCTGAAGGGAGGGGAAAACATTATAACAAGAAAGAAACACACCCCAAAAAACCCACAGTCTGCCCACGCTGATCTCCACCCACCCCTTTCCACATCATTCCCATCCTTTCGGGGAAGGGACTGGTCCCCTCCTTTCCTTCCTGAGTCCCCCTCCCTCCTCCTACTAAGCCCCCATGCCCTTGTGTATGCCTTGCAATCTGTGCCGGGTATGTGGCCGTGAGCTTCCTAATGACTTCCACTGGTAATGTCCAGGGGCCTTTGTGCCTCCTCTTAGCAAATTTGCAGCAGCAGCAGCAGCAGCAACCGAGTCACTTTTGTCCCTTGCTTGCTTCAGCAATGCTTCCTCCCTTTTGCTGGGTTTCTTGCAGGTCACACACAGGAGCAGTGAGCCTGCCCCTGTGCAGACAAGAGAGAACTCACAGCCCTGTACAGGCACAAAAAGCAGCAAAATCCTCCTCCTTCCCCTCCCCCATTTCAGCAGTAAGGAATAATAAGGATTATAGGGAAAGCTGGCTGTTCGAATATGGCTCGCTGGCCATGCTGGCCACAGCTACTGCACTGCTTATCTGGGCTAAGCCTGACAAGGGAGTAAGCTACCTGAGATGGAAAACAGGAGGTGAGGGAAGCTCACAAGCCACCTATCACCTGCTTTTGTTTCTCTGCCCAGCAATCAGTCCTCTATATTCCCTGATGAGACCTTAGGACAAAAACAAGCAGTAGATAGTTTCCGTGCTTGCTTACCACTCTGCAGGGCCTGCCCTAAGCACCAGCTCTTGTGGTCCCCTAATGGAAGAAATCCTTAAAATGTTTGGGGTACGCAAGACCTGCTAGGGGCTGTGGGGGTCCTCTTGGAGATGGCTGAACGGTGCCCCTAAAGATCTGAAAAAAGCTCCTGCAAGGAGCACTGTGAGACTGTTCAAAGGGATTGTCTCTGAGGGTGAGTGTCACATCTACCCACACAGCAGTGCTCTGGATCCTTGTCCTTGCCCTGCCCTCTAAACCACCGAGGTTGTGATACAGCCTTCACTATCTTCCCCTTAGGTCTGCAGGAATGATGAGAACTGCCCATAACTTTAAGAAAAGAAGCTTAAAACATCCAGTGCCTAAGGGATGCATGCCTACCTCTTCACGGGCAATGAGGGCACAAAGGGGCTGTGTCTGGCTTTCTCCCCTCACGTTGTTCTTCTCACCCACAAGTTCCTGATATGGGAAAATCTCCCCCATGCTCTGGCAATTGCCAGAGAAACTCAGGCATCATTTCATCCACTCAGCAGGATTTTGACCGTGTGCAGCCAAAAAAGCTGTAAGTGTTTTGGTGTGGGATCTCTGGAGTCAGCTTCTTTCTTAGACTCACCAGGCCATGCTGGCAAGCATCTAGATGGGCTTGCTTCTTCCCCCATCTCCCCCCTTCTCTTGCTTCTTCTATGTATGGACAAAGCCATGCACTACCAAGGCCATGGGAAGAGGGTCTGAGAACACCAGGGGATGGAAATGAGAAGCTAAGCTGTTGGGAGATGGGGTGTAATCAGGCCTGGATCCCATCTGAATCATGGTTTCGTCATGGATCAGAACCACTGGCTCTGCTCCCATGGTCCACCCGTGGCCTGCCAAACAGAAGTTTGGGGTGGGGAGTGCTGCCTTGCCCGAGCTGCTGAAGGCAAACTCCACGGGCTATTATGTAAGCCCTTTCTAAAGCTACTTTTTGTTGGTATGTTGGGAAAAGTAAGAGCATGTTAACGAAATTTCCCATTTATTTATCTGAAGTCTGATGACATCAATTGAAAGACATCCATTCAGCCAGTTCTTTCATAGTGGCTTTTAGTGTGTGCTCTTTTCTCTTTCCTTTCTCCATTTTATTTAGTTTTAGAATGGTTAAAACGAACAGTATTAGGGGGAAATGGAAGTACTTGACTGAAAAGAATTAATGAATATTGTTATAGCTATTGCTACAGCAGAGTTCAGCTTTTCTATTGGTCTTGCTAGTGAAAGCATCAAACAGCCAGAGCAGACAAGGACGGTCCCTCTGACCATGCAGCTGGCTTTATCATCAAACTCAAGTGGGCAGAAAGGCATTTTCTGTGCTTTTATTTAACTTCCCAGTGTAAATGAAGTTGGCCTACATCGCTGATATGCACCTATATCAAACTCATACTTGACTTTATAAATTGTTTATAGAATTCACACCATGAATTTTGCATAGAATAGTTGCAGAAGAATTGTGCCCGGACTATATTTGCTTTCCCATGAGCGAGGTGGTGAGTACTTAATGTTTAATTGATTAAGAAGCAGGACTGTCCAATATATTTTCTTTCTAAAATGCACAGTATAAAATGAGAATCTGTAACAACTAAGGTCTAAACACCACCAGGAGAAAAATCTCAGGAATCTTGAGCTGCAGAATCATTTATAAAGAGAAAACTTCAAAATGGGTGATAGAATAAAAAAAAATGTTGTTCCTAGATTAATTTTTACACTCATTATGCCTCATTTTCCCTTAACTTGTCCTACATAAGAACGTGTAGCAGCTACTGACTGCTGTTTACATATGCAGGTGATTTTTCCTTTGGTTTTGGGAAGTAGAATATGCATTTAATATGTTGCTGACCTGCTTTGATCTTTGACAGTCATTAATGCAATTTTAATTTTAATTTTTGGACTTCCATGCTTATATTTAAAGTATTAACCCTGAAACATCATTCTTCTCCAGGGATGTGATTGCTCCTGACTTGATCTATTTAGAGTTAGAAAGAATCAAAGAGCCCTACAGGGTTGTGGCAAAGCACTCGAGGTAAGTGTTTTTCCCCCCATGTATTACTTATTTATTAAAGCTGGTGGAGCATAACTAAAATGGAGAAAAAGACCAAAGAAATACAGAATACAATGGCCTTCAGATTTTAATGGGAGATATGGCTGGAAGCAATTCCTGAATTATTAAATAAATCGATTTTATTCTTGCAGTCACCCTCCAAGGTGTATTTGTCAGCCTTATTATATTAATCTTCAGTGCTATTCAAAACCACTTACAGAGAAACATGTTTTTCCTGGCCACAATTCTTCAGCCCTCCTAATTAAACATGAGATTTACATTATAGGTACAGCATTCTTTCCTTTTCTTTCTCTTTTTCAGCGTTCATTTTTCTTTTCCTCAGTCAGTTCTCCCCATGTTTGTTTTCTAGGCCCAAAGACAAATAGATGTCAGGCTAACAAACCTGTAGGCAGCCCCGTTGCCATTTAAAATTCAAGACCTACTGGCTGTGAACATTTTTAAGATAATGTGTGCAGCACAGTCCTGCTTCTACTGTTCACGGAGGATGACAGGGCACAAAGCGTTAAACAGCCTATTTGTGACAGCAGGGTTGTGATAAAAGGTTATTGCACAAAGGAAAATACTTAAAAAAAAATTTGATTTATCATTTAAGTGGTTCTGTGCTCTCTCACTCTCTCTCCGTGCAGATGCACACTACATAAAATCCATTTGCTCAGCTTTTCCCATGAGTAATCCCACCACAGTGGTTTGGAGCAAAAACCTGAAGAAGCAATTGAGAAAATTCCGGTATTGAAAGTTATTATTAAATGCCCATCGATAAACCAAATGTGCAGGCGTGCTGAGAGGGGGAGAGGAAAGTAGTAAAGTATTTATTTCCCAAAGATCAACTTTACAGTCTCCAGCAATTAAAAATGGATAAAGGCGGTGCATTCTTCCCCCTTCCCCCAATTGTCAGTGGTGTCAGTGCTCAGCACACTGAAGCATGGAAGGAAATTGGGAGCAATTTTTGCTGCTCCCTTTATGGAGGAGAGTGAAGATGCTCTGCTGAGAATGAACACTTCAGAGCAGTGGCATGGGGTGCACCTTTTGTGACCATTCCCTCCACCAGCATCTTTGCTGGAATACAGATTGGGAGAGGTCTGTGAAGAGATGAGTGCATGGAACTCAGAGGTGAGGTACTTTACAGCTCATGCCTAGAGGTTGTGCTTTTAAACAGAGTTTCTTTGTACACGCAAAAACATCTCCAATGCTCTGCTGCTTTCTGTGTGGGTTTACCACAGTGAAACAGAGCACAATGGTACTTAAAATAGATGACTACCTCTCTAGAAAATATATGCCCGCTGTGTAGTGTTCTTCCAGCTGACTCTCTGCTCATTGTTTTTTCCAAGATATGTAATTTTTATTATTACACATTGTACCCATAAATAATATGCAACTTGAGAAAGAATGAAAACATTCCTCAGCTCAATTAAAAAGCAGGTTATCTCAAGGCTAGAGCTGTTGCCAAGTACGTAATGGCTGTTTCACTTTACTACCACAATCACTTTATTGCCAGAGCCAGGCTCATTACTTTGGGCTACTGTTCATCTCAAGGCTTTGCTCTGAGCAATGCAGAAGTTGGGTAGCTGCCTCATCTCAGGAACTACTCTGGGAAACACTGTGCCTCTTGCACACCCTCCCCACTTCAGCTTTGCTGCAGGGGACAATAATTCACTGTTAATCTATGGGCAGCAAATTACATCAAGCCTTGTGCTGAGCAAGGTGTTTGGGAGCAGAGACCATTCCCCACTTCCCTTTATTCCCTCACTGCTGCTTCCCCCTCCCTGCAGCCCCCAGCTCTGTGAGCTGACAGACGGGCCCATGCCCACTGTTTTCATCCTGTCGGATGCATGGTGAAATGAGCCCGGGCAAGACACAGCCTGGAAGTTCCTCTTCTCTTGTGCAGCTCCTGTCCTTAAGCTGCAGTTGAATCCTCAGTAGTGAGGGCACAGGGTGGGATGGCCACAGGAACAGACCCACACCACTCAGTGATGTACCATCAAAACTTTTTTTACTTAGCAAGGGTGAGTTTAGTGGGTGGAGAGCGACTTTTTCATTCCAAGAATCCCATTCTATCACATACAGAAGCACGACACACATGAATCAGACCCCCAGCCTCACTCCAGTCTAGACCAGCACCCCAGACCCCGGGGGGCAGATGCTTCCTCTGACAGAGGCACATGACAGGTCCTTGGTAGTAGCTCGGCCTCTACACGGGGTGGTTCCACCTGGGGCAATAGCTGCTTCACAGTGTCAGCTGTCCTAGTACATACGATCTCCTGCCCCCAGGAGACTGCTGTTTTTAACTATTTATTACTTTCTAAATTAGACTGTTGGCATAAGCTGCCAATGACTTTGCTAATTACATTGCCCCAGGCCAATCTCTCTGACTTACTCCTTACTAAGGCCAATTAGCAGTTGCCAGAGCGGTTTCTGTCACCCGCTGGCCTGCCGCCCCAAATACGAGCTCAGCGACAGTTATATAACAAAGTTCACCTAAATCCTGGTTTTCTGGATCATTATTTCAATCAGATAGAGCTGGGCAGATGCAGGCAAGGTCTCACAGGCAGTCTTTTGGGGAGGCTAGTGCCCAGGACCTTCTCAATAGAGATCTCACCAATGGTTTTGAAAGAAATGTCTAGAACCCTATCTGGTCCTCTTCTATCTCAGCCTTCCCATGACTTCTTTTGAATACTTTGGAACTAATTTGAAGCAGACACCGGACAAGCTCCATCTGCCCTGTGCATGAGTGCATGGGGATAAATCCACTTTTCCATGACACATGAGGTTATATAACACACATTGCTGTTAGTGATTGTAGCAGAGAGACTGCTGGTTTTCCTGCCTCCGTGTAAATCTGCAGGACATGCATGAAGATAAGGCAGTGACATGGAGCAGGAGAGGGACAATGTGTGTTTCCACCCTTTTCTTGCAGTCCCTTAAGGATGCAGTGCCCCTGCTCAGAGGTGAAATGATTGGTGATTCTGACAGTGAACACATTGGTCAGTCTCATTTTTCAGTGGAGCACTCCACCAGAAATCTTGGGAGGCTTTGTGGGGTTCTTGCAGAGAGAAGCAAGCCTTTTGTAACACAAACTCAGAGAAGAGATTATGCAGCCCTGTTGGTAGCTGAATGGTGCTGTTTTTTTAACCTTGTTCTGTTTTTAAGCTTATTTGAATTATGCCAAAGCAAGGGCCTTGGTGGGCCAATTAGTCAAACATTGCTGTTGATTTTAATCATGGAAATTACACAAGGCTGAAGCTTTTCTCCTTTGGTTTTTCTCATCTGCACTCCACTGTGGAATGTGATTGCACTGCTTATGTTTATGATATCAGTGCCAGAGCTAGATATAAACTAGTCCATCTGGGTTCTGCTAGCGAGGTAGCAACAGTAGCAAAAAACTTCGTCCAAGGTTTGCATGACCATCACTGTAACACTACAGACACAGGATTTAGTTCCATTTTTATTTACCAGCCAGCTGGGGTGAGAAAGGAGGCATGGTCAAGATTGGGGAAGAAGGCAGCTGTCAAGGATGCCCCTTTTACTCAGCATATAGGAAAAATGATGAAAAAGGGCTAAGGAGAGCTGATCTAGCACAACATGGCTTTTGGGCACACGGGTGGCAATGGTAAAATGGAGATGGTTTATTGAGGTTTTCAGGTGGAGGGAAACTAGGCATGATTTTGACAACAGGCTCAACAGAACCAGTTGGAACAGCTCCGTTGCACTCACGCCTCTGGACTGCAGTCTGCGCACCAGCACACAATTAGTTCTGAGGATGTATAGCCTCATGTCACCAGACCTTTCCCAACTGGAGCAACAAAATGGCTACTTGAGATATACAGTAAATTCCACTCCTTCACGGCTGCGGTGCTGGCAACTCATCCTCAGAGATTCACTTCACTGAATTACTTCATGCAGTTGTTTGTGTAGACACCAATAAAGTCTTTGCACATGCCTTTGAAAGTAATTTATAGCGAGCACTGTAGAGTTCACTAAATATTCCTGGTGCTAAATTCTTTACAGGGAATCATTTGAACATGATGATATCCTTATCCACTTTCAAAGGCAGAATTGGAGAGGTTTTAATGATAGCCACTGTCTATGCATTTTATGCATTTTGGCTGAGTTTTTCAAAGCATGTAGGTAATGAGGACATCCAATTCCCATCAATTTTAGAGGCACCTTAAAAGGCTTTATAAATCTCAGCCGTTATGCTCTAGCCAAGAAAGGAAGATTGATTTCCATAGTGAGAAAAATTTTAGCAAAGTACTGATAACGCACTATAATAATGTCCATGATAGCTCACAGAAAAATTAACCTCATTATCTGCACCATGTATGAATTTCTCTTCTTAGTGGCTTACCTTGCATATCAAGGTAGTTGAAGGCTGTGATTGCTGGTGTGGTTGATGTTACATTAAGGCTGAAATTGCTAAGTACTTATATTTTTTTCTGCTATCCTCCTGGACTCATGAAGTTGCTTAGATTGCTTTACGCAGCAATGTCACTTAGATTGGACTAAAATTTGTCTAGGAAACAGTTTCCTATTCCTAGAGCTTCTAGACATGTTTTGTAGGAGCTGAGGTTTTTCTGGCAAGATTTTTTCAGTTCAGATCAGTTCAGCTTTGATCACTTTTGACCACTCTTTTTATGGTATTTTCTTCCTCCCCTAGGTTTTTCTTTGCTCTCCTTTTGATTGAATGGAATTTGTGCTTTCTTCTGTAAATCTGTGATCCTTAAGCAGACTGGAGACTTTATATAAATTTCTGTGAACTACAAGCTTATATATAAGCTAATATATTTCAGCCCTTGGATTGCTCACCGACTGTTTTCCAACAGATTTTACTTTAGGTTCATAATTTTGAATTCGAGCTGCTTTGATTATATACAAGGGGTAAAATGATGTCTTTGCTAAAGGCAGTGATGTGGGAGAGAGAGATGGTGCTCTTAGTTCACATGCATGTGTTTGCGTACAATGTGGGAATTTGTTCTTAATTCAGGAATTGCATGCATGTAAATTGCAATTGATACACATATATATAGCTGTAGAAACACATAGATATTGTCACTGCAGCTCTCACCACTGCTGTCTCTCAGCACCTGTGGCTTCACCTTCCAAAACTCCCAGTGCCTCTCATCTTACATCCCCAACCTCACGCGGGCAAACTGAGGCCCAGGCTGCCAGCTGGAGTGAGTGACAAAAAAGTGACACTTTTTGCATGCACTGTGTAATTTAGTGGGTGAGGAGCATAAACACTCATCTCTTGATGTACAATGGTTATATCCAAGTGGTGGGACCTGGTAGTTCCTCCTGGCTACTGGTTCTGGTTAGAGAGCATGGCCATGTTCTGCCTGTTGAGGTGGGCTGAACACCTGATGTGGGGCAGCCTCTTCTGTGCCCCAACTTCTGTGCAGTGGCAGCCTCCCCCTGCCTCCTGCACCTACGTCTTCACTGACCACCCATCTTATGAATGGGTCTTGATATAGAAAGAGCTACTATAGTACATATGATGTATTTAACATCTATACTCTCAGTTGGGTGGGGTTCAGCTGGCCCAGCTTCAGCACCACACCAGGTTTGTGCTGAGTGTCTGAGCTCCTGCTATTCCAGATGTAAGCACAACAGCTCTCCAGACTCCACTGACTAGATCGTGACAGGGGACAGTACCAGATAACAAGGGAAACCACAACATATAACCATGGCACATGGACTTGGTTCATACCTATGTCATAGATACCTCATGGTGGGGAAAAATAAACACACCCCTAGAGACTGTGTTGGGCTCACTGCTGTGCAAACATATCGAATGACCATTCCTACAGTTTGGCAGACAAGCTGTAAAAACTCAGCAGCTCTGTATGGAGAGGTTTTATTGGGAGATGGGGTGCTGTACTGTGTACTCTCCAAAGCAGAGCTATGCATCTAGTTCCTTCTGTGGAAGTTTGCATAGGAATGAAAATGTGAATTATTTGGCTCAGGTCAGTCACTATTATGTGTCTTGCTGAAAAATGTATTGGTTTCTTACAGGCAAAGCTATTCCCATGAATGCACAACACTAAATTCATCCTTGTTATATGCTCAGTGAGTTACACTTGGGGTGAGTTTCATCCAGAATTTTTATAGGTATCAGAATTATATAAAGCCATAATTATTAAATGCTTCCTTTTTTTAGAGCTGCAATATGTAATTGTCATGTAAGTTGCTGTGGTTTATGCCTTTAGTTACATTGCCAAGGTACTTAATGTTTAATAAAATCCTTTCATAACCCTTTGTCATTAATACATAACTTGAAAGAGCTGGGACAACAGCCGTGGAATCTAAATGAACCAGTAAGCTTGGCACTTTTTAGTCTTCCTCATTATGTATCTTTCAAAGTAGGCTAGTGCTAAACCAGACAGACTTCCTGGAAAGTATTATTAAGACATACAAGACTAGTGCTATACGAAGGAGCCCTGTGAAACAACTGTATATAGGCTAATTTTGTTGGTAATGTTCATTTTTTTCAGAAAAAACCCTGAAAACAGTATCTTGTTAGAACAAAATGTTCATTGAAGTGTGTTTCTTTTTTTTTAAAATTTTTAAATAAAGTTACTCCATATGCTTAATAAAGTTCCTTTACTAAGCAATTATGGCATTTTGTTCATTATGCATTGCACCTTGTCACATGCAATGAAGGAAACAGCAAACCCTTTCTCTGTCCTTGAAAACCAAAAATGTAAATAGTGGCATTAGTCCCAAGGGAAGAGCTGTGTTAACTGTGGAGCACTGCGTTAGAAATCCTGGATATTGTATGTCCCCATTGTTTAGTTAGTGTGGGGTGGTTACTGTGGGATTTAAACCATATGTCGCTTGAATTCCAAAATTGGCCTTTTCAGTCAGCTGTGCTTTATCATTCAGTATTGATCACAGATAATATGCTTTGCAAATTAGGGGTGGTTACAGTGCCTTTGTCCATAATAGATGTTGTCATTCATGTAGAATAGCCTGAAAGTGAAGAACATTTTAAATGGGGTTAAAGCTTCTATAGTCATCATTAATGAATTTTCTAATGCTGTCTGGATTCCATAATCGTGTGAAGATCAATAGCTATTACAGTATAATGTAAACAAACAGAGAATCCATTAGGAATGGAGGGGTTGTGCTGAAGCATTTTACTTCTTGCCTACAATGGTACATTAGTTATTACCAAGGCAAAACTGAATAATTGAGTGTATAAAACACAGCCTGAACGAGATAGTGATTAATGAAAGTGAGGCTATAGCTGAACGAAGACAGTCTTAGTACCTTTTTAAAGTGAAATGAATTTGAACAAATTTAGCTGCAGTAGCAGGATCTCTTTTAGGTATTGCTGTGGTGCTGGAATACTTATGAACTGGATGTTTGAAAACAGTGAAATAACAAGACAGTTTTGTTGTCTCACACAAACACTTACATTGTGGCAGGGCATAGATGCTCTGCTGGGGTGGGACCTGCATTACCACAGACACAGGAGAAATGCAGAGGAAATTGAAGCTCTTGTCCCTGAAGGGCATGGTCTGAAACAAAAAGCATAAGAATAAGAAATAAACAAGGAGGTGAAGGGATGACAGGAAGAGTGGCTGCTGTTGAGCTTCTCTCAGCATATTTTAGCATAGTCTGGATAGCTGTGAATCTCTCATCCAGCTGGCGATAGCAGCCTCCCCCTAAGTCCGTCGCTGAGTTGTGGCATTGTGAGCATTAGCTGTTGCAAAATGACTGAACGTTGAACTCAGATGACAGCACAGCAAAATCCACCACAATGGAGCCTGATAAAATTCATTTCTTTCGTACAGTCTGTGATACTGGGTCACATGTGTGGTTACTTTAGAGCTTCATTAGCTTGATTGCAATGACAAACTCAGAGGTATCTCTTGTCCTTATTTGCAAGGAACATTGTATTTCTTCTCATCGTTGTGTGCCATTTACTGAAGCACTCCTTAGCAGATAATACAAGAAGCTCAGACCCGGGCACTTCTCAGGGTTTGGTGGGGCTGAGCCTATGGAGACCTATTGGTGCTCCTGTGCAGCACTTGGACAAGGCTGTGACAGTGTATTTGCATGGATGGAGGATAACTGCCCAAGACTGAAATGTGTGTCACCTTCTACCTGCCAGCTTTCAGTGGGAAACGTCACCTGGAATATCTGTCATGCTGCAGAAAACTGCTCCAGTCTATTTCCCTCTCTGCTTACCTACATTACAAAAGAAATAAGAAATGTGTGAGCCCAGGATGTAGCACAGCCCCAGTTCGTGGTGGTTTGTTCCATAGTGTTTTGTGGTTGGTTGACTTCTTAAGGGGAACTGTGGTGTGACACCAGAGGACCCACCTGCCTTGACCGCCACAGGATTTCTCAAGGATTCCCAAGGGGTTTTTTTTATGCTGTAGTGCAAACCTTACTGTGACTTTGTGATTCGGACATTCATAAACCCACATGTCCCACATATCTAGAGTCAAGTAAGAGCTGACCTCACTTAGCAGACTTTCCTATGAGGTGCCATTAATGTCTCTACTCAGCCCCCTATTTTCAGGAAATTTCCAGGAAATTTGAGTTGGCTTGTTCCTCTGTGATGTTTGAAACAGCTTGAAAGCAGGCCATATGGAACTAACAAACAGAGGAACTGCATCTCCATATGAACCTGAGGAACAGAAAAGGGGGCAACAGACTTCTATCTCAAAGAAGTTTCCACTCCATGACACATCACAACTGAAATACAACACAGCGTGTCACTTGCATGAATATAAAGTTACTGCTTTCCATTTACCAGCACTTACACCCTCCAAGGAGCCCAATCAGTTACGAACATATACTGGGGCGCCTTCTCTGTCCTGTCTGTGATGCTGAGATCTCCAGTCATGTCGCTGCTTCCATTTCTGTGGCAAGGCACAGAAGAGCATTTGGCTTAATCTTTCCTGAGCTGACAGTTTGCTATTTGTGGCATTTTCTCAGATTACATACTCTGTGTAGCTGACAGTAGCTCGTGATTTTCAGCAAGTGGAATGCAAGGGAATGATATGCATCCCTGGAAGTCTGGTAACACATCCACAGTGGGCTATTCTCAGAACCCTGAAACACTGAGCCTGGGTGAACAAAGGGCCTGGAGAACCTGGATCCACTGGTGCCTCCAGCCAGCCACAATTGTCCCCATGTTCGCTATCCAACTTCCAAAGTATTACCTGATTTTTGTCCAAGTGCAGATTTGCAGGACTGAATCCAAAGAGCTGATCTTATTTCAAACCTGGGTTTTCTTTTTTTCTGTGTCTAAGAAATAAGCCTGCTGTAATTACCCTGGTCTGAAACTTGGCTGAGACAAAAAAAGGGTGAAAGCATCGTGTAATTTTCTGCTATTTCTGATTCCTGAGATCCTTCTGGAGCCTTCAAATTTTGTGCAACTATCGTGTCTCTTGGAACATTTTTCTGTCATTCTAAATTGTCTTGCATTTGTGGTAAGCTCTCGAGGCTAATTGCTGCAGAGCTGTACCTTTAGTCCTCAGTGCTTCACATCTCCAGGCTGCGGACTGGTCACGTGTGGGTGCAGATCCGCCATGGCTCACTCTGAGCATAACTCGTTTGGCTTGTGTGGCTTATTCTTTCAGAGACAGCACTGGCAGAGCAAGGCTACATCCTTTCCTTGCCCTGCAGGGACAGGGAAGCATTTTAGTCACTTCTGCACCACCACGGTGCCTGGACACTGCAGGGAGCCCAGGCCTGTGGGCACTGTGTGTCCCTGCCCTGGGAATGGCGGGAGCCTGTGTTGGGCTCTGCATGGAGCTAAGCTCCACACAAAAATGATCATCCCAGCTCTGCTGTTAAATTAGACAGAACCCAAGGGTGCTGGCTCTGAGGAGAAGGGACACCACCTGGCTTATGTCCATGGACCTCTTCCCTCCAAAACAAAGCAGCCTCGTGCAAACTGCATGTTTAGGAAAATCCAAGGTCTGTGCTAGGGTGTTAAGGGTGCCTAGGTGTTGTGTGGGAGACAGTAAATTGTTATGGGGAAAAACCTTACCAGGGAATGTGCTAAGAGTTAACCAGTATAGACAACTGCAGACCAGGGCTCAAGACCCCACCCTGGCCCTGGTTTATTTTTCTGTACAGTCTGCTGGAACCAGGGTGGCTCCTGAAAAGTCTCCAGATTTGCTTGTACTCTGCAGATGTGAGCTCACACTTGGCAGTGCTTTGCAATGAGGTGAGCTTGCTCTGCCTGCATTTTGAGTGGACTCAGTCTCATTCTGCCTCCACTGGGAGCTGAAAGCAAGCCTTGTGACCATGCTAGCATGCTGCTTTGACTGCATAAACTCTGCAGAGTTCCAGGGTTTATTACTTTTGGCTCCGGGCTGGGCAAAGGTGTTACCAAAACCTCATTTTGTCCATAAGTAAACTTGGTGCTCGTAACATCTGATACTGGGGTCAAAGTGCCACAGGAAATACATCCTGTGTCACCCCGTGCACCAGTTTGCCAGGACGGTGAAGCTCACCTGAGTTAACAAACTGTCCATAAATTCTGCACCTTGGGGAAGAGTGTAGGGAGATACTACAGGAACAGTGAGGCTCTTTGCCTCTGGGTCTGTGCCAGGTCCTGGTTTTCCCAGGGAATCCCACAGGGTTTCTCCATGCTTTCTTCCCCAGCATGTATATTTTCCAAACTTCCTTCATGGCTTTTGATATTTTAAATTCTCATCTTTCTGAAAATAGAGACAGAAGGACATATTTTTGTCTGATAATATATGACAAATGGCCAAATTTTTCATGTACAGGATTTGAAATTCCTCAGTGTCCTGTACTGATTTGGAAAGAACTGTTCCCTTTAAAAGAGAAGTTTCTGAGTAAGTGCTGCTGGACACACTTATTTTTGGTAGCTTTTATATGGAATGTGCTTCAGGCTTATGTCAGGTGACAGTGGGAATCCAAAATCCTGTATATTACTGTACTTGACTTAGATTTCTTTGCACTGACTTTACATTTCATTTTCTAGGATTTCTTTTTTTTCCTTTTACGTTGGAGATTTTTTACATTTACATTTTTACATTTACATTACAATGCTTTCAGTTGTGATCTTAAAAAATTAAGGAAGGGTAAGGTCGGAAAAGGGAAAGCTACAGGTATCAAATGGTGTCTGCACTGTGAGTTTGGGATTGCCTGGAATGGCAGCACGTGGAACCAGGACTACATGAATATCTGCTTAAGTGTAAACAAGCACACTGTTCACGTGCCTCTCTGGACTCAGACTTGCCTGGGAATGCAAATCTCTTTTGTTTAAAATAGAACATTCTGCTTTTAGAAAAATATTTAATTGAAATAGCTGATCTACAACAAACAAAGACAAAATTTTTTAAAAGAGGTTTTGGAAAAAAAAGGGAAAGAAAAGGATATCCCTTAATTTCAGGGATGTGAAGATTTCAGATGTGCAAGACTGAATGAGGGAAGTTGTAGCTACTGTGCTGCTGGGTGTAATTAGTTTCCAGATTATATCACTTTTGATAATTATATCTACATGAAACCTCCAGTCAAAGACTTCACAAGCATTTCTTGTATGTCAGCCTGGATATGTGCTAGTTGGAGTGATAGATCTACTGCATAGATCTAGGCTCGTAGATGCTCTGGGAAACACCTTCATCTTTCTTTTAAGCTGGCAGATGGTTTGAGTCCAGGCTGGACTGCCTGCTGTTGTTTTCAATGAAGGAGTGTTACCTTTTTGGATTCATGAAAGACTCTCAATCAAAGCTAAAATGGCAGGCCAGTGCAGCGAATCAATAAAATCTCTACTTTCAGCTGGAGTGTCGGATAGTAATTCTTCTCGTGTCACTGCCTGGTTAAACAGTCATACTCCGGCTAAAAGCCCTATAAGACATAATAGATTCATGTGGCGTTAGTCTATTGTACTGCATTTACCCAGAAAAAGGCAGAGAGGTTACTGTTTCACTAAAACAAACCAGACACTGATGCATTGTGTATCAAAATGTATTCACCCATTTCGCTCTGCCTCATTAGAGCAGGGGGAGCTTGTTTTCTATACTGCTTGTGGAGCAGTGTTAAGACATCTGACATATTCATTGCAAATCCTAGTTTAATGATGACTTAGACATCAAATCCCAAATGATTTTATATACTGGCTGTCTGATTTGCCATTACAGCACATATTGTGTGCTTTCTGTTTATTAAACTACAATAAAGATGTACAAACTGGATGTATTAGAACATTTTCCAAGAGGCTTTAGAATAAATCAGTTGGCCCTGTGGAGCAATTACCCAACTGTATAATTTCTAATTGCAGGAAATTAACTTGCTGCATCTGATATGACGTATTAAATTTTCTAGTATATCATGTTTTAGCAGAAAATGTTTATGAGACAGAGAGTTTTCATTCAAAATGAATCTGAAAGTCCTTAAATGCTAAATATCAAGGTTCAGAGCATGCAAGAAGGAATGGCTGCTTTATGCCCTGCAACTGGAAGCTTGTGGCCCTAAACCAGCCTTATTCGGATGCAAGCAAATTTCTGAGCCCTTGAGGATTCCCCAATTGCATATATCAGCTACAGATACCCTTCACCTGTTCACTCCTAGATACCGACCTGGTGTCAGAGAGCTGAATTAGCAAAACACATGCAAGGATCTGAGTTAAAACTCTGCTTGGAGGCCTCTCATGTACATCACACTCTCTTGAGACAGCCAGAAGTTAGAGCTGAAGTTAGACCCAAAGGCAAAACAGTCAGCGCCTTAGAGGGCGAAAGTTCATGTTCCAAATTCTATTTATTTTCCTTGTGAAAGAAAGCTGTTCAAGCAGTGGAATTTTTGCTTCCTGCTACTCACATGGTGCTCACACATCTGTCATACCTACTCACCTACCTGCCTACCTATCCAGCTACTTACTTATCTTCATGCATATTACTAATGGGAATCATTGATTGTTTTGAAGAAAACCATTAAGAGAGTATTTTCATTCCTTATTTTGGAGAGAGTCAGATTACCCTTGTTAGTATACAAAGTAGTGCAGTTTGCTAACACTGTAATTCAGAGGTGATGTGCGGGATTTTTATACTTAATGAGACTCACATACCACCTTATCTCACCATCTGCGTGGATCTGGGAATTGTTGTAGAAAGTTCCCATTAGTCATATTAACATCCATCATGCTTTCAGCTCACTGTGAGGATACAACCATGGAAATGTTTCTTTCACTGTGGAGGTTATTTTCCTTTGAAAAGCCACTGAACTTTTGCATCTTGGACAACTGAAATATCCCTCTTTGCTGCTAGGTCAGGTATGACCCTGGCTAAACAAGGGCAGACTACAAAATATCAACGGTCCCCTCCTCCACCTCTCTGAAGCAAACCTCAGCAGATGCAGACAAGATTTTAATAGCTACAAAAAGAGAAATGCATGACAACCTCATTAAGGGAACTATAATAGGCTGTCAGAATATCTCCAAGAGGACAATATATCAATGTCTAGTTTGTTGCAGCATTGCTAACTACGGTAGTTTGCCCCTCTCATAATCTTTCATTCATCCTCTATTGGTCTGATTTCCAATAATACTTCACCACCACATGCATCCACTCTCCTTTTCAGCTGCCTCACAATTGCTGACATAACTCTTTAAGTACAGAAGAATCGGGACTGGTAAGTGACAGTAATAAAAAAGCAGTTAGTGGTCCACCCCACTGATAGCCCTGATACGGTACATTAGAAGGGTTTTCATTTTCTTTCCCTTTCTACCATCCTGAGGACCATTTTGTCCCATCCCAACATCTGCAGGAGGTCAAGGTCCAAAGGGCCCAGGGATTTTACACCATCTGCCACCAAAGAAAAAAAAAGAGAAAAAAGAGGGAAAGGAAGGCCCTAAGCATTGCTCTAAAGAGCTATTTAAAGTTATTTATCACTGTAATGGCAAACCAATCATTATTAATTGTACCCGCCCATTGTCTTTCACGTACACTGCAAGGCTGTGAGACATTATTAAAATAGATTTAAGCCACTGCAGCTGGAGTTCTTCCCCCCTCCCCGTTCACTTTCCCCGACCCTTCGGGAAGATGAAACGGAGTCAAGTGATTTTGTTTCTTTTCTTTCATGATGAAGCTGGCTCTCCTGTTCTGCTGGGGATCCAGCATTCCTCTGAACTAGGAGTGCTCTGTAAGGGTTGTGAGACATCTCACACTAGCCTGTGCCAACTGCTGAAACTGCTTCTGAAGCTGGGCTGGAAACATGAGCAGAAACTCACACCAGAGACCCCATAACATTGTTTCCTCCTGTATATTTAAAGATTTTTTTCCCCCCACCTGCCTAGGAAGCATCATTCCCAGTCAAAAGGCAAGAAGACAACAATGGACTTCGAGGCTTTTCTGTTCATGTGTCAGTAAACAGCACTTTCGGTGAACCTGGCTTTGTATATCTTAGGCAGCTGTGGTTACAATAATGTGTCTTGAATGAAATGTGCCAATTGGAGGAAATTGTCAACTCATTATTGTGGCTAACAACTGAGATACAAATGTTTCAGTCAGAGCAGGAGGCGATTTTGTAAACAAGGAGCATTCCTGAGGGGATTTTTATTGCTAAAATCCATATGAAGTAGACCTGAAATAATTGTGGTGACAAAGGGTACAGCTCTGCTCCAGCTGGAGTTGATGACAAACCTCCATCTGACTTCCACAGGGCCGGGACCATGCCCTTTGGGGAAATGCACCTAGCACCGGTTTGTGCTCTGCAGGGCTGCTGACGTGCCCAGCTACAACCTGGGGTTCAGCTCAGCCAGTTTAAACTAGCTGGTTAGATGGCCCAGTGCCCACATGGATGCTGCATTTCCTCTGCTGGTCCAAACACTCTTCCAGCAGCAACCCCCCACTGCTTGCTGGCTGTGACAGCTCAGGGCACAGACCTGAACTCTGCTGCCCAGTTATCCCAGTGCCCAGACTCTGCCTGACCTACTTTTAGACTCTACAGTGCTGTTTTAGAGATGCCTCTTCTCTTGGCTTTGATTATATTTGTGAGCACGTGTGCATGGCTCCCCAGAAAGCTACTCTGGCACTGGTGTCCTTGCGCAGGCAGAGGAGACCGGGCTGTGTTTGTATGGGAGGGTGAGAAAGAGGAGAAGAGGAATGGGACCATGAACACTTCGAGTCGCTGAGAGACTGAAGTTGCCTCTGGGGACGTGGCAGATAGGAGAAGCTGAGAAAGGCCAGGCAGGAGGAAGGAGCTGCAGCAGCCCTGAGCACAGAGAAGGCCAACAGAGAGTTTAACACTGTCTGCATGCTGCTTGACACAATGAAAGAGACATTAATCTTTATTTTCTGAAGGTTTATATTCTCTTGGGTCTCTCATACAGCTGGAGAACCTTGGTCCAAAACAGGGACAAAGGGTGGAATGGGATTAGTCAGGGGTACAATGTCTTTGGCAGGGACTTCATTGTTGTCCTGCAAGGCGGTGGAAGAAGGACTTTTCAAAACAAAAACCAACAAAAAACTTGAAGCCAGAGGGTGAGAGGGAACAAAAATGAAATTGAGGCTTGTCATCTCTTTGCAGTTCAGCTGGGATAAAAAATATTATAAAATTCTAGAATCACAGAATGGTTTGGATTGGAAGCAACCTTAAAGATAATCTAGTTTCAAGCCCTCTGTCATGGGCAGGGACACCTTCCATTAAACCAGGTTGTGGCTTTAGTGGAAAACCCCATCTAACCTGGCCTTGAATATTTCCAGGGATGGGGCAGCAACAACTTCTCTGGGCAACCTATGCAAGTGCCTCATCAGAAAAAACATAAACTCTTGCCTGTCCTGTCAGAGCCCTTCTCCCTCTGTTTGGCCTTTCTTAAGAGAGTGACTGTGTGTGTAATGATGCAGTAAGGAAGATAGAAGGTACCTGGTTCATGATTAAATAATGTGCCTTGTATCATTAAATAAAACAAAAAATACTGGAATGAGCAACCTTAAGATACCATAAAGAATAGGTTTTCAAGTAAGGCAAGCAAAAAATTAATTTCTAGTTGCAAATCTCCATGTATAGCAGTCAAGACGTGCTTTGCATAAAGACTGTTGCTTCAGAATTCATCCATAGCTCATGAAATATTTAAAGTAATCTTGGCTACCAACCCAGTAACTGGTCATTAGTATTCTATGAGTTGTGGAACAACCCAAATGTAAACAGGTAAATACTGGATACTTTGTTTTTACTTGTCCAAGGCTAAAAAAGATTATTTGCACACTGGAAAGTTTGCAGTTGGTACTTATCACAAAGTGAAACATGTTTCAGTGTTTAAGCTCACAGGTTCCTCCACCCAACATGTGCTGCTGCTCGGGGAATGCACACACAGCACCGGGACTTTCAGGCACCCCTGCACTGAAGGGTCTGCTTTTCACTGCATCATAACTGGCTGCAGCAGGAGATGCTGAAGCTCCCCAAAGGCAGGACAACTGTCAGCAGAGACAGTGCACTATCACATGCGGCATCCAAGCCTCTGCTAAGAGAGAGCTAGCAGAGGCACTGAATCTTGGCAGCTGGACAAGCAGATTCTGGGATGTACCTGGGTGGAGGGATAGTGATTGAGGGATGTGACCGTGGAAAGCTGTCTCTGTGGTCTCACTGTTCCCAAAGAACAAGGCTGATCTCCCACAATGTAGACATTACTGTCCCACTAAGCAACAAACATGCCAGGGAGTGACTTGGCACAGATCAATGAATCCTTTTCTGTGAGAACTCAGACCGAGACCACAAGCTCTGATAAAAACATGTATGCCTTTTCTAGTGAAACAGCAATTTCAAGCAGTCTGCATCAGCAGAATCTGCCCTCCGAGGTAGGAGTGAAAGCACAATATTTCCAGTGCCATGCCTAAGGGAAGACAGGTTTGGGATTACAGCTGTCATATTAACAAAAAATTTATGCCCTTCCCTGCACTGCCTTCTCCTTTCCAGTACAGATGACTATGTTCTTCCCCTCACCTTCTGCACCTCCTTCCCTTTTGGTGACCCACTTGCCCCAGAATATCCTGTCTGTGCTATGGGATATTTCCAGGATGCTTACAAAAAAATTGAGGCTGTGGTATCACGTAACATGCAATTTTCGCATGCAGCAACTTGCAGTTGCCAAGTGGTGAGGTTTCTGTTGCTCCTCTGCTCTCATGCCTGGTTCCCTTGTGTCCATTCCTGTCTGCCAGACCCTTCCCACAGCCAGTTCAAATCACTGAAATTATCAAAACCTCTTAATTTTCTTTTGGATTTCTTTTCTGCCATTTTCATGAGTTAGTTCAGCTTCTACAGGGACCCTTTAAGTAACAAACGGGATGAGTGAGAAGGGACTTTTTGTACAGGGCTGAATACTCATATTGACTGGTCCAGCCTTCTGAAAAATGATTTTGAAACAAAATGAATGTAAAACCTTAGTTGCCAAGATGCTGAGCAACTGGCATTCTTTGCTGAAGTCACTTCTGTTCTGGTGCTGTTTCTATGGAAGATGCTTCATGCAGTGAGTTCCCAGACCTTGGCACTGAGGGCAGGCAGTTGCACTCACACCACTTACAGAGAATCACAACACGAAAAGCATCAGCAGACATGACTTTTCCTTTTACAGAGCTATACGCACACCTGGATACACAATGGCTTGGTAAATGCCTCATAAAAGGTGTTCTGAAATAAAATGGAGATGAGTGTTTTCAGCTGAGGCACCTGGCAAAAATAATGTGTGTGATGTGGCGAATAAACTGTAGCCTCTCAAATCATGTGCAGTAGAGGTGGCTGTGAGCTCATCATTTGTTTTCATCCACAAAAGGACAAACAGCTACATCTGGGCAGAGTGAAAAAAATTGTGATTTTTTGACATCTAGCCAGCTGAAAAATCTAATCTAACTTTTCAGGACAGGATTCATCTCTATCATGTGAATGTATGCAGGCAAATACAGTGGTTCTCCTTCTGCAGTATGAACACGAAAACAGCAGAAAATGACTGCTTGTTTTGTACTTGTTTTTCTCCACCTAAATTACAACCTGCCTTCTCTCCTTTTGGGCAGTTCAGTATTCCTGATTCCTTCACGTGCACTTCTAGTTCAAAGGGATACAATAAAGTCTTTGAGGTTATGACCAGGCACATGTGTCTGGGATGAGAGTGTACCTTGTTGTTTCCTGGAGGGTTCAAGCAGGTGGTGCCTTATAGAATAGCCTGAGGAGGCTGCTCTGACCACGGTGGTGCTCTCTGCATTGTGTTGTGGCTCTCTCCAATGAAGAGCTTCAAAGAGCCACAGATGTGGTTTATAGCCCTATCCTGCCCCATATTGCTTGCTTCATTTATGCAAGACAAAGTACAAACTCTTATTTTTAGATATGATAAAATGCTGTATTTAAAAAATATATTTCATTCTATTTGATCTGTCATTTTAAAGACGAAACTGAATTTTTCCAGTTCAGGAACATTTTGTTCTTTTTTAAAGCTCAGTGTTATACTAAAACTATTTGAGAAGACACACCAAAGAGAGAACCACAGACTTTGAGAGGAGATTCTTTGTGTGAAAATATTGATTTTACCTGACACACCTGCAGTGAGTGAACAAAATTTTTCCACTTGTATAAAAGTAATTCCCATTGAAATCAGTCTTCTGGCCTGAACTGAACAATTAAAAATCTGAAATGAAATAGCTTCCATTAATTTTGGTGTTTTTGCTGGTCAGCTTCATCACTTTATTTTGTTTTTCGCACCTATCACTCTTCTATCAGGCCTCCTTTATCTGACATGGCATGAAGGGTGTTAAATATTTTCAACTTAAAGGCTGTCAGCATTAGAAGAGTTTTTGGTTAATATGAGTATTTATTGCTTTTCACTGAAGACATATGGTAATAAAGAAACCTATTTTCTTCCGATACTAATTATACAGGTGCATAATTAAAGATCTTAAATAATGAAATAGATGCTCTGTAAAAGGCTAAAAATATGTGGCCATAAATTAGTCATTTGGCCTATATTAATAAATAAGTCCTGGATGTCAGCTTACAAAGATTTCCTTTCTGTAATTTGACCATTGGTACGCGCATTGCAAACACATCAGACTCCCCATCCAGACTCTGCTCAGCTGCATTTCTTTGTGTTCCTGGATCACTGCGCCTCACAGAGCTGGAGGGCTTTGTGTACATTTTGAGTCTGATGAGATTCTTGTACGGACAATGGTTTTGTGCAGAGGGGTAGGGTGGCTGTGTCTGTGGAGGATGCATATGAGGCTGTGCAGGAAACTCTTCTAAGTGCTGACCTGCCTGGGTGTCAGTGGGGCTGGGATTTCATCCCCAAAGCCAGCTGAGAAATCTTGGTGCCTGCCTGCCATAGATGTGTTGCATTCTTAGGGAGTTAATTCCCTTTGTTGTTTCATTCACCTTTGCAGAGTGAAGATTATGTGTATGTAACCTACCCAAATGAACTGCTCTGTGGACTCAATAACTGATATTCATACAGGACCAGGAAGAGTTCATGCTCAGAAGAAATGCTAGTGGTTACTCTTAGCAAGGCTTCCTAAGGAAATTGGACTCCCATGATCCCACAGGCTGTATTTACCATACTGTTGAATCCTCTTTAACAACAATTGAAATGTCTATTTTAAGTGAATTCAACAGAGCAGTAAAGTCTCTAGGACATTGTGGTCCTGCAGCTTCTGTGAAAACAGGCAGGTAAGTAGAGGAAAGACAAGCTGACTAGTGCTGCCACCAAAGGAAAACCCACAGTGAGGGCAGAGCCAAGTATCAGGCACTGGAGAATCCACTTAGGAAAGAGAACATGGCCTCTGGAAAAGCTGTAGACAAGGATCACAGTTTATAAAACAAAGAAGTCACTCAAACTGTAAGTACCCTTGCACAAGAAGGTACTTGTTTAATTTGGTTAACTGAAATGATAAAGAAAGGGCAAATTGTTTGTGGAAGAAAAAACCCACCCCACTTCTCCACCGGCCTTTTGCCCTTTTCTAAAGCCTTGCTCACATTGAATTTTGTGAAGGTTCTGAAATATTTAGTTAGTGCCTATCCTTTTTTTCCGCATTTTTTTCTTGTGTATTTCGGGACTGTAGCCAGAATGGAAACAGATTGCTGAATACAGCAAAAAAAGCTGTTCTCAAGGTACTCCCATGCCATCTGAAAGCTAGAAATGCCGTAAATCTTGAGCTAACCTGCACTTGAAACCTTGAAACTTGCTGACAGTGCACTTCATCTATGCTACCAGGTATAACCGCTGACTGTTCTTGTATTATCAGGTCTCATCTTACCAGGGCTGGCCTGCAGGTATCAAGGTAATACTGCTGTTCCGTGTGGCACCAGGCAACTGTAACATCATTCAGTGCTGCTGCTTTGCAATGCACACTCCTAGCGTCAGCCAGGCTCTCTGCTGCATTGTCTGTGCTCTGCTGTTGTCTCTGTCTGCTTAGTCCTCTGCTGTCTTTCTTAGAGCTGAAATGGCACTTGCCTGCAGGCTCCCATAAACTCCACTTTGAGAGCAGGAGATAGACTTTTTCTCCTACTTCTCTGCATCCCATCGCAGAGCAGAGAGGTGCAGCAGAGCAGAGCTGCTCTGTGTGTGAAACCAGTGCAGGACTATGCCTGTGCTCAGGACATGCTTGGAAGTGGGTCTTATAAACCCATACAGAGGCATGGAAGTTCCCGTGATGCTATCACTCTGTCCTAGAGACTGGTCTTTCCTTCCAATGTCCAGCAGGATCAGGTGAGCTGGGATACAAAGAATTGTTCAGCTTTTAATGCTTGTCCCCTCAAACTCTCTTCATCCTGCAGGTGCATGCAATGTGTCGTGGTGGTATTACATTACAGTACTTTGTGATACCGCATTGCTTTTTCATCAGTGTTATGCTTGTTAGGTACAGCTTTGTCTTACTTTGATTTAAACATTCAAGATTCAGGCTGTGCCTTTGATAGGTTATTCATCCTAAGAAAAACATACCCGTGGTGACTCTCAGGGTCTCAAGAAACTTCCATAAGACAGATGAGGAACAATGTCTTTACTAAAACTTCAGAATTTCTAGCCAACTTTCAAGATCATGTCAATAAAGGTAGCTTAGATAAGTCTCAGAGAGTCCCAGTTTTTCATCATACCCCAAATGGACATATTTTCCATGTTTATTTGATTTGGGTTTTTATTAGCATGCACAACCAAATCTAGCAAAGGGAAACAATGAATGCTTTTGAGTCTATTTGATGAAAAATAGTGAATTACTAAAGAGCGCAAATTGATTCCAACCCTGTTTGCTATGAAAAGCCCTAGTTCTTTCTTCTGGATTTTATTCTCCTGGACAGTCAGTCTCATACGGGAAAAGTTGTGTAGTCTTTACTCGCACAGGTAAGCCTGCATTCCCACGAGAACTCCATTGCTTTCCTGGAAAACAGCCTAGGGAAGTAAGTCCTGCCACTTCTGCTGAGCACTTAACAGACATGTAAATGGTGATAAATGTAAGTAAGGGATGTATCACTCAGGTCTGTACCGTCTGTTCATTTGGAGTGCCACTTGTCGATGTGAGTGTGTCAGCAGATCTCAGAGCAGCACGTGAAAACATGCCACAGAAAACTGTAAAGGCACCTCTTTCCTCTTTGTGAAGGAGGCACAAACCATTTACTTCATTTGATGGTTGGCAGAGAGAGAGAGGAAAAGAAAAGGCTGTTCAGATACCTTAAGAAAGCCACTCATGAAGAGTTTGGGTTTAGTTATAGTGTCCTAGGTTGATTGGTAATTGTACCTTTGCTGAGCCCAGTGCACCTTCTTTATGGCCATAGCCCCTTCACAGGCTGACTAAGCATTTGATATTCTCATATTCAATCATTTCTGCAACTATGATTCTGAAGATTGATGGCCTGCTGATGAAGCACCCTGCACATGAACACTTCCTGTCCCAAGTAATTATCTTTCTAGAGAAGCGGACAAAGGATAGGTTTGGGTCACTTTATTTTTCCCTGAGGTGAGGAATTGGACATAAGAGAGATAACTGTCTTTCAAAAGTTACAAAGAAAGTCTATGTCTGAGCCAGGAACTGGTTTCCTGTTTCCTGAATAACAAACTGCAGTTTTAACTATCCCTTCCTCTCAAGTAAATGGAAATATTTATGAATTAGTGGTGCTGGTGAGGTTATATAGTAATGGGACACAGGCCAGTGAGTGAGTGAGTGGGGATTTATAAGGAAGGGCACAAACATAAACTATACATATGACTGAATAATCTTTATCCATAAATCAAAATTGTGTTCTTCCTACCAAGGAAAGATGTATGCCTGCTTTTTCTTTACAGTCTTTTAGTAAATTCGGTTTGAAAGTTTACTTCTCACCTTTAAAGTATATGTGTCAATATCTACAATCCAATCACGCTTCCTTTGGGATTGAAATAGTGTTGGGGGAATTATATAAATTCAGGTGATACCTCAAGCTCATGAGAGTAAAATTTGCTATCCCCTGTTGCCTGTCCCTGAACTTTGAGAGAAGAAAGGTTGCAAAGGAGGGAAGGAGACAGTGGACATGTTCTCAGTACAGCATTCTTAGAGGCTAGATGGGAAAAAAAAAAGGAAAAGACATCACTCGTGCCAAACATACTGCAAATTTTCACATGATTTTTGTAAATGAGTTGCATTAGAAGACCCAACCATCTAAGTTATGCAAAATCAATATGCTGTCATCTGTGGATATGAACATGTCTCAAGGACAATTCCATTTCCACAGAGGACGTTGGTGGTAGTTGGAAAGTGCATGTTGAGTGTTGGAACTAACCCAGAAGAGCCTGCTACCTATGAATAGCACTGAAGTCCAGTAGGTGAAAGATTTACATAGGGATAATCTAGGAGAATAGAAGTTTACCTCCATAGCCACTGATTCTCATATAGCCTTTTTTGTTTCTTTTCTTTTTAACAAAATAGCATCACAGTAATCTGAGGACCCTCACAAACACTTAATTATCATTACATTTCATGGCCAACATGGTGTCAAGTGTTACACTGCATTCCACATGGTAAGGTCATCCTGATCTCCTGGTTGTGTTTCAAAACCATAAGGAATTCTGAGGAGCTGAATTCTCATTGGCACGGCATGACTGGAAATCAGGGCTGGCTCATCCTCTGTTTTAAACATGTGTCACTGTCTCTTATCGCTCAGAGGGCAATACAAGTTCTTACCAACAATAAGGTTGGAAGACATGGTGCTTGCTTACCATTTGCATTTCCAGCCAGTGGAACAACACTTTTTAAAATCTCAAAATATATTAAAAAAATAAATCTGCATTTTAACACATCAGTATCCTTTTATTTGTACAAAGAATTTTTTTCTTTCTCCTGAAGAAAAGCCCACCCAAACCCACCCCAACAATCCTTGCTTGAAAATATCCTAAGTAACATTGGATTTACTTACTGAAGTGTTAAGTGGGAGCGTAGAGATTTATTTAAATTTCATTCGCTGTCATTTTTTAAAGGAAAATGAGCATCATAGAGAACAAAACACTGGAGCCTATGAGGTTCTGGCAGCTTGGCATCTCTTTCATACTGTTATGGAAAGTAACTATCATGCCAAACATTTTCTGCTTTGTCTGAGCCACATTCTTACAAAGTAGAGACAAAACCTGATATTGGATGAAGATAGTAAAGCTGAGTTATGATGGAAAGGAATTCGGTAGATTCATAAGTTTGAGTATGTTTGAATAAAGGAACCTGGAATGTCAGGATTTTGGTAGGAAGGAGCAAAGAAAATGACAATGTTCTTGATCGTCTTGCCTCACCTGGCCCAATAAGAGTGTTTTTCAATGAAAATGAGGACCCATCGTATGCAAGTAAATCTTTGATCTCAGTGAATAATTGCCAGTTTTGTGAAAATGGGGGTGACAGCATTTTGCACTATGACACTGCTGCTCCACATTCCCTTACTGCTGTATACATTTTTATGGGTTCTTCACGAAAGTGAAATTGATGGCGGAAATCAGCCTCGTCCCACAAAAAATTGACATGCTAAACTATGACTCTGGCAGTCAGTGGATGGACTTTTCCTTCCATTTTAAGTAAAACCTACTTGGTTGCCCTTTAATATGCACTGGATTTTTGTAATGTAAGTTTGTAGCTTTTTAGAACAGCAGCCCTGTAAGTGGCTTACAGAAGCATCAAAAAATTTTTCCAAATCAGAATCATGGGCAGAAATTTCCAACTCAAGTCTGCAGTGCAGCTATACCCACAGCCCTTTTTGGTCATTGTCTGGTACCACCCCGGTGCTCTGAGTGCTGGGAGGGTCTGCTATACAAACAAAACTTACTCGTAGAAATTCCTTCCTATCTGTATGCCCGTCAGTAAATTTCTAGCCTATATCATGAACCAACAGTGATTTTAGGCCTCTTTCCGAATTCTATCTATTGTAGTTGCAGGAGCTGGTACTATTTGGACAAGTCTAGGGTCTTTTAAAAATTAGCCAACTGCGGTCTTCTGAGATGTCTTTGATAGTCGTCTTCTGATACGCAGTGGCTGTTTTAGTTATGGTGGACGATTAACTCACATTTTATGTTTCCCTATATCTTTCACTGTTTTATATTTTTATATGGTATCATTTCTTATTAATTTCCTCCCCGAATTAAACTTCCCTCATATTTTCTACCTTCTTTATACAGCTTTTCCTCTACTTTAAACAGTCTTAGTGATATACTAAAGCACTGACAAGGTTGTACAAAGCTCCTGTGAGATCTCATCTGGAGTACCTCATGTAACTTCTGGTTGGGAACTAATAGACTCATGCATGAGTGGTTGGGCAAAGGGAGGAGATTATCATACAACAGAAAAATAGAATATCCTGGCTTGTTTTCCTTCAAAAACTGAAGACTGAGGGAGGATATAACTGCTCTATGTGGAGCAGGGGGTTAAACACCACAATGAAAAAAGAATTTCTCATGCAAAGGCTGATGTTGGCATAAGAACCACATGAGTATACACTTGCTATGGATGTACAAAGCCTTAGAGTTATGGGAATGTTCCTAACGGTTGACACAGTGAGGCTCTGCAACGGTCTTTCCATCAGAGGTGGGAAGGGCTAACTGCTTCCAGGATGGTTATGAAGGAATAAAGCATGATGTGGTGCCTGAGGTGGTAAAGGACCAAAGTGAGTGAATTCACAGATTAATTCCAGTTTCTCTGTCTGGGAGTCCCAGGTCCAGACTGTAGGTTTGGATTTCTGGAAGAGTCTTAAGTGTTTTGTCTCCCATTATATTCCACAGAGAATCCAGCTCAGCCAAATGTAAATATGAGCATTTGATCAGCCTCCACTATCTGTAATGAATAGACACCTACTTTTAGACACCTCAATTTAGATGTTAATACTGGAATCTCACTGTACTCTAAGTTAATTAATTGCATAGTCCATGAGGGTTTGACTCAGGTGACTCAGAGAAGTGTCTTGTCCCATTTGAGAAGCCACTGGGAAATCTGCAGGGGCAGGCAGATATGGCATAGGGCTTGCAGAAAACCTGCTCTCTTCTGAAGGTGCAGCTGGGGTTTCAGCAGAGGTGAGGGTAACTCAGCAAGCACAGGCTGCCTATATTTTGGCAGCTGGATTGGATCCTAGACAAGGGGAGCAGTGAATCCAAAGTCATAACCTCGATAACTTTCTCTCCTCTCCTTTCCTTGTCCCCTCTTGTCCTTCTCTGGTTTTCTATTGTATTTGTTTAATTTGGTTTCTGCAGTCACATACTTCAGAACAGACTCCAGAATCTTGAAAAGCAAACAGAATTATGCATATTTAAATTAAAAAGAAATCAACTAAGAGTGTAACTTTCCTTCCCAACTAAAGGCTTCCTTGTACAACGGGCATGTGGATTCCCTCTGTTTAGCCCCAAACCTTCTGCTGATTTTTCACTAATGTTCTCAGCACGGTAAACTGAGCATTTTAACATTTACTATCAGGTATCTCAATGACACCAGTGAGTTTCTTCGTAGCCAGCAGAAGTCTTTTCATAATGTAGGGCAAGAAAGAACTTTAAGGAAGGGCAAACAGCACCAAAAGGTAAAGCGATGGTTCCCTGCAGGATCCTGGTTGCCAACCATTATTAATATGCTCATTTTTGGATTTGTCTTTGGGGCTTTCCTTGCACTGTGACATTAAAAGTCTTGGCAGATGTTAAAAGTAAACAAAATCTGCAGTGTTTGTTGCCTCTCTGAATGGAAGGAAGGTGTGACTGATCACTGCCTTGCAACCCCTCGATAAGAACAATCAGCGTTACTGAGGCATGAGGAAGGAAAGAAATCCAAGCCAGATTGTTGTGAGGGCTTCTTGAGGGAATAAGAAGGGAAGGAGAATAAACCAGAAGATTTAAGAGGAGACAAGAGATTATGCAAATACGAGCTGTGAATAACATCCTGGCAGTACAACCCCTCCAGAGATAACTTGCCACCTGCATTTCTCTAACAGGCACCTCCAAGTCGGCGAGAAAAATAGAGTAGCTTTTGAACAAAAAGGGAAGGGGAGGAAATCAAAATCGGATGAAGCACTCTTTAATTCTAGCCACGTTAAACTCTAAATGCTGCCAAAAAGCCAGTAATAAAATTTAATTCTTTCTGAGGACATGACGATCAGTCATCCGACCAAAAATCAAAGTCTCCTGGGAGTGTTTTCTTCCATTGCGGGGCTTGAGTAGACTTGACCCTCTCAGCATTTCATATTTCATAATTGAACTCAATGTCCCTCACACTTTTAACATCTTCCTAGATTAAAAAAGAGCATTAATCACTCTTGCCTTGGAGCAGCTCTGAAGAGGGAAGCAGGACATCAGGTGCGGTTTAGAGAGGCCTGGGGGATTAAGGTGATCAGTGTCTCGGTGCACGTGTTAGTGTGTGTTCATGTCCGTGTCACAAACAAACAACAAACTCTCCAATAATTGCTGCAATATATATGATCTACCGCCACCTCAATAGTTTCACAAAATTGAGCACCGTGCTTCTGTGGCTTATCTCTGGAGAAGTAGAAAAGAAAAATTTTAAAAAGCTCTTTTTAACTGGGTGCTTTGTTATGATTTATACATTTCTTTTTTGAATAGCCGGGGTTTATCTCTTTCAGCTGCAGGAACTTAGAGCAAATGATAAACGAAAACATCAAGCCAGAGCCTGCGCTAATGTCTGACACAAACATGTCATTCGATATTTAAGTATTTATTTATTCATTTATGTTTTTGTAGTCTCTTCTTAGGCGCAGAACCTTTGTATTTATTGTAATAATGGTGACAAAATGTGGGAATGGGGCGGGGGTGCGGGGGGAAGAATGAACATAAATGCAAGGGGAAAAAGAAAGCAGCGACAGCGGAGACGGAGGAACGGTCCCCGCAGAGGTGGGGCCGCCGCTCCCCCTCTTTGTTTTTGGTTTAAGTGAGGAAAACCGAGCTGGGGAGAGGGCTGCACCCCACGTCGCAGGGGAGCGAGGCCGAGAGGGCATTTCGGGTCCTTGCCAGGAGGGGAGACTGAGGGAGAGGGGAAGCCCGAGGGCCCTGCGGCGGCCTCTCGGGGCGAGGCGGTGTCCCATGGCCCTGGCGGGGCCCGGGCCCCATGGCGGGGTGGTCCTGCCACCAGCACGGCTACAAATTGCCGTGGCTGCGGGCCCGGGAGAGGCAGAGCGCGGGGCCCTGGGGAGGGGTCCCGTCCCGCTTGGACGGTCTGCAGGGAAGCCACGGGGCCAGGGGTGCACTGGAGCGAGGAGCGAACAAAAGAGGCGGCTGGGGCTGGTTGGCGGAGAGGGGTGCCCGGCTGAAATCCTTCACAGCTCCAGGAGACAAAACCTCCTAAATCTTCATCAGAAAGTCATAAGAAATCTGTTGGCGGGGCCGGGCGCAGATTGCCGGAGGAGGGGACTCCAAAGCCCCTCCGGGCTCCACAATACCTGAAATGAACTGGAAGGGATGGGGTGGGGCTGGGAAGCAGATTTCCTGCCATAACTAAAGACCCCTTTCAGCCTGCTCTGCAACAGTTTTACGATGTGTTAGAATTTACATTCACGTGTTGTTAACCATTCTTTGGTGCAATGAAACGTTTTATCTGTCTGACCTCAACCTTTGCCATATGCTGGTGCAAACTGTTCAACTTAAGCCTGGACGAGTTTCAGAAAAGGAGGGGGGAAAAAAAAAAGAGGGGTAGAAAAAGGAGGGTCCAAAAAGCGCATTGCTGGGTAGGCTCTGTTGTTGGTTGTGATAGCTGCCTTCCTCTCTGTTTTCCATGGAAACGTTTTGAAAGCCAGTTCCAAAAAAGAAAAAAAAAGGAAAAAGGAAAAGATCCATGCTGATAAATGAATAGGGGTTCAGAGCATGCCAGCTCTTCACTAATTGTCCACTTCACTTATGCTGCTTCGTGTCTGGCAATTCTTTTTATATTGTGGAGAGGTGGCAACGAAACTTTACTATGCTGGGTTAAGGAGAGGTGTATGGAATACAATTGAAAATGATCGGAATGAGCTTTGTAAGGTTTTTATTTATTTTATTCTGATTTCCTGATTTCTTAGCCCAGTTATTTTGAAAGAATAAGAGATATGGACTGTGGAAGGAGAGTGACAGTTGTGTGAGATAGCCTGGTAATTCGTAATGAAGGATCCCATTTTATGCTTTTGAAGATGTGCCCCGTTAACTTGTAAATTCAACCTTATTTTTCTCAGATACCAGCATTTTTGCAATGCCCTAGGCTAGCTATTCTTTCCCTCTGAAACTGTGGTTATGGACTTGTCTCTGCCTCTTGCCTACAGTGTCTAGATGTGGTTAGGTATATCTTGCCTTATGTTTTGGGTGGACTAAACAATCCGGATTGTACTTCCTAATATCTGGTGTGATGGATTTCCATGGTTATTTCTCTTCTGAGAAACATGAGATTTCCTTCATCCCACAGATGCCTCTGGAATCTAGCAAGAATGGTCTTGGACAGATCCCTCAGGAGGATGTCCACAAAGATGTTGTAATGTTGTCATGTTCATCAGCAGGGGCACTTTGGGATCAAAAATCCTTGAGTTCGGCTGTGAAGCCCATGCCTGAAGAAGGTTCATTTGCACGTATACAGAGTTGTTTATGACAAGGTTTTGAATGCTTAAGGATATTAGATTATTTAGGAATTAGGCAAGTCCTTAGTGACTCAGCTGATAGCATTTATGTTCCTGGAAGGCCCCTGTTGTTTTGTGAGCCTCCCTCTGTAAAGCCATGCTGACCCTGGGGGGCATCCAGGTAAGAGAACTCTCATGGCTAGATAAGGCTCATATATTCACCATCATAATGAATCCCCAAATTCATTAAATTCTACCTAATTAGATATGCTAGCATCGATACAGCCCATCAGTATTCCCTATCCTGGCCCAATCATTGCTGCAGTCCCTTGCAGTATATATTTTTGCATTTCTTGGTATGCGACATGATTCTCAGGGAAATAAAAATCATTGGTGCTTTCTGTGAAACCCTGCCACATTTTCATAAGTAATTTCCATTCTGCTATGGTCTATTACACATGATGTTTTGAAAGAGTGAGAAAGAGTTAAGCAAAATAAAGACCATTATCAATATTTCATTTGTCACAGCTGAAAAACTACATTTATAGGTCAGTCCTTTTCAATCCGTTCATTGATTTCAGTACTCAAAGCCCTTCAGGGAGTGTCTAAAATCCACTGATGTTTCAGAGTGCTAAGTTTTGTGTTTGGATTTCTGATAAAACTGAAAGATGTGTCAAAACCATGTAACAAGCTCTGGATCTGATTTACCACTGTACACCTTCAGTCTCTACTGGTGTTAACTCCAGTGATTTCATCAGAATGGAGCTGGTATTGATTTAATTCTTGTGTCGATGTGACCCTCCAGAGACATGCTTCCCTGCTCTTATTCCCACTGACTTCAGTTCAGAATATAATCAGGATCATAATTAGAAATGATGACCTGATTCAGTCAGGCATAAAAATACAAGTCAGCCTTCAAGTTTCTCAGTAATGCTACTGACTGCAGTGGCACTACTTTCTTACTTAAAGTCGAGTGTGTGCTTGCATCCCTTGCAGACGGTAACCTATGTATTTAGGTTCTCTCTTGAATTCTCTGAAAGTGTAAGTCTTTTGACTGGCTATTACAAGCTTTGGAACAAGTCCATAAGTAGAAGAAACTTGGTAAGAGTTTTAAGGAGATTTGGGAGCAAAACTGCGGTTGCTCCTCAATCCCCATCTATGCAATTCCATTTGCTTCAATTAACTTTTATGTTTGCAACTGGAATGCATGGAATTCAATCAAAGTCCCTTTCAGAGCATATTCATGGTATTGTCTACAAACGTATTACTCTCAGAAAGCAAAGTAGGATAATGCATTTCTTCCTGCGGATTGTGCTGTCTATTCTAGGTGCCATTTAAATATCTGGTGCTTCAACAGGCATACCCAGCAGGATTCAAATGCCTTTGTTTATATGAATTTTTCAGGCAAAAACTTGCCAAACTCCAGTTGTAGGCTTCTGGGGAGAGAACTTGGGTTGGAATTAAATACCCTGGCAGTGGACTGGATCCAAGATTGAGTAAAATCATAGCTGAGGTGCAAACACCAAATTACAACCATTATCCAAAAATTCAATGTAAAAATAAGGAAAATATTACTCATCACATTAAAAGGTAATTTTTTCTAGTTCCATTAGGAGATTTTAAAATAAGCCAAAGTATCAAAAGCTAAGTGGTCTAAGTATCCATGATCAATATTTATATTCAAGTGAAGGGGAAGAGGTCTGAGGCAATGAAATTTAGAAATGCACGTATTGTAATTTGATTTGAATCGTCAACATTGGCAAAAAGCCTAACTGTTTACTAGAGGATTACTTTCTGATTCAGCATTACCATGCAGATCTACATCTGTTACTCTTCATTTGAATACAAAAATTACCTCTAATCTAATTAAAAATAAAAGGCAAGCAGGAGCTTGATGTCCTTTGAAAGTCCTCAAACTTGTTAAAGCTAAAAGTAATTCAACAATTTTAAGGAATTAGACTTAATTGGATTAATTAATCAGGGGCTAGATTCTGGCTAGTGAGCTCCAGCTGCAAAGGTAACTGTGAGGAATAAGATTTTTAATGCAACACCAACAATGTTAATATTGCTTGTTGGCATCAAATAAGTACCTTTGATATACCCAAGCTACCTTTGAAACAGCTAATTTGACCTACGTTGGCTTTGAAATGGCTGATTTGTGTTGGCCTAGTGGCAGCAGCACTGGGCTCAGTGTGGCTTCGTTCATCTCATACTGCAGGAGACCAACTTCTGCAGTTAGGCTGGTAGCACTGCAGGCTGGCCCAGTTCTACAGATTCTCTCTCTAAGGAGTAAGGAGTTAGGTGACAGGAGGAGAATGCAAATTCAGGTAGGCGGAGTTGTGTCTTGCCTGGTGTCACTTTCCTTCTCTTGCAGATCCTTAAACTATGGCCTAAAAAGAACTTGCATCAGAATTTCTCCTCCAACATAGGAAAAGCGTTATTTCTCTTAAGTACATTAGATTGACTCTAAAAATTTAAGCTAGCATCCTAGTGATAACCTTTTTTTTTTTTTTCCTGTAGTAATCACTTGCTTGGAAAAGCCTCCTGCTCCTGAAAGGCTATGAAAACAAACACAGACATATGCAGGGAATAGAGTGAGAATTTCTGAGTATTACATCTTATGATAAGTGACTGAGTAAAATAGGCAGAAACATAGTTGTCTTAAGTATTCATGTAACATTTTATATTCCTATTTAAGGTGTCCACTTTCTGTAACTACGAGCGGACATTGGTTTGTCTTTTTGATGTGGAGATGAGTGAACACAGTATAATAAACATCATATTTGTTCTTGGTCTTCTAGTAAATATTGCTGAATTGCTTTGCAAATTTCAGGTGAGATTCATTTTACCCAGCTTTAGCTGTTCACAAAAACCAGTGACCTTCGGTGAGCACCAAGAAATAGATCTCCACAGAGGCTGTGGAGGAGGAAGCCCAGGGAGCAACTGGCTTGCATCAGATGCTTCATTCTTTGGCAGCTAGAGTTAGCTGAGGTAAAGCTCTCCCATTATGGTGCTGCTGCATGTCTGTGGAAGGGAAAAACACTCCAGCTGGTGGTTTTAGTAAACCAGATGTATATTGTTAGATGTAGATTTAGTAAGGTGAATGCTGTCTCTGGCATTCCTGGAAGAAGACCTTCATTTCTTATTGTCGTTTTAGGGAATGGTCGTGGTGTATCACAGCAATTTTTTGTTCAGCATTCATGTGTCAGGTCTGAATGCCTTATCAGAAGTGGGATCAGTGGGTGGTTGGCTGCTAAGAGGAGCTGTGATCCTGTAAGTGCAGTCTAGGGTGCCTAAAGCACCCTACTGTCATAAGCAAGGAAGTGTGGTATGCCATCCTGCTTGCCAAAGGTAGGGGCTTGCAGGATCTCTGAGAGAAGCCATTTGGGTAGGACTGAGGTGGGACATGCTGTAGATGTGGCTGTGCTGCAAATCTCTTTCATTTCAAAAATGTTGAGCACCTTGACCTAATTCCCCTGATAAATTATTTAACATTAATATTACATTGTAAGTGTAATATTAATGGAAAGTGTCAGAACAGAAAGGTTTGATACTACAGGGGCAACTTGCAAAGAATTCAGGCCCTGTTATTTAAAAATATGGCATAGGACTCATCTCACCTGTGTCTAGAAGTCTGCAGTTTAAATTATGTCTATTTGTAAACTAGTACTACTAAAGGGCATGTCTTCAACACCTGCTCCATGAGAGATGACTTGCCCAAATGCAAGCGCTTAGCTCTTCCCACTGACCAGGCTAGCCTGGAGCAGTGAGCTCAGACTAGACACCTTGGGTTTAGACTTTCAGCACTAAGTGGGATGAATCCTGTTCTTAGTCTGTACGTACTGCTATTTAAAAATTACAGGTAGAATTAATGGAGAAGTTGCTGCTGATTTGCATGGGAAATGTGACCTTCCAGCCCCATGGGGCTTGGACATGTGAGTAAAACCCGTGTGACTATTTCACTGCTCGCAGGATCTAAGCCATGTGTACTACTGTTTAAATAAAAATAAATCTCAGTTGATTTTCACTGGTATCGGGTTACGATCCCATTCTAGATCCTTCCTCAGTATAATCCCTTGTGTACCAGGATGAATTTTCTAGTTTGACATTGGTACTTTCCAGAGCACTTACGGGAAGATTCCAAAGTCTCTATTGCAGCCACGGAGTGCAACTGGTAGACAGCAGGAAGCCTTGCAGTACCTGTGTGGCATCCTGTGGCAGGTGCTCTCTGTGCAGCTGGGGGCTGCACTGCTGTGGGCTGCTGTGGCTGAAATTTGAGATCTACTTTGGCCCCCACATACACGGGATGTGCTTGTTCTTGCTGAGTACTGCTGCCACTGTCCTATTGCTGCTTGCTCCTGTCTGCTGTCCAGCAGTCCCTCTGGCTCTTGCTGCTGTGCAGGCAGCAGGCTGGGATGTCAGAGGTGGCTCCAGGTGCTGAGGATTTTGACAGATGACGAAGAAATGGTGCAAAAGAACTGTCCGTCCCAAACAGCCTTGCCCTCATCTCATACTCCTCCTTGGAATCCTGTTGCTTCTGCTGCTGCCTGCAATTGAACTGCCACCAGTGATTGCTCTGAGTGGCCAGAGGAACATGCAAGAAGCTGAAAAGTGAAAAATACAGAAATATGGCAGTACCAGAAGGCTAGAAGTCTTGTTATCCACCCGTAGCATGTCTCCTGCTTACACATCTGGTGTAAGTATCTATCTCTCGCTGTCCTTCTTGTGCTGCCCAGTGCAGAACTTTGTTTGCACCAGTGGTCATACTACTCTTGTCATCTCTTTCATGAGGAGTGGCAGAGTACAATGAAGAAAGGGAATTGTTTTGCCATTTTGGGATTTCAGGGCATATGTCTCCCTTCTTTCACCTCCTGATGTCCTTCAGGGAGTGTACGGAAATTAATCGCATTCACAATCTGAGTGCTTGTAATTAGAATTCTCATTCATTCCTAATAGTCACAGGTATCCATCAAAGGCTTGACTTCCAGGTCTGTTACATAGTGCAATGAAGAGGAAAAGAGCTGAAGGTACTGAGCTTGTTGGTGGAATGAGGGGAGCTGCTCTGTTGGCTCTGAGAAGACCCAGCTATGCTTGACATCCCCAGGGTGCTGTGTGGTCTTGCAAAGCTGGTCAGAGGAGTGAGAGTGGGGCTTTTAACAGCGTTTTATTAGACACTAGGGGCAGGCCAGGGATGGGTTTATAATCTGTTGTCATGGTTCAGCTGACAGATGGCAACTGGTGAGCAGGGCAGTCTTGAACGCTTCATGGGACTGAAGCCTGTGCTATCTACTCTAACCTGATGGTAAGCTGATGAAAGTGCCTCTGTGCGAAGAAGCTGTGCTAGCTAAAGGCTGAGTCAATTTGAAAAACAATTTTAATTACACCAGTGCAAATTTTGTGAGCAAGCACACAGTCACCTTGGTGGTAAGGAGAGATAAGCTATTAGGGGTGTGTAACTCTGGTTCATGCTCTCTAGACCAGGCTAGCAGGTCCTGGAAATAGTATCAGACACAAGGTAAGGTAATTACCGTAATATAGGGATTGAAAATACTTGTTATATTACGATGGCATACGTTAACCTGTCCCTTCTTAACAGCACCTAACTGATGAACAAGCTGTAATTCAGACCTCAAACCCAGGAAAAACTCACTGAATAGAGCTCTGTAAGGTATAGGAACAGTGGATTAACAGGGTACAAGGAAGCCTGCCAGATTTGTGTTGTATCCTAAGCTCCACCATGCCGTTTGGCAATCTTCTCTTTATAGCGCAACAAGTGTCACGAGCTGGCTGCACGCTGACACATCAGATCTGTGACCTCTCTTTTCAGCCCTGTGCAGCTGAACTGACCCCTGCAGCCAGGGATCAGATGGAAAGCCATTAGGGCTGATTCCTCACCAGCACCATGTCCAGACTCATGTCACTGCTGCTTTGAGTCATCCTGGGAGCAATCATCCATGCATTGATTTTATGGCAGTGCTGACACTTGCTTTCATTCTTTCGGAGCCGGGGAGAATTGCTCTTAACCATGCCCCCTGCCGCCTCGGGATATAATCTCAGGAGCATAGTTTAGGGGCACAGCCAGCTTCAAGGAGCATTACTTTGCTTCAGTGCATTTTTATGTGTTTTCTTTTCCCTGCAGGCCTTTTTCTGCTAAGGGGGATGTTTGAACCAGCGAATGCACTTCTTCTTTCTTCTTCTCCTTAGTAAAGCGACAGTCAAAATGTCTAAGTATGTGTGCTGTTGTCAAAAAATACAAGTGTTTGCCCCATTTGCTCCTGGGTAGCATCCTGGGCTTATGTCTTAGCTTCCAGCTTGGTAATAATATCCTCCCTTAAAAAAGGACTTTTCGAGCAGATCATTTCATCAATAAAACAGCAATTCGAAGCCTGCATTTGCCAAATCCACAATCCTGGGAATAAGTTTTAAAGGATAAAGCTTCAGTAAGACTATTTATGCAAAGACTTTTTTTTAGCATCAGGACCAAAATAAGAATTTTTTTTCACAGGTTAGAAGTCGTTTGAAGTACTTGTTTGTTTTTTTTTTTTTCTGTAATTCTCATTAGCTAAATTAATTGTTGCTCTCTTTTGAAATTAAGGAGAACAAATTTTCTTGTACTGAAAGGCACAAGAAAATAATTGCCAACAGTCTGTTTGTACCTGAGTTTTTATTATATTTCTCTTGAATGGAATCTCAGAAAAAAAGGGAGGAAAACTATTCACAGAAAAAGAAAAAAGCACAGTATATTAAAGAAAGAAATACGTTTGTGTGATGATTTCTTGTGGCTGCATGCAACATTGCAGTGTTCTGATAATGGAAACAATTAGTTTTAGAAACAGCATAAAGCTTGCTAATTTCCAAATAATGGAAAATGGTCTGCCTGACAGGCTTTTCTTTTTGGTATTTATACTGCATATATAGTAGCAAAATAGCAGGAGCAGAGGCAAAGCTGGGCAGGCAGGGCAGGCTCTCCAACAGCTGCGTCGGACCCCTGCTGTGTTTCTGCCAAAGCATGTGCTATGGAACAGCAACAAGGAGACAGGCTTTTGGGGTCCCCTTATGTGATTAGCCCTCTCCTCTTGGGCTGAAAAGGGAGAGAAATGTGAGGGTTTTTTAAGAGGAAAATGAAGGCCACACCTACGTGGGCAGATGGGTTGTGTTCTGTATTTTTCTATTTCAAATATCTCTGAAAAACAAGCATGATTTGGCTAAGGGTCTTGCAGAGCTGCATTTTTGCTAAACCATTTTTCATTTTCCTGTTTCATTTCCTGCATCTGAAACAAGGAGAGGGAATTGTGCTTTGGTTTTTGCTGTTGTATAAGGCAAATGGAGTTGGAGGTCTGTGGATTAATAGAACAGGAGGCGGCTTCCTGCCTTCTGTCGGTGGGAGATAAAAGTGCCTTCTCACTTCATGGGTCTCTTTGAAACAGTCCATGAAGTTTGTTGTTAATAAGAAGAGTGGGTGAAGTGGGTGGATAGCAGCACTTTTCTGCAGTACAGTGCATAGTTTATGCTGACCAATGATCTCATGAACGTACTGGTCATATTGCTGTGGCAATATTTGGGATGAAGGGCAATAGTGGACTATTTAGGCAGCTAGAGCTGATTTTTGGGAAGAGTGGCTCCTATTTAGCTGAAGAAAGACCTAGAACTGAGATGGGAAAGCAGGAATGAAACCATCCATGCATACCCTCTTTACAAGTCATGAATGTTGAAGAAGGGCTGTCATATCTACTGCCTTTGGCAGCTCGTTTCTTCCCCTGTCTACATGAGAAAGTGTTCAGGAGGCAAGGAAGGATTGGTTCCCTGTTGGTATGTAGTGAGAATACATGGTGGCACTGTAAGTCACTGAAAAGCATCACATATTTGTGAACCATCTACTCTGCTCTGTAGGTAAGGTCAAGTGTGCAGTCTTTTCAGTTTCCTACTGCATTCCTTACAGTGACATCTTTTTGAAATCTTTTAGAAAGGTTAGCAGTCCCTTAAGAATCCTGTTAACTTCTAGACTCGTAGCAATAGAAGACCTTCAAATTTACCATCTTCTGGGATTTTTTACCCCCGAAATCCTAGAAAGCTTTACATGTGACCCAAACTGCAAATATATAGCAAGTAAAGGGTGGGACTCACAAGCCCAAAGAATGTTGGTAGCAGGAAGATGCAAGACTTCCCCTCGAGGGCTAGTCGCGTACCATCTACTCAAGAAGGGCTAGAAAGCTACCTGGACAAGGAAGGCTTAGAAGGATGGAAGAACAATGCAAAAAAATGTTAAAGGAGTGCTGTGAAATGCCCATGAGAAAAGGAGGAGAAAGGAAGACTCGTACACTTGTGGGCTTTTAAGGCTCTGTGGAGCAAGGGCCAGCCATCTTACATATTGTTCAGAAGGCACAATATGCTGCCTTGTACATGGAAACACATGTAACAAATCTTGTTATCATTTCTGATATGATTACTTTGATTATTCAGGGTATCATGGATGAGAATGAGCAATTAAAATAAAATCTAAATGTAGATTTTATTTGCACAGTTACTGAAAAATATCTCTCTTTAGCAAAGCCTTTTGCTATTGCTCTTTGCACCCTGGGGAGTCTTCAGATGCCTGATCATTTCCCTTGGCTCCCCAGCTCTGGGGAAATCATATCTTTTTGTTGGTTCCCTTGGCTTCCCAGGCAATGTGAGGAGCTGGCTCAATGTGGGACATAAATGACAATTCATTGCCAGAAGGGAAGTAATTTTCAGGCCTCCTCCCCTTCTTTTCTTGCCGTGAATGTAATAATACACTTTGGAAACATTACTGCAGTAATCTGAAAACAGCAATGCTGTCAGAATTCAGAAAATGCCTGATAGAACTGATCATTCACATAGCTTAGCTATGATGTTTAGAATTGCTGTACATCATATTTCATTCTTCACTAACATCCTGATGGATTTTTCCCCAGTGAGAAGTCGTCTTTGCACTAAAACAGTGTAAGAGCACTATAGGTTGGATGTTGTTATTTTTCTTCTTCCTTCCTGTCTATCTCTTTTTTCTTTTTTCTTTTTTCTTTTTTCTCTTTTCTCTTTTCCAAAGAGCTACTTCATGTTGCAAAGATCATCAGATGAAATGAATGCAGCCCAGCTGGGATTTGTTGGAAATGTGTTCAGCTTGGCAACACCTCTCACAGAGTAGCTGGGTCCCTAAAAGCTTTGTTTAAAATGATGAAATGAAAACAAAGGAGACATAATTAGCTGCTGTGTAATAATAGAAAAGGCTTGTATCCAGTTACTGTAAAAGTCATTTAATGAAGGGTAATCTGGACATAAGCCCGCACACTATAGCTGTAAAATATTTAAGCTTTTTAATGAGAAGGAAAATGGAGAGAAGGGTTTGCTAACGTGATTAGGAAAAATGCCTTTCATAACCATTTTTACAGGGGCTTGCAATTCCTAAACGGAGGTTTGAAGCTTTCTTCAAGCCAAAGCAGCAATAAAACTTTTATGCTGCACCAACACTTAAAAGCTACATACATCACATTGGTTTTATATGTCTGAGTGGGAACATCAGCGCACGGTTTTTATGCCTGCAAAGGGCTACCCTGGCTATTGAGTAGCAGCTCCAGTTTCTTCCACTTACTTCAGATTGCAGAGTGCTTGTGGATGAGCAGTCATTAATCTTAAACTGCAGTAAAAGTTGCTTTCAGTGATGTTCTTTCTCATCTCCCCCTCCTTGTTCTGTTTTTCCTGTCTATGTTCCCTATCCTCCTCTTCTTTCTCCTTCCTGCAAAGCTCCCTTTTCTCATACTCTCTCCACTACTGAAAACAAAACAGATGCTTCTTGGTCTGAGGTGGACCAGCTTCTCTGATGTGATGAATACATAGCATTATTTTTGGTCCATTGACAGGTTACTAGGCAAAATGCAGGGATCAGCTGGGGATTTTCTGTGATGGGACAATTGTAAATGATGTAATGAAACATTATTGTACCCCCGTGTAGTATTTAGAAGTGGGATTTACTATTACTATAGTATTTGCCTAACCTGGGTGCAAATGTTTCTATGTTTTTGCGACCTATACCTGGGAGGAAGGGATAATCCTGTCCCCCTTCATGGGACACCATCTTTCTAATCAGTGGAGAAATGTGGATGCCTGAGGAAGGTGGGCACATCTGTAAACCCCCTGGGTTATAGATGTTCCTCTCTTTGTTCAAGAAAATGAATGGAGTCTCACAGTGGTGCACCAGATTTCCCAGTCCTTTCTACGATACAAGAATGGCTGAGAAGGACCACATGGTATTGGGACAATGTGTATGGTTATCCATGGCTATCTGACATCTAGGGGGTGAAATAGTGGACACAGGATGGTTTCTACCCTAAACCTCTCCATGGAAAGTCTGATGGTTGTTGACAGCAGGATGGTCACTGGTAGAGCCTTCCCTGTGGTTCTCAGGGTGGTGAGTGGCAAGGGGGAAGGCGGGCTTGGCAGTGAGGAGGAGCTGCTGGGCAGTGGTTGGAAGTTTTTCCACTGAAAGTTTGAAGGGTGAAAAGGAGAAAGGACCAGGAATTCACGTGCTCTCATTGTGCCAAAACATCGCCTGGCTTATGTGCACTGCCACAGTTCAGCTGCCTTCAGCTGTGCTCTTCCTCTTGTTTCCTAGCTGCCTATTTTCCAGGGCTCCATGAATTGCACTCATTGTCTGTACAGCCAATTAGAGTAATTGTTGCCATTATTTCAGTGATATCTCACAGAAATAACATGCTCACAGACATAGCTTTTTCTTTTTTCTTAAGTCATTACTGTGCCATCAGAATTTTAGCTCAAAGGTTTTGCTTAAATGTATAAATAATATTTGTAGGTCTGCCCCTCATATTCTTGCAAATTCTTCATTTAAGCTTCCATGTAGAAAGGGAGATAATAAATATTCATGCATTTCTTCCTACCTTGATATGCTAATTCTGGTATGAATGGTAATCTAGAAGCTGCTGAAAAAGATGGCTTGATTCTGGTATTATTTATGAATCCTGCACTGAAATATTGGGCTGGGGGTGTGACAATGCCAGTTAAGAATGATTTAACAAGAATTGTTCTCTGGAGATATTGTCTTTGCTTTATCCATTGCATAAAATAATTTAAGATTATTGAATTCCCTATTTATTACCTTATTACCTCAGTGAGTTGTCTCAAATAAAGTGAAATTGATTCTTTTTTCCTCATCTGTTTCACAGCCTTCTAAATAAGGTGCTGAACTCAAGTGCTTCGAGGTGTGCACCTAGTAGTCCGATTGACTTCAATGAGCTAGTTTGACAAAACCTAAGTATTTGTAAGAGTGATGGATCTTTTATAGTTACCAGCTGTATAGTATAAAATGAAGAGTTCATTTCTGAGCAAGATGAATGGATCTTCAAATTGACTCATTTAGTGTTTGAAGCAGTCACAAAAATATTTTCATACTATTGGAGAATTAAGGATATGTCTCAAATTAATCTCAAACACTAAGACTCCCAGACTTTGTTTTAAAAGCTTTGTATTTGAAAATTCTGGGACAGAAACCTGTTTTTATTTTTTGCTCATATTGGGCAGAGATCCAAGCAGTTGCACTATACCTGATATTGGTGAATATTAGGACGAAAATATAGAATCATGACTATCTCTCAGCCAATTATTTGTAGTACAGACCTCAAGACTCTGCTATTGCCTTCAGTGGCAGCAGAGAATGACTTTCATCTGTGCCAGAACCTAATGGAGTTAGAAAAGCAGGAGTGGTTCAAACCAAACCAGTCTCTCCAAGCTAACCTCCATGACAGATGCTTGAGAGAAAGACAAAAGACTGCTGGAGCTGCTTGTAAATTGGTAACTGATTGTGTGTAAACTCTGTCATGCATCATTGCATGTTTGCTAGAAGAGGTGCCATGCAAATGGACAGAATTAATTTTTTTTTTATTTTTTATTTTTAGCATTTCAGTGTAATTGCAAATAACAAGAAGGATCAGAAAAACTTACAATTCTGCTATAGCCAATTTTCACATGTCGCTAACTTGTCTCCATTTTTAACAAGTATGAAATGATGTTTGTCATACCAGCAAACCCTGACTGCTAAAAGATCAAATGACCTTTGAATGTAAGGTGTTAAAAAGACCAGCTGCTCAGAACGGAGTTAATTGTAGATTCAAAGTGCATAAAGCTAAAAGCTGAAAGACTGAGCTTGCGTTTTCTCATTTGATGTTGCGGGTCACTAGGGTTATATCCTCTTAACTATGTGAAGGCCCTGTGAGTATGAAGACTTCTTCCTTTTCATCCTAGTGGCTTGGCAGCAGAATAACCCATTATGGTTATAAATTACAGTTTCCTTTTTAAATATCTGGAAAGATAAGAAGGGCAAGATTTAAAAACCTGATTCAAATATGCCCAGTTTCCGGCTCTTTAACATGGGAACTGTGAGGATTATATTTAACTGGTGGTAGATGACACTCAGTTAAATAATATCAACTTGGCTCATGAGCTGCAGCATCACCAGATGTACCCATAAACTGCAAACATCCTCTTTATTTTGTTTTCCCATCAACACTGACTACGTTAAAGAAGAATATTTGCCTTTGTAAGTGATCAAAAATTTTCAAGTCCATAAAAATGACAAAAGTTAATAAAAATTGTTTAAAACATATAGAATAATTAAATATGACTTCTCTATGCTCTCTCATAGAGTTACTGTAAAAATATCATTACAGTTTTTAAACAATGCTTTCTGTTTGTAAGATCAATTGTTTATCACATTGATTTTATTGTGGAGAGGATGCTTTGCCGAATTTGACACAAAATATTTGTCATGGGCCTAGATTAGCTGGACCCAAATAATGAGATTTATGGAGACTACTATTTTTTATGTTTGCTCCAGACCAGACCTCAGAAAAGTGAGATTCACTGCTTCAGATTTATTCAGTCTCACTATTGCTATTTCACCCTGCTGCAAGGAGGGCCTGAGTGGGAAGGACTCTGAGGATGTGAGAGTTTAATAATTCTCATCAAACATGTGCAAGACAATGGAAGGAAGAGTGGGACCTCTGCCAGAGGTGTCGGTTGGGGAAAGTGGGTCATTGATGCCTTCTATCAAAATGACAACTCCCGGTAGGAGTTCCTCATCAGAGACTGCTTGGGAGCAGTGGAAAGGTAGTCAATTTTTTTGGTGACAGGGGTGATCAGGAGCTGGCATTGTATCCATTGCTCCCTCCCAACTGTACTGCTGTATGGCCTGCTGGTGGGAAATGCACTGTACAAAGACAGGCACTGCTGGCATGGGAGGAGTCCTGTGGAAGCTGAGAGTTGTCAGGAAAGCGCTGACAGCTTGTGCTTTTCAGATTTGGTAACCAGATGATGCATGGCTTGTTTAGCTGTGCTGTGAGGGTAGCAGGCTGTTTTGTGCTGGTGTGATAAGTGTGTGCTTATCATATATTGGTTTGCTCTGCTACTGCTTGAGGTTTGCTTGTAGTTTTATTACTTTCCTTGTTTTGGGAAGCAGATTATAAGAATTACTTTTGTTTCAGCAAAACATGCCCTTAATATACCCTAATCTTCAACTTAAAGATGCTGTAGGCTATTTCCTGCCTTGGTCTTACCTAACTAGTACTGTCTAATAATTAGGTATCTAGCCTGTAATTGAATAGCTTGCCTCTAGACTCCACTGCCAGTGGGGGGAGAGAGAGAGTTGATCCAGCTAGCCTGTTTTATACAGACTTGACCCTCTAGGAACCAGCTCATGCTTCCATCCTTTATGAAAGGATTTAGTGGCTACATCATTGATAGTTAACAGATTCCTGAGCCTCAGCTTTGCTGTATGTCCTGACTGAAAATGTGTACTGTCCTACACTGCAACATTCACAAGAAGTTGAGTATTGCTGCATACTCACTTAAGAGGTGGTTTGCTGCCATTGTCATCTCAGGGAGTGGTAGCATGGGTGGACTTGAATCTGTAAACATTTCTTCTTATCTGTAATGCAGGTGAGCACATTTAAAGTGCTTTCCAGGTTCTGGCCTCATTACTGTCTTCACGGGAAATTTTTACATGACAACTGTTTTGTCCCTAGACACAAAAGGAGCAAGTTCTCTGTAACACATGGTGACAGATTTCGCTAGAAGGATAGAAATGACTGTTTTACTGACAAAAGGACTCTGTTAAACAAAATCCATCTTCCTCTTTGCAGAATGGGCAGTTATTATTAAATTATTTCTGTGAGTGCCCCTGCTATAATGCATTTTCTTTTGCATTTAGACTTGTTCAGTACCTCTTCATTAGTGCTGTTAGGTCCTCAGGAAGAGCAATGCATTGTTCTCACTGGCTGGGATGCCAGACACAGAAGCTGGCACAGAGTGAAACTCAGATGGTCGCTATCTGCTTTACTATGCTACCTGCTCGAAGTGGGATTCAGCAGGAATGTGTGAGTTGTTTAACACATCTTTGAAAAGGAGCACATCTTTTCTTGGTGCTCATACCTGTTCCCCTCTGTTGCTTTCTGCTTTGTCAAGAGTGTGACTGCTCCGTTTGAAAAAGTTTGTTGACACTTTTAAAGTCTCTGCTAAAATACTTTATTCTTGGCCATGAGAGATTGTGAATTTTTATACAAAGCCATAGGATTTTTGGGTGCTGAATATTCCTAAATTTTGGCGTCTAGCAATACTGGGATTTTTGCATGCTTCAATCCAAAAGAAATAAATATTTGTAAAATAAAACCAACTTTGATGTAGGTACCAATGAAAGGATTTATTTCACCTCTGAAAGTCAGATGTCCAGTTGAAACTAGTTGTCTTCCTCTCTAATTAACAGAAGGAGAATCATATCATAAATCTTTCCAAGACACTTACCTTACTGTGATGTATGCCATTCCCTGGAATTACTTTCCTGTCTACTTATTTTAGAGATGAATCCCATCCTCATTTCCTGTTGTTTGTCCCTTGATATCAATATGAAGCTGGATGTTGACTAGAAATTAAGCATCTAAATATCTTTATGGATATAGGTCAAAGCTGGAAAATTTTGTTTTATGAAGTTTAAGTTCACAAGTATTATCTTACCTTTTCACAGGGCAGAGGAGAAAAATCTCTGTTTAAATCCTTTCCTTTGAAAAATACTACAATCAGCTGAACACCAGTAATTGTGTTCTAAATCTTTATAGCCTTAGTTCTAGCCTGTAAAGTATATTTAGAATAACATATTTAGCTGTATTTCTTCTCTTGCCTTTAGAATGCCAGGCACACCAATAGAACTATATGAATAATAAATTATAATACTGTTTATCATCTAAATTGTTATCGTTTAGAATTTTTCTCTCAAGTGTTTCTTCTAGAAATCTATTCAACCCTCCCTGATGACACATTTGGATGAACATTTTTCAACTGTGAATGCCTAAAGTTAATCATCTAGATCTATATTTAGGCACAAAAATGAATGACCTGATTTTAAGAGTTGCTGATTACTTATTTTGACGCATTAAAATGAATTTAATAGCTTTGCTGTAGGTGCCAAAGTCTTAAGATTGTTGTTTTTTTTCCCATGCACAACTTGTCTATCAAACTGCAGAACACATGCAGAATTAGATTACTAATGAACGATGACAGTATGCCATATAAAAACAATGTTACATTGATTCATTTATTTGTTTACATGGTTGGGCAGGCTAATTTTGTGCAGAAAGTTCACTATGAAAGCTGATTTATAGTGATTTGAACAGAAAAGCATGCATTTCTCCCATTTCATATCGAGACAATGGTGAATTCTATGTGAACAAAACGCATCCTCTGGTTATTCTTTGTTGTATGCCAAAGAGAAATATAATCTGAACACATTTTGCTCATTCTTTAGAAAAGCAAACTTAGTTTTTCCTGATGACCTTCGTTATGCTAAAAATTGTGGAAAACTGGATACTGCACAATAAATTGATGCACGTTGTAAAACAAAAAACCTTTTAGAAAACATTAGGAGCCATATGCTCATTTTAGAGATACGTGATGCCACTTTGAAATGTGGCTTCCTTGCTGTTTGAAGACATGAATCATCAAAGCTCTTGGCTGCTTACATTAAGGGGTCATAAGGATTTGCTTAAAGACACTGCTGCATAGGGGCCTAATAGCCTGATTTGCTATACCTGGTCTGCCTGAGTTTGAGAATGTCCCCAAACTACTTTGAGAATGCCTGGGACTCCATAGACAGTAAGCACTGTTGAACTGTAGTGTGAGTGGCAGGATCTAGACCTCGATGGTAAGGATAATTAATACCCTTTGTTCAGCATGTTGTCTGTTTTTTCATTGAATTATTCCTGATAAGCACAAGGGCGTTTTGCAAAGGAAGTGAAACAAGGGCCAGATGCTAGTTTTCCTCATCTTTAAGAGCTGGTCTTTGGGCCCTGATCAAACCAGTGGGGAGATTCTCACAAGCCACAGGGGAAGTGGGTGCAGGATCCCACCTACTGCACTTAATTTGCTTGTAAAAGCCTTAAGGAGAATGTCTTGAATAGAAGTAAGCTTAGTGAGAGCTGCACAGCTCCACCTGGCATTATATTGACAGCAGGTGGCAAATGCGAATGGAAGCGCCTGACTATCTCTGAATAAAGCACACAGTCCCTTCAGCATCAGCAGATGTGTGATCACTGGGGAGTTGTTTGGTTACATGTGTTTTTTTCACATCTGTCAATTTAACTAAATTGGTGGTCTAAATGAATAGTGTCATGCACTGGAACATTACATGGATTTATGACAGCTGAAATGTATAGCACCTAGAGGATTTGGGGTCCGTGAAGCAGTGAATGGATTTCAGAAAAAGCATGATTTTCATCTGTGGTAGACATAAGCCTGATCCATTATTCAACATGCTATGCAAAAGAGAATTGCACATTGGGTTCACAGGGAAGTCTTCTGGCATTTCAAAAAGAAGAAAAAGGAATTTAAGAGAGAGATTTATATGTTTATGTTGCCTCTGTTTATGATGCTATCAAAGGAAGTCCAATTTCCTCCTAATTAGATTATAACAGGTGCAGGCAAATCCAACAGAAGGGAAGCTGCTTGTATAATATCTATAGCACATTTAGTGTGAGTGTAGCAGGGGGACAGGAAGCATCTCTCAGCCATGGTTTTCCCATGTTGTGGTCTGAGACCTGTCACTTGCTCTGCCATCAGATAGCAGTGTTACTGGGCTTGGAGAAGTGACCTCACCCTGGCTCAGGTTGGGCAGCTGAGTTCAGCTGAACCAGCTGGGGAAGTGAGTCACCTTCTGAGACTCATATCACACTATGCTTTGTTCTTTTGAGAGCTGTGTTGCCTCCGGTGCTTCTGTTCCATCTTGCACACCCAGTTTCTTGAAAGCTTGGGGCTGTTGCTTTCAGCCATGTGGGAGGCGTTGCAGTCCTCGCCAGTTCTCCACTGCTGATCCTGCCTCATGTTCTCCTTTGCCCCTCCCAACCAAAGAAGCAGCAAGAAAAGGGTAACACATCCCACAGGCAGACTTTGCCTCCTCCATCCACTTGAGCTCAGGTGATGAGGTGTGAGCAGAGAAGGCTTGGAGAGTGTCACACCTTCTGCTGTGCTACCATGTGGCACTGCCAGCACAGTGGTGTGGGGGACAGCTGGAGGCAGAAACCTCTAAAAGTGTCATGCCAAGAATGGCCACAACTTGCCTCTCAGAGATTTCAGGTTGTCTTGCTGTGTAAAGATGGCAGAGTTTTTCATCTTTCTCCTCAGACTTGCACTGAGGAAGCTCTTTTGACATGTCTCTGATAAAGAGAATAGAGTCCAGAGGGACAGAAACTGAACAAGTGATATAAGAAGATGGATGGATATTTCACTCCTGTTTTTCAACAACCCAGGGAGCAATGTTACTTCAATTAAAATGAAATCTAATGAGTTGAGAAACTTTAATTGCGTTTTAAAGGAGGGGCAGGCTTTCTACTTTCATTTTGAGTCTATAACCTAAGAAGGGTGAAGATCTACTTTTTAATTAAACAACTGAAGAGATCAGAACTGAGATCCTAGTTGACTAGGATGCTAATGGTGTTCTTTAAAAACTGCTAATGAAAAATATAGAGGAATAATTTATGATTATTATAAAGGAATGAACAGAATCATTCATGATGGAGGATTTAATAATTTTCTTGTGGGCAAATTGAGCTATTCTAATATAATATTGTGTATTTTTGAGGAAACAAGGTAAAGTCTGTTCCTATGTAAATACATTTTACCATTGCTTCAGACTCCTGGTGAGATCATAATGATAAAGCTGCACAAATACTGTCACAAACTGGCAGAAACCAGCCTGGCAGGAAATTTCAAACCCAATGGCAAACTTCCACAGGCTATTGGAAATTAGTTGCTGTACTGCTAAAACAGTCATTGGGAGTCTTATGGGAAGAGGACTGAGTTTTTAATATATAGACATGCAGATGGGTCCTTGTCAAGTTTATGATGTGACACTCATTTACCTTCAGGGAGAAGCTGAAATCCAGACTGTGAAGAAAAACAGCTTCCAGAGGCAGGATCTGTGGAAAAAAAGCCCAGCAATTTTTTTTTTTTGCAGATACTGCTCTTGACTTTTCAGAAAGGTATGTGAAGAAGTGCATTTCCAGAAATAATTGGCTAAATAAGTGAACATTATAATTACTTGTTCTTTTTTTTTTTCCAACTTGGATTTTCTCCCTACTTCTCTTTCCTTTTGGCCGTAATTGCATCTGATGCTAGACTCTTACCTGTTTTTGATATGTGTTTTGAGAAATTTCTTCAGACTTGTCTACATAGGGATCTATTAACAGCAATTCATTCTCTTGGCAGATGCACTAATTCCACTGATTGAGTGTCTACTTTTTGAGTTAGCTTAACTCCAGTTGGTGTGGATTTAAACTGTTTCAGACTAAGCCTATTTTGAAACAAGAGCCTATCCAAAAATTGAGAAAAAACTTATTTTTCTTTAAAGTTGACACTATCTCAGTTTAAACACACTTCGTGGTGTAAACAAGCCCGGGAGAGCATACCATGTGTTTTGAATCACATTTGGAAGCTCTTGTGAGTACTCCAACTCATGCTCATGTGCAATTCAACCTACAGCAATTCAAGATGTTATCGCTTCCCCACCTTCTCCACTATTTATCACAGTCGGTCTGTCAGAAGTTCCTGCCAGAGTGGCACATAGCAGACTGGAACACCAGCTCATTCAAGTTCCAGTGAGAAGTGTACTGTCTTATCATAAACCTGGATTCACTCATGAATTGCACTGGACTGTGAACTGGAATGTGATTAAGAAGGCAGTTCTGTTCCTTTGACTCTTGCTTTGGGTTTGCTAAACTGTTGCAGCAGATGGATGCCACATAGCACTGCTGGAGTGAGATTAACAAGGTGCAGTGCTTTGGCAGAAAATGCCTTAGAGGTGGTGTTGCTTAGTACCTCATCTGGGGTCTGGGCATTATAGGCTTATGTTCTTTCCCCCATCCTTGTAGAAGTGATCTTTCACGGTGTCTTTGATATTTTTCTATAAAGAAAGCAGGTTTTTCTTGGGGTCTACAAGCAAGGTTTATCAGCCCGTTCTCTAGGTTCATTTGATTATCAGATTCCTCTGAATGCCAGTGAGGCTGTTCAGAATTCTGCCCAAAAAATAGCATTCAGAAGAACTGCCTGTTCTCCTTTAACCTTGTTCTCAAAGCAACAGCAACAAAAAATTGTTCTAGTCCCCTGGAGTCTTAAAAAAACATTAAGGCAGGCACTGAGCTCAGACACTTGAAATTTGGCTGTATTACAAAGGACTGAAAATGAGACATTTGCCCTAGTAAATGTCTTAATAGAGGGGTCATTACCTGTGCTCTTTCTGTGACTGAATTAAGCCCACTGCAGCCGAGGATGGATTGGACTAATAAACTCTGGAGCCTATAGAAAGTCTGCAGTAGTCAACAGCAAAGAAAGCAATCAGGGTGCATGTTATAGTGTGAGAATTATTGGAGGAATGCTTGCCTTGCTCCAGGGTCCCCAGGGCTGCTTGGGCAACTCTATTTCCTTCAGTTATCTGAAAAGTTGAGAGCTGGTATGTTAATTTGTTCCGAGAAGCAGCCTGAGTTGCATAATAGCAGCTGCAGGTGACACAGTGCCTATCCCATCCTGAGGTTTGCAGAAATCTGGCATGCCACTATATTTACAGTTCAGGTCAATCAGCTGCAGAGAATATCTCCGAGCATGACTCCCCTTTGTGCTGCCCAATAAGCACATTCTTGTGTGGTCCATCTATTTATTTCTGGGAAACCAGGGCTGCTTTGGCATTGCTCGCAGTTACCACTATGCAAATTATGTATCTGGTCAGAATGGATCATTGTGTCCATTGCAAAGCCCAAAGCACGCCTGTCCATGTCTACAGGTACTGCAAAATAGAACATTTGAATAGCTTATAAAACCAAATGATGCCTTTCTTTTCCAGGGTCAAGCGTTATCTGGGTGTGAGCTTTCTTTTCCCTGAGTGATGCATGTGGCTGAAACAAAGGGACTACTCAAGTGAATAGCTGCTGGTTTGCTCTGTTTGATCACAGCCAAGCCCCTGTACAGCCTGTCTGACATGGGTGGATCAGGCCTGTGCCACACCGTGTTGGGCAGTTTGAAGATACAGTGGCCACACCTTGATCCTAGATGTGATAATGCCGTGATGATGCAATGCTCCAAGGAGGCTGAGTGAGTAGGTGTAGGATCAGTTTAACTTTTGTGTGCATGCCACAGGAAAGGGATGAGAATATTCTCCTCGCCTGGGATCAGTGAGGCCTTTGAAATACATGCTACAGGTCTCTTTAGGGATATCTAATATTAATGTGAAAATATTCACAATGCTAAAGGCTAAATAAAGCTGCAGCTATATCCAGCTGATAGTCTATAGTTTCCTCATCTCTTATTCCAGCTCAGATATTTTCCATGTCCTCTTCCTTGTGATACGTGGCTGAAGATGAAGACCTGAAGGAGGACCTTTTTTGCAACCATGCCAAGCCCAGAAAATTTTGTCAGTTGAAGAGAAAGTGGTCAGCAATGTTTTTGGTGTGATTGAACACTTTACATTGTTTGGCCCATAGAGAGGGAAGAGATTCTCTTTGTATCTGTGAGAAGGAAAGGATTCATAGAACTATCACGTAAACACATTTCTCTCATTACCTCCTTAGGCTGGTCAAGACAACCCTGATCTGAGATTCAAAATGGGTAGAAAGTGGAAGAAGGGGAGGGCCACAGCTTTCAGACATGGGATTATTGTGGGGAAGAAGATTATTTTTCTTTCTTGTCCCTTAACTCTGCACATTGAGGTGTGTGCACTTTTAATTTAGGGATTATGAAACACTTGCTACCTACAGGCTGGGCTAGCCACATTCCTTGTTCACGGGGCAGCCAGTGCTGCTGGTGAAAGTCTTTGTCTGCAATGTGCAAAGCCATAAAAAGCATCTGGGAGCCTTTTCCCCGTGGCCAAGTGGCTGCATTTATATTCACCAGCCACAGGCATGTGCAGGCATTAGAGAAATGTTTTTCGCTTTTTAAATAAAGATTTTTTTTTTTTTTTTGGGACTTGTGATATGGTGGTGTGTGGAACAGATGTTTCAAGGACCTTTCTGTATTAACTCTTTATTATATGAGTGCCTGTAAGTGTTTGGGATCATATTAATGACTCAGACCACATCCAAGCCATTTTCCTCTGTTCCTTGGGGCTGGGAAGTGTGTATGAAGGACAAGTTTTTCTGAGGGAGTAAGTATTCTCATCATTGGATATACTTTTAGGGGGAAGGGACAGAAATAAACGCAAGACTCTGAGAGTTTGAACTGCAGTCTAGTGAAGTGCTAAACAAGTAGCTGCTCAGATAAGAAGACAACCATTATTAGTTTGAGGTCTTTCCTAATTGTGTGTCAACTTTTACTTCTGAAAATTATTTATCCACAATATAATACCAAAGTAAATAATTTCTTTCAATGTCATGCATGGGTTGGTTTCCAAAATGCCTTTTGAAGGAGCAGTTTTCTGTTGTCAGCAGTAACATGTCCCCTGCCTTGTCATTGCCCCAGGTTATTGTTATGCAATTATTCCTTCTTCTTTAAAAAAATTTGCATGCAGGTTTCTCCTGCCTTTATACATGTGGCTAGCTGTCCATGAAAATCTATCATAATCCCAAGGCAGCAGTGTACTTCTTTCGTAACCAAACTGTCCTCTAACACTCCTTCTCCTGGATGTTTTCTTCTGCCTTCCTTTGCCGTCCTGTATGAATACACCCTGTTCTTTGGGTTTGCTCTGGTTTCTTTTAAGGAAGTAGTTACCTCTTCTTAAGTGTCCTTGGATGGGAATTGATTCTCGCTCACCACCCCAGCATATTTTGATACTGCTCTCAGTATTTCATATGTACACCCTTATACTCCTCTTCTAGATTTTGCTTTTTATACATTTTGATGTTGTCTAATAAAGTGTGCCAGTTTTCATGTATTCTCTTACCATTTTGCCATCCACTCTCCCATCCGCCTGTTTTCTTCCCGTTCTTCCAGACCAGGACTATTCTTGCTTGATATCTTTTGTCTTTGAACTCAGGCAGGTTATGGTTAGACTCAATTCATTTATCCAAGGGTCTCTAGATTGCTTTGTTTCAGGGTCACAAGCTCTTCTGCCAAGCCATGGATTCTGTGACTAATAATCTCTCATCCTTCTGGCTGGTGGTACCTCAGCTGCTGTTGTCTTGGTCTTATGTCTTTCTTAGTGAAGGTCTTTCTTCTTTGACATTACGGGTGACTTTTTTTTCTTTCGTTTTTGGTGGCTGAATCAGCCCAGTTGGTGTCAGTGGCATTTTCAAAGGTGTAAAGGAAATTTCACCCTTTCTGCAAATTCTACTCTGTTTCTCATTCTGCTCCAGGAAGATGCACTTTCCTACAGTCTCAGAAAATTGAGGCTCACCCTTCCTAACATAATTTTTAAACTAGGTGTTAATATTTCCCATACACTTTCTTATTTTGCACATGGCCCAGAGGGATGTTTTTTAAAACACTAACCTGACATTCTACTGATAAAGGGATTAAATGAAAGTATTTGCATAATGTCTTTGAAATAGATGAGCTTTATGATAGATGACACCAAAATATATTGCGTAAGAATGTGAATCACTTGGAGAGGGAAAAAGTGCAAGCAATTTGTAAAGGGATTAGCAGAGTAGAACAGGTCTATGTTGAACATTGGTATCATGAAATAGATGGATTTCATGGTGACAGTTGTTCCACAGCACCTTACTGAAGAAAGCTGACCCCCCTAACCTCCTTATTTCACTACAGGATGATCCTATAATCAAAGAAGACCAGACTCATTATTTTCAGAAAGAAACACCTTTAGAAAATAAAAATGAATATTAGCTGCTATGTTCTTGTATCACAGGATGAATTTGAATTAATATTTTCTCCATATTTTTGGCTTTACTTCAGGAATATGTAGTTTGGTGGGAGGAGGGATTTAACAAGCTTTAGGCAAGCTTTGCTAAATCCACAGTATAGAGGGTACTGGACGACATGCACTGAAATGCTGATTCTACCAGGCTCGGAGTCTTATCGCGTCTGCAGGCAAACAGTAGAAATGCTTTTACATTAGACTTGCAAAATGTAATGTGCAGAGCAGTACTTTCTGTCTGAACCATTCTGTCAAATTAGCACAGTGAGGTACTGTATCCCACTTTGGATCCACTGATTTTTATTTTCTTGTTGTAAGAAAGTGCAGGTCGTACACCTGTCCTGGGAATGTAGTGAACAATTCAGAGAGAATTTGAGATTGTGACATCAGCTAGGATAAATATATTTGTGTATGATTACTTGATAGATAGAACCACATAACCTACATTCAAGTCATCCTGTTGTTGGCCTACTAAACGGAGACAAGTTATATCTTTCTTTTTTTGCCTGTATTTTTGCATGTTTAATGTGGTCCCTGTTCTCCCATAGTTGAATGCTTCTTATTCTTGTTAATGCATACAATTGCAAAGCATGGCTCTGAGGCAGAGAAATGCTATCTTTTCCAAATGTTGATGGGAAACAGAGATGTAAAATGTTGCGTTCATACCACCATGCATGATCAAGTAATATTCGACTTCCGTGACTTTGGATCGAGCCACCAGCTTTAGAGAGCAGATGATATGAATCACTTATCTCTCCACTGAATAATAATCATGATAATCTCTGCTGTAATAAAAGCATTGATTAAGTTAGGCTGGGTTTGAGAAGGGCTCTGCTCAACAGGTGTCTGAGAGACATAAGTGTGCTTTTTGCAAAGGTATTTTGTTGTATAGCTCCCACTGAAATCAAAGACAGGGTCTGTTGCAAAAGAAGGGACTTTGCCTTGAATTGCCCACTAAGACTGTTGCAAATAAGGAAGTACCAGTGAGGGTGCAGCTCTACAAAGAGAAAATCCTTTTATTTCCCTGTTTTCCCAAGTGGAAATTCCTAAATAACTGTAACTTTCCTGTATGACATATAATAAACTTTCTCTCCTCTAAAATGTAGAAAATGAGCCGAAGTTATTTTTTCAGATTAAGAGTTCTACATAAATCCAGAGAAAGTATTTTTATTTAGCATTAATTATGCTTCCATTAGGAATAAAAATGTAGATCCCCATTGTCTCTGCGAGGTCATGAACAAACACAAATACTGCGGAAAATGCCAAAGCAACTGATCAACTATCATTGCTTAGCTAATATTTGCTTCCTATCTCGGAACTACCTTTTAAACATAAAAGAAAAACCGTCGAGAATCTTTTATGCTTCGTGGGTGATTTGCAGTCCTGGCGTATGGAAGGAACAGAGACTCACTGTTATGCTCAGAAAACAGGTTTTTCTCCTGATTAGATATCAGACTCCGAACTCAGAGGCTATCTATGCTGACAGCACAAAGCTGCCTACAACAGCCTTACTTTCTTGCTACGCAGTGGAGTGTGTGAGTGTGGCCACGTGTGCTGCAGAGTTGCCCTCTCTGTAGCCAGCAGGACTCGTGGTGCCTTAGCAAGGCCAGTGGGTTTGTAGGTGCCATGGGCAGCTGTCCTCCGGCAGTTTGCGAGCTGCCGAGGAGTTGTTGCATGCATGGGGCATGGGGCATGGAGCATGCTGCTCATCTGGAGTCTTCATATGTACAGATGCATCTGTACTGTCAGCTCGATTTACCTGTGTCTCTGTGTTGTGCTTTCCCTTGCTGCTTCATCTATCCTGCTAAATGCGTTCACCCCTGGGAATTACACCTGGTGCTCAGGAAAAGTGGCCTGTTTTTATGCTGCTCAGAGCTTGTTCTCTTACAACAGCCTCGTGGTTTCCCACGCATCCACATGATGAAACACTTGCCCATTTAGATCTCTTCTGGGCCCTTTGGTGCTAAGATGTGACCATTACTTTTCTATGTGAGTTTGTGTAGGTCTTTTTGGTGTGGGGCTTTCTTTTAGTTTGGAGCATCAGAAATAACCTGAGGCATGGGTTGAAGCCTACCAGGGTGGTATTTCCATAACAAGAGATGGGATAGAAGGGCTAATGTCAGGAGTTGGAGGGCTGGTTAGAACCAGACTGGGCTGATAAGGAACAAACCCTCAACCATGACACCTTTTGGGAGTGATTTGTTTCCAGGATTTCCCTCCGTTTTGTATGAGTTGGTTCACTCAAAAAAAAAAAAAAAAAAAAAAGAGTCTGGGAAGGAAGTGACAATTATATAGTATCAGGATATCACAGCCTGAGAGCAGAGGTAACTTGGCCAGTGTAGGCTTACCAGTTGTCTGCAACATGTATGTGCTGGTTTGCACCTCAACTCCGCTCTGGTGTGGCCAAAGAGTTTTTCTTATAGTGCAAAGGATATTTCACAGCTGTCAGCTGCTCTGACAGGGGCCAGTCTGCTTCTCTGGGAGCTGAGGGCTTTAGCCCTGACTGTACTTACAGCATCAGTCTCTCCATTCCCTTGACGACACTGTGATTTACCCAGGAAAGCACACCACTGTAACCTGAGAGGAAGAAGCCTGGATTCATTTTCTTGCTGTACCAGCATGGCTCTGGTTCTTTTTGCTTACACATTATCACATGCCTTCCAGGTCTTGTCTATCTTACATTGAATTATTAGCCATGAAATCCTCCAGTAGAGATGCAGCTTCTGCTGTGAAAAAATGTCTTTGCAAGGAATTATTATATCCTTACTCTGCAAGATGCTGCTGCCAGCCTGGTGAATATGTCAGGAAGCTTATGCTTATGCAAAGCTGTGGTTAAAAACATGTTACCCCAATGGACATGACTTCTCTCGAGAGTTTTCTAGTATGGATTTGCCCTGAGCCTCAGCTTTCCCATTGCCACCTGGAGCTGATACACTATGGTAATACGAGGAAGCCTTAAGAGTTCTTCACCAGGGAGATGAGTTTCATATGAGGCAGCATTGCTGCTCAGAACTACTGTTGCTCCTGCCCTGACCTCTGCCCACCAACACCAGAGAGGAATAAGGGTCTCCTAACCACTTTCTTCACTTAGGCACAGCTACAGCCTTTTGTTGCTGACTCAGTAGAAGAATTAAGCCAGACGAAATAAAGAAGGAAAAGGAAAATGATCTTTTCGTCATGGTCATGTTTTGGTCTAGGGACTTCTTGACTTTTACAAGGGCTAAGATATAGCCATTCGCTTAGTCCCGACTGGAACCTTCCTTCCAAACACCAAGCTCATTTCCCCAGTGATCCAGAGGACTTGTGAGAGAAATTTAAATTTCTTCTGCCCAGGTGGAGGCTTGCAGCTGACTCTACCAAGGCAGTAGCTTGTTGGAGTGGAGAATTCCCATGGTGGGTTGGGTGCTGTGGGAACTGCAGGCAGCTCACTGCCTCTCATACTGTGGTGTGGCACAGCAGGGGAGTGTGGGGGCCACGCTAATTAGGTGTCACCTTTTCTCGTTTCTCTGGATCAGTGCTCTAGAGACAGGACAGTGAATCGTTGTGGTCAGGTGGAATGCAACTCCATGAAAAGCGAGCAGGTGAGTAAGCATTGATGGGTACACAGTGTTAATACACGAGTAAGCATTAATGGGCACATAGTGTTAATAGATGACACACAAACCTCCTGGGAATGGAATGGGAGGCAAGTAGTCTGTGTCCCACCTGTGCTATGTGAGAATCAAGGGAACTGAAAAGCTGTAGAGACCTCTGTGTTCTTCCTGAAGGTCTGTTGGCCTTTGGGAAAAGGGAAACTTGGTTCTGGTGTGTGAGCAGTCTTGCCTGACCTACTCTTCTCTGTACATATAAGAAGTAATGAATACCACAAAGACCTGTATTGTCTGCATAACTTTGACGGAATCTTCAAAGAATCTACAAGGATTTTTATGACTGAGTTACTGTAAGGGGAATGTCTGTTTACCTCTCATAGCAAATAAGCACCTGATGTTCTATAGAACCAAGATTAAGATCAGATGTACCCCATGGCAAAGGTTTCCTGTTAGAAAACTGGACACAGTTAATTTATGATGGTAACTTATGTGTTCTTTGTACTTTAGTAATTTGGTTATTATATGATTTATGACATCACTTTCCCAAAAACTGTAAAAATATCGTGCAAGTTCCTTAAGGTTTGGTTGGGGAAATCCCCAGACTCTTCTATAAAAGACATCCTTTCTCCCTTTGCTGTCATATCTGCTGGCTGAGAAGATGAAGCACACACGAGTGGCTGTGCTTCTCCTCATACAGAGCATGAGTGCTCTGGCTGGGACAACGGCAGCAACAGCAGAAGAGGTAAGATAGGGGTCTCATTACCTGAGCTTTGGTGCCTTCTTGTCTTCTCACATAGCTTAGATTGCTGAAAATTCTTTTAAGGTTACTGGAAAATTATTAGACAAATGTTGAGATCTCTGCATGGAGAAAGTTTAAAGTATTTCTCCATCCTCCCCCCAACTAATGTATAGGGACTGGGTAACAAATGTAAAAGTGAGGCACAGGTTTAAAGTCAGAGTCGAATTCTGCCTTTGGTTAGATGAGTGCAACTCCCTGTGAGGATCTGAGTGGATATTAAATGCTCAGTGTAGCTTCTAATTAATTAGCAAGGGCTTACAGCAGGAACAGATCCACATCTTTGATGTGGAAGGAGTTGGGAGGTGGGAGCTTTCCCAGTTGCATGATTGCTGTCATACTTGGTGACCAAGCACATGAAAGCCATATTGTTTGGTTATCGTTGGGTGCACTCCCTCTTCCCTAAAAAACTTTGTCTGGTTGAGCAAGAGAGAAATTCGAAGCAGACCAAATCAATCACAAGAAAACCCACAATAGCCCCCAAATAAAAGCTACATCAAATTCAGGGGGGAAGACAGAAAACTTCGAAAAATATTTTTTTAAAGGAAGAAAATTATATTAGTGAAAGACAGTTTTGATTTTGTACTGTCTTTTAAAATTTTTAAAAAATTTAAAACAATGCTTCAATTTTTAGAAAAAAAGTTTGTGAATAACTTAAGAGCTTTTTCAAATAAAGCAAAGCATTTTGGTTTTGTTTGACCAAAAATGACTGCCTTTTGTTATTTGTTAGTTAAAATTTGGGAAAAAACCCCATTTTGGCTCTCAATAATTCTTTCTGTTTTATCTGGTTTAGTCACCAACCAGAAAATTCCTGTGTGCCCCTAGTTACATTTTTTGGAGTTTGGGAGTGTTGTGGATGCAGGCAGTGAAGTTAGCACCTCCTGGGAAGGTGCTTTTATCTGCTCAAGGAATGAAAACTTGTGAAATTCAAGATGGAGGTGTAAATACATGTTGATAAGCTGAAGGTAGAAAGCTTAATAGGGGAGAAATTCCTCCTTAGTCTGCTTAGCTTTAAGCTAGTCCTCAGTTTGTGTAATTTGCACAATTTGTGATGCTCTGCCCTAGCACTGTTAATTGCTACCAGCTGCCCATCATGTTCAGTGTAATTGTATGAGCACACAAGTGCCTGTTCAAGAGGATTTATTTGACAAACTGTCCCACAAAGCTTGTTTACGCTGTGCCACTTAATAGACCTGCCCTTTGCTGGCCATTTGGATTTCCCCACCATTCCCTGTCTCAGGAATAGGGTTCCAGCTGGGATTTGGGAAATGCAGGAAGACGCAGCAGTGAGTGTCCTGTTGCAGGGGAAGCCCATTTGATGCTCCATCTGTTACACCATTTGACATTGAGGGTGTCTTGCTCCAGCTCCCAGTTTGCCACAGGTTTTGGTGAGATCCCATTATAGGTGACTGTGCTGCATCATGGGGATGCACTGTGCTTCTCATGCTGTGTGGGGACATGGTAACCCCCAGTGCGGTGCCAGGGTGACAGCCACTGTCCTTGCTGTGCAAGAAGGCAGGCAGCAGCCGTAGAGGGAAGTTAAAGGGGATGTATTTAGTCTTACTGTATAAAAGGCTCCCAAGGTGGATATGGCTGTATCCTTGGCAGTGTGGTGTCTTCTCCCAGCGCTCCCTCTCCACGTTCGGATGCTGTCACCTCCATGGTGCTAGTAGCAGAGTGGGACATGTTCCCCAGCCATCACAGCTCACAGCCTGACAGCTTGGTGTGAAAGGGGCAGTGAGCCCTCTGCTTAGAGGCTGGAGCATGAGCTGGGTGGTGAGGAGGGGACATCCCTGCTGGGAGGACAGTATTCTCTGGGTTAAGGGCAGAGGGGCATGGCACTGTCCTTTTAGACTGCCATGCAATCTGCCAGAGCTGCCTGTCACAGCCTCAGCTCACACCTCCTGGACAGGCTGAGCATCTCCTGCCTTGCTCTGGTCACACAGAGCCTTTCTTTAAGAAGAGGTGTCTGTGAAGTGACATTGTGCCCAGGGAAACCATCGCCTCAGCAGCAGATCAGAAATTTTACAGTTGCTCGGGATAGTAAAATCAAAGTGCTTTGGAGCTGCAGGATGGGGGCTAACTGCTGGGGAAGGGATGGTGCTATATGCAGGAAATCACACTGAAAAAGTCTTACCCTTGCTTTTCAGACCACTCTTCTCAGTACGATGCCTCCATATCTGACACAGCCCTGGAATACGAATGGCAAACTGCAGACTCCCCCAAAGGTATAAACATTACTGTTCTTCAATACAGTCCAGAAAAGACCAAATTTAGGAACTTGTGTCCCCTTCTTTAAATGCTACACATTTAAAGTCGCTTAGTGACTTAACTCTGATACAGGTAAGCCAGTTGTGCTGCCTGGAAAAAGCATTTATGTTTTGTGCATCCAGTACGTTAGGAAGTAGTGAATCTCCAAAACCATCACTACTGTTACCATGTCATTCAATGCCTTAAGTCAGATCCAAAACTTTGGCTTTAACCTTGTAACTACTGAACTGGACCCCAGACATGAAACAGATGGGGCCCTAGGGATTTGATGCCAGTGTGACAAACGGTTTGGTGGTGACAGTGTCCCCGGAGGAAGTCTTCTCTCATGAACTAGAATAGGGACTTGAAAGCATCTTCTGAGAAGTGCCCACTTGTGGTTGCTGGGAGTGGAAAAATCTTGATTCTCCCTGTTCTATTGAGTTAAAATACTATCAGCTATTTGATGGTAGAAGGACCTCAATCTTACTTCTCTGCCTTCTGGTACAGTGCTTAAGTCCATAGTTTGCAGATTTCTGGGTTTTGGTTTCTTTCCCTCTCTCTATCAGTGACTGTTTAATAACATGTTTGCTTGGAGCAGATTCAATGGGTCACACTTGCTCTGTATGGTCTTGCAAATTATAGTCAAAACCAGAGTTCCTCCGAAGCACGAGTCCGGATTAGGTTAGCAGTGGTAGACAGCTTCAAGCAAGGCCAAGTCCAAGCAAGCCCAGTGGGGCATATGGGATGTATGGAGGCTCCTCTTCTGAGACAGAGTTGAGTCTCTGGCTCCAGTAGAGCGTTTAGAAAGTTAGATGGAGCCAGGGTTCCCTTTCTGAGTCTGATTAGCAGGACCCAAACTTTATCCGTCTCCTTACCCAGCTGAGGTGGCTTCTGTCTCTGCTGTAGCCCTGTCATGTGCTTTCTGTGGATCTCATTCTTTGTCTTGGGATGAGCAAATAGCTGCTTCAGAACTGTGAATGTCACTAGGCTACAGTGACAAATTTCCTGGTTTTCAGAAAATTGAGTAACTGCTCGCTCCTACTCCCTTTCTTAATTTGAAGGGATGTGGAAAAGGAACATTTCTCATAGCTTCAAATATGTATATGTAACAGCTTAATTTTGCAGAGTGAAATGTTGCTGTCAAGTCCTTGCTGTAGGCTAGGACAGTTTGCTCTCTGTTAAGCATTCTGTATAAATTATTAAACTTTAAAAACCGTACAACTCCATCAAAAGTAGCAGTCTATCTCATGCATTTTTCTACAGGATGACGGAAGACATTTTTGTTACATGGTTGTCATTTGGCTGGTATTATATTTTGATTGAAGCACTTATTGACCCAAGGGGCTTTTAACTAAACAATGCTTCTTGGTCTTGTCAACATCATGGTCCCAATGTTTGTAATGTCAGTGGAAGAATGGAAGCAGTTCTGTCTGCCCAGGCTGTCTGCTCTTTTGGGGAAACTGCCTGTTGGCTTCAATATAAGCTGCACTTACTGCAGTGAATCTCTTCCTGCAACTCAAAGCTCCTTCCTAACGCAAATGTTAAAATATAATGATTGTTTTTCATACGGAGGTTAAAAGCACGAGTTGCAGGCTTTTTGGGAAATATCTGAATACATTTATGAATGTTTTTTTAGCACAATAAGCGTGGTAAGTCTAGAAAACTGATTGGTATACACAGTCAAGGCTGTAGTTTACAGCAGAGTGTGTAATGCATACAAAGGTGTAGCACACTCTATGCTATACAATGTGTAGCACACTCTCTCTTGTATATGTGTACTCGTATTTGTGTTACACACAGAAGGAACAGAATACCTTCCACGCAAAAATTAGCATGCCAATGTGCAACAGTCTCAGAGAAGCTCCCATATCCTCACTAAGCCATATTTATTCCTTCTTTTGGTCTCTCCCATCTGTTTGTCTTTTTATTGCTGAGCAACTTGCCTGGCATCCCAACCATGCCCATGTGCTGAGGACTCGGAGGTGTAGAAAATATCTAAGTGACTTAGGAACTTATTTTTCATTGTGATTTACATACTGATAGCCATATCTTCAAAAATACTTGGAAACTTAGGCATAATGTGTTCTCAGTGGGATTTTCAAAAGTGCTTTGTTAACCTGCCTGGCAGAGAAATCAATGGAAGTTACGTGCTGGGACATTCTGGAATGCCATGAGATACTTCTCTGCTTCCTTTCATGTTAAATGTCTTCAGCAGTCTGAGCGAAGTTTTAAGGCCCATGGTGCTTGAATAACACGGATAAAATGACTTTCCATGCTTTCTTTCAAAATGAGATGCATGCTGTTTGTTGTGGCTGCAGTAAAGATGTTGCCAGAAGTGTTAACTGGGATCATTCCTGCTTGCTGCTCTTTTTTTTGGGCTCAGATCAAGACAGCTTTGCTGCTGGCCATCCTGGGCTGCTTTTTCAGTGAGGACATTAGTTGAAACCACTATGGAAAAGCAAGGAAAGACGTGCTGAAATGTCAGCTCTAAGGACATAGTTTTGCTGTTTGCTTGTTTATTTTTAAGAGGGAGAGAAAAAGAGAAAACGCATGAATAACACTGGGATTTCTGCAAGGCAGGAGAAGAGATTATAGAAGGAAGTGTGTTTAAAGACCAAGCCTGTAGCTTTAAAATATGCAGCTGCATTGAAGTGTGTGCCAGAATATTTTAAAGTAACATCAAATATCTTTATTAATAAATTCGTGATAGGTTTATGAATTGGAAACATTTTGTGTACAAACAAAAAAGAACTGTTCCAAGCACACTCAGTATTCAGCCCCACGTTTGTTGAATGCAGTGTGCCTTGGCTGTAAATTGTGGCAAGATCAGGAGGTGCCAGCCCTGACCTTTCCGTGCCTCATGCGCGTTGCTCAGTGATGATGCTGAGAGCATGCAGACAGCTGGGACAGCCGATTCATGGGCAAGAGTTTTGCCAGCTATCCACAAGGATGGATGGGTGGGCTGTGATGTGTGGGTGTTATGAGCAATATTTTGTAGCAAAATAAGGATCTCTACCCTAGGCCAAACCTGCATATTTAATTCATCACCTTTCAGTGGTGTATAATTAAATGCACGTCTGTTTGCTCTGGCTGGCTGCAAATCTTCAAATGAAAGATTTTTCTTTTCAAAACATTCCCTGTTACTAGTTCTATTTCAGTGCTTTCCTCTCTATGGATGTAAATGACTAAATGATTTGACCAATTTAGATGAACAGAATAGTAGCTGTAAGACCTAACTTACTACATTATTATTTTCCTGCTGTTGCCTGCTTTTCTATCTGCTGGAAAAGTTATTTCATTATCTTAGGAACATTGTCCACAAGATTGGGAAAGTAAGGACTATTACATGTCTCTGTTCTTCCAATGGTAAAATCTTTAGAGCAATATTTAACTATTTTTAGAGACATTTATAAGGATGAGTCATATAAATTGCTAGATGTTTTGAGTTCCTTGGAAGAAAAAGGAAGAAAGATGACTAGTAAAGAAATTGTTGATCTCATGATTGGCACAACTCATATTATTGCCAGAAATTATTAGGTGCTGATTCTAAAGGAGAATATTAACACTGTTGTTCTTACCTACTTGTTTTTGCAGCTCTTTGCCAATGTGTCTGGCTCTGTGAATGACGAGGGAACCTGTCAGTGCTCCGTGTACTTGCCGGATACCACCTTCCCAGTGCAGAAGGTGGAGCAATTGGAAATTATAGCAACAACGCTCTCGAAGAAGTTTGAGATAGAGCTTTCTAAAGTAAGGTGTTCTTTTGTCTTTAAAACAACAGTTGCATCTTTTCTGAGAAATGGTTGCCTACGAAAAAGTACAGCAGCCAGCATTTTTCTGTGGTGCATCTTTCAAACAGTTAGAAAGAGGGCTCTGTAAGAACAAGGAGAAAGGTGGTTGTATCTCTAATCTTTGACATTGTAATAACGTGTCATACATTTGAATACTCTCAGGTCTCTTTTCTAGGCCTTTTCAGCTAGAGACATATGGTATGTTTTGGAAGAACGGCTATGTTTTTTCCTCTTTTGGCTCAGTTTCATTGGTTTGTGATTGCTACATGATGCTATAGGAAGCCAAGCCTCCTGCTCTTTCATGTGTTATTATTTGTATCAAGCCAGCCAGATTGTGAGAAGGCAGTGAAGGGAAAGAGGAGAAAGGTCACCACAGCCCAGAGTGAAGAAGTAGGTGAATATTTGCCCCTTCACTGATTCTGCTCTCACAGAGAAAAATAAATAAATAAATAATAAAAAAAAATCTTTTTTGTCAACATCTGAAGCTGTGGCAGTGAGACTGCTGAATTATGCATTTCTGTTGAAGACAAACACACCTTACACTGCTTTGGCTGCTTGTTGCATGAATTGAGATCCATTTTTTGAGGCACTTGGGCAAACCTACACATGCTGAAGTGTCCTGGGTGAAGCTGCCTGTGAAGACAGGAATCTGCCTTTGACTTTTCATAGTGGATAAATATTCAGGATTCAGATTTGGTGTCCAGAAGAAAGTGTTTTCTTTGGAAACCAAGCATCTTAAGAAATGAAGTGTCCTTGAATTAATCAGCAGAAAAGGCAAAGCATTAAATTATAAATTCTAATCATAAATATTCATAACTCTCCTCTGGTATAATCAAGAGCAGATAAGAAGTTGTGCATAAAACCCACAACAACAGGCGTAGGATCCTGCGGTAAGATCTTTCAGTTCAAATAGTTTGTTTTGAAAGAACTGGAGCTAACGGCGAAACACATTCAGCTGTCAGCAGGCATATGAAGGGCAGACTGACATAAGTCCTGGTGCCTCCAAGCACAGGAGTTACCTGATCCCTTGGAGCATGGAAGTGCAGCTCAGGGTTAGGAAGCCATGAAAATCATGGAGATTTCAGGCCCCCATGCTGTTCCCACTGTGGTCAGTGCCAGCACTTGAAGGTAATTGCACTGGGACAGGATGAGGGGCATGAGACCCAGCCAAAAATTGGCATGATTCTTCAAGGTGTTTGTGTACCACCTTTCCCAGCCACTTGCCCTGGCATAACCTATCTCTCACTGGTATTTTGCTCAGAATGGTTCATGTTTCCTGTAGGCTAGTGCCAGGCAGATATGTGGAACATCTCAAGTGCTGCTTGACCTCTCTGTGTGCACAGCCTCAGATCTCCAATGAGTTCAGACATCTTGCTCATATAAAGACACAGATTACTATAAATACCTAAAATTAGGTGTCCAGATCTGTGCCTGAAACTTACCTCTAAATTCAGGGCAAGCTGAGTCCCCACCCTAGACTTTAATGTCTAGGTTGCCAGCTGGTGTGAGCTGCTGTGACTGTTGTCACCCTTCCGTGCCCAGCAGTGTACCACAGTGTAGACACTGACCTCGACTTGCAATTCTTGCTGCAGACAGTGAAAATTCTAGACCTAGCTCAGGCTTCACTGAATTTCATCTGTCGAGACCAATCAGCCAAGCAGTGTTACAATGCATCTAGCTGAAGTGTGACATGTACTTTGGTGTGATACGGGCAAAGAGACACTTCAGGTCAGAAATTGAAATGAACAAGGTTGAATTTTGGTGTAAATTTATGCATGTAAGATTTCTCAGTTATAATGTTCTACTGTTTTTGTAGAAAGAAGAGAGTTGTTGAGCATTGCCCTATTGATATCTGAACTTAAGTAGTTTGAGATCCTGTGAGGCATAAATCTCCATGCTCAAAAATTCTTTACCTTTCCAGTTGTGGAAAAAATCGTGATGCGATCCTGTATATTACTTCAGTCATGATAATACTTGCAGAGACAAGGAAATAATGAAATGGAGGAAAATCAAGCTTTCAGTACTGATCATTACTAGAAATGATCCTGAGCAAATTCCTAGGGAATTGCATTCAGACATAACCTAGTCTCACCACAGAAGTGGGAATTTCTACTGAATGCTTCCTTTTTTGGCTCTCAGAATCCATGCTTTTGTTGCTCTTCTAAAACACCTTTTGAAGATCATGGGAACTTTTCCTGGATAAGAGCTGCAGGATTGGACCCTCTTAAGGATGCTTTCCGTGTGCTAGAAGTCCCAGATAAACAACCTGATTGAATCATTAACCTTTTGCCTGATTGTTGGCTAATTCAAAAAGCAAGGGGGTCCTTTTATAGAATCAGCAGGCAAGGAAGCTTGCAGATAAAGAGATGCTCTCATGTGCCAAGTGAGTACAAACCGTAGGCTGAAAATACCAGACTAATTTTTCCTCTGTCACATCAACCTTTGCCAGCATAATTATGATTACAGAAGAAAATTAACCTTTTAAAGCAAAGTGGGAATTGGCTGTTCCTCTCAATAGGAAAGGGGAGAGGACACTTCCATAGCAGGGGTGGATCAGCACATGATCACGAGGAGAGAAAGTGCCTTTCAGAACATGGCTCACGATGGCCAGAACATTCTCATGTAACAGAAACAGGAGTGAAAAAGCCCCCTGCTTTTCAAAACAGGTTAACCTGCAATGTAATCTTCTCCATCTCAGAAGGCAGACTGCCAGCTTTGCTCCTTATGGCTCTGTAGGGGTCAAGCCTGCCCGAAGCCAGTGTCCTGGGCTGAGTGATTTTATGAAGTTGCTGGGTTTGTAATTTCTTTATCTTCCCTCATTCCTCCCACATTTTTTCCTTTACATCTTCATCTTGCACCTTTGTTCCCCCTTCTGTACGCTCCAAATGTGTGCTGGAGAAGTGTCTGCTTGCATGCTGCAAAACCTGTTTTGATAAATACCAGTTACAGGTAAATGACACAGTAAATGAGCATTGCAGATTTTTCCTGCCCTTTTCCTTAACCAAAAGTGACAACTCTTGGATAGGAGGAAAAACTGAAATGGAGGATTTTTTTCCTTACATATACCTCACATGGTTCCATTTTCTTCCCATAAAGGGCTAATCCAGGCCCTATGCAGTCATCACACCCTTCTTTAGGCTTTTATGACAAATTCAGCAGCAATCAGTACTAGTTACTGGTCTGTATCCCTAAATATGGGATATGCACAGAATTTCTGTGCCAGCCTGTCAAGAGACTACAGCCAGTCCCCAGCAGGTACATGCAGTGGAAGAGCAGGGATTACAAGCTGCTTAAATCTATCTGCCAATCAACAGAGCAACACTGTGTTCTTCTTTCAGCTGATATTTCTAACCCACAGAAGCTCCTAAGCCAGATCTGAGCAGGTGGGAATCTCCATGCAGAGCATTGCAATGCTTAACATGTGTGCTGGATTTATCCGCAAAAGCAGTATAGACCTGTTAGTGCAGCACTGCTGAGAAAATTTTATTTGTCCAATAATTCGCCAGGGGAGCTATTAGCTTAAGTTCACTGCGATGCTGGTGTGGCTGTGCAGAGCACTGCAGAGTGATGGAGCTAGTTCAGGCACAGCTATACCCTGCTGGATGGTGTTGACATGTCCTTAAATGACCTAGATGGTTGACTGAGTGAAAACCCTCTAATATGGGAGGAGAATTTCAGGTCCGTGTCTTGCAGCGTTCTGCAGTCAGGGCAGAATGTATGCCTTGTTCCAGCCCTCAGCATTTTGTCCAGGCTCTGAAAACCCTGGAGAAAACTTCAAATTCACAGGTTTCTCACTAATGAATAGCCATCACTAATTCCAGCAGCCTGTTTATTTCAGTGGTTTATAGATTTGGTCTGTATTGCATTATTATTACCAGTATTACCGTGAGAAAGGTTATTAATTATTACCAGTATTACTGTGAGAAAGGTTATTAATAAGTAGACAGATTTCCAGATACCTCTGTGATAGACCTAGCTTCACACAGCAGTGAAATTTTGCTCAAAAATGGACTTGCTTCATACTTCTCAGGCTGTAATCATATATTCTTTCTTTTTTTGTTGTTGTGCAAATTCTAGACACACAGTTTAAACATTTACCTTTGAATAATTTTTCCAGATGATTTTTTTTTGAGGTTCTCTTTCAACTTCAAACTGATTTTGGTGATCAGTGAAAGTGTGAGGTCCAACTACTTCTGGCCTTTCCAAAAGCATTGTTTGGTTTTTTCCACTATTCCCTACCAGATGATGGTGGCAGCTAGGACAAGGGATCCCAGTTATCACTGGCTATCACTTGCCAGCCAGTTACAAGGAACTAGGTCTAGGTCTTTGTAGGCTGTTATTTTTTGATTCTTAGTTGTAATCAATAACTTAAAGCTATCCTGGCTTGACCTGGGAGATCTAGAGCATCCAGTGCTGTGAGCCAGGGTGCTTCTGCTACAGCTTATGGAAACTTGAGAGTTTCGAGCAGCTTGAAGCCTGGCTGCACACATTTAGAACAGAAGATCTGTTTTAAACTCAGATTTAAACACATGGAACTGAGCATCCTGGTTCTGGTGTATACTGTGCATGTCCATGCAGGGTTCTTGTAGTGGGTTAAGATTTACGGTGTAGTTGTGCCATTGATAATTATACTTCTCAACAGAGGATCTACTCATATGCTTCTCCTCCTTAATCCACTTCACTAAATAACTCATGATCTTAAAAGATCCTCACCATGAATTTCCATTCCATGAGCTCCCATACCTCCTCTTCGGTACACAAGGCATTCAGTTAAGATTGAAGATAATTATTTGATAAATGTGGGTTTTTTGGTGTCCTGGTCTCAAGGGCTGCTGCCAGGACAGAAAAACAGGGAGTCCGTGGTCTTCAGACCATGGCAGGATTTCAGACACCATGGGAAAGATAATGCAAGAATGCTTGAGAAGATGTAGGCTAAGTCTTTCAGCTGAAGAAGTAATAGTTATGAAAGTTACAGTGCTGCAGATAGAGGCACAAATACCATCTGAGGGTATAAATATGAAGTTAATAGTGCAACAAACTATTTATATTTATTCCTGCTTATCTTTTGTGATATAATGACATTGATTTAAGGGAAGAGACATGGCTTCTATGAAGCATATGGGAGAGAAATTATGCCCCTTTACCGAAGCGTTAAATTTCAAGGAACTAACATTTCTAAGGGAAGTCCCAAATCCATATAATATTCTTAACATTCTGCATCACAATGCTTGTGCTGTGACCTTTACCTCAGCAGATATATGTGTGAAAATATATTTATCTGGACAACTATTTAATAGTTCAAAGACTGAAAAGGGTGCTATATGAATTACTCCAGCTAAAGCCTGCCATATATTTAATACTTCCATTTAAACCAGATTTGATTTTTAACACTGTGTTTAAATATTTTCCCCCTGCCCAAAGACAAGCATCAAATCAGCTCTGCCAACGTTTGACACAATTCAAACGTACACAGGGTAAAGTCCTATTTGGATTCAGAGTTAATAGGAAATGAAGTTGAAAAACTTGGGAATTCTTTACTGCGTTTTGCAGCCTTCTGTGGTTGCTTTTGAGAGATAATACACTGCAGATTTCCTAATAAAATTTTCACCAATGTAAGTTCTTGGCATAATGAGGATAAAATTAGCTCACAGAGACAATATTGGCAAAGAATTAAAAAAATGGAAGACTGTGAGTAAAATTCTGCCTTCAGTTATCCCCAGGCATTCCTGAGGGGATTTTGTGAAACTGCCAACAATAAATGAGGGTTAAATTTCATCTTTTTTTATGTATGTGATGAGAATTTCATTTATGCTGTTTATGTGAAGAATATATATGGCAAGTATGTGGAAGCTATGCATAGGGTACTCAGAAATATAATAAGGATGTCAAGCAGGCTTGTCTTATTTGGTGACCTGGACTTGAATATGTATCTCTTTTTTCTTTCTTTCAGGTTAAGGAGTACTCAAAAAGAATTGAACTGTATCAGCAGCAAATCCTCAATCTAACCATCAGAGTGCAGGAAGTGGAGACGGGAGGTGTATCTTACACGGAACTGGACTTCCAGTTACTGAAAGTGGAAATCAATGACCTGGAGAGGCTGGTCACTCAGCTGAAACCCAGCCTTGTTGGAAGCAATGCCGTCGTTGAGCAAATATATTTGGAGGTATTGCCGAGGTCTTAATTAGCCACAGAGGGTTCAAATACACAGATAGTCTATTCTCTCTTTAGTGTTTAGGTTGAGGAAATGCAGTCTGCCTCTACTGCAGCCAGTGGAATTATTTTAGCATTTCATCTGCATAAATTAAAAGAAAGCTTGACCTTAAATGTGTTAACATCTTATTCCTTGATATAGAGCACAGAAAAGTAAAGAAATCCAAAAACAAATGGAGACCTCTCTGGTTTTGACAAATATCTGCCTGAAAGTTAAAAGTTTTTGATAGTGTTAAACACACAAGCTGATTAAATTATTATAATAAATATTAATTTACAGACCCCCATGCTTGAAAGCCTCTATGCTTTAATTTAGATAATTAAAAAATTAGTTGCTGGTTGCTAAGGCAGTGGCCCAATCAATATGAAATCAAGAAGTAGGAAAGACTATCACCTTCGCAGCAGACTATAAATCACATTTTCAAAATTGTAGTTAATCACTCACCTGGAGAGAATAATTACTTCAGATGGAACCTGAAATATCATTTGCTCCATTGTCCTCTAGATCATCAAGCAAGTGATTAAAAACACTATTTATCTTTGCAAATAAAATTTGTAGATATTTTGTAAGGCTGGAATAAGTACTTTTTATATTTAACAGCTAGTACTTGCCTAAGACTTACTGGATATTTTTACACTATGTATAAAATAACACTGTATTTTTGCATCCTGTTATACAACTTAGTCTTAAAGCATATCCTTGTGGTCACATGCTCTGCTGGAAATGTCAAGCTGAGGCTAGGAGGACAAGGCCTGCTCTTAGGGATATTTCTTAGAACCTTTTTCTGTAGTGTCTTCTGTGACCTGATCAAGCTGCCTGCAAATACCTGTAAAATAACATTGACACTAAACTTACTGTCTTTTTTTCCCTTCCAGATCACCAATCTGACTATTCTGGTAAATGAACTGGAATCCCTGGACAAAAACAATGTCCTTGCAATTCGTCGACAAATTGCGTCTCTGCAGAATCGATTGAAAGAGTGTGAAGAGAATGCAACCAAAACTACACCACCCCCTTATTTCCCACCAGGTAAGCATTTCTGTTGGATAACACATAAGAAATAGTATAATACGTGGTTAGAACTGTAAATGCAGAGATTTCCCTTTGTTAATATTAAATACAGTTGTAATGATACTCCTTAGCTCTTGAAAAATTGAGCAGACAGCTCCTAATGTTTCATCAGTGTTTCAAAAGGAAAATGAAAGCAGGAATCACATTTTTACAAAAACAGTAGCTGTTTTCAGCTGGAAGAAGTTGCAGTCCTCCTCTTACCTATAGTGTGAAAAGTTAATCTCTATCCCTCTTCTATTTTTTTTTCAGAACAATTACCTGTGGGAAACAATGTTTTTTACTGACTAGCTTTGATTTTAGTAGTTCCTGTGAAAGTCACCTGTGTCATGGCAATATTGCTCTAATGCTGCTTGGAAAATGTATGAGCAACTGTTGATGTACTAAAACTGTTGTTGTGCAAGGTCCAGAAGGGAGTTTTGCATCTAGATTACTTTTGCTTCACAGGCAAAAGACTCCTCTAAAACAGGTGGTCAAGAGACTTGGGGGAAAACGCTGGTCTCAGGGAAATAAGGGGAAGATGTATTACTGACTTCAACGGAACTAAGATTTTATCGTTTTCTTAACTAGGAGAGGTCATATTCTGGGGCCTGCATCAGTGGCTCCCAGAGTGCAGTTCATATAATGGTGTTAAGACTTGCAGGGTGTGTGGTAATTAGTTTAAAACTGAAAGAGCTTTTGTCTTGACATTGTGTTCAGTTTGAAAAATCACAATGTGAGTGAATCACAGTCTGAGAAATTTTGAGAGTCAGATATGATATACTGGAGCAAAACATTTAGGAAACACTAGATTAGATATGCCAGGTCAAGAATCCCACTTGCTAACAGGCAAGAGGATTTCTAAAACCATGTTGGTCCCCTGAGTGTTTTATACACAAGGGGTTCCTTTTGGCAGAGCATTGTAAGAGCAAAAGTGCTGTGTTGTATACAATACCCAGGGGAAGAATCTTGCTTTTTCACACAAGCTGGTTAACAATCAGCTAGAGGAGCCCATAATAAAGGAGGAGTGGTGTCCTTCCTTCAAGGAGCACAGATTTGCACTTACCAGCATTTACCTATCATCAGCTTGGGGTCAGCTAATTTAAACATGTCATTGGAAAGGTGAGAGGCAGAAATACAAGATTCCCTTAGGGTGAGCAGTCCCTCCTTAGGGCTTCAAGGCAGTGCAAGCAGTTGCTGTGTTTCTCTGACAGAATGCATGAGTAACACCTTGTCTAGGAATCAGACAGGAGAGAAATCTGAAACAAAAACCTTCAGCAAAAAAATCTCAAGGCCTTTCTCTGCTCCTTAAGGAAGGGCTTAGAATGTTTCAATGAAAAAACTCCACAATGTTTTAGAAGCACTTGAAGGGCATCTCGCTGATTTATTGAGGGTGATGGTGTGTGGAAAGAAACAATCTCGTTCTCTTCAAGCCTACAGCAAGCTTTTGTTTTGGTGAGAAAGTACTGAGCTCCGGAACAAGAATACTGTGTCCTTCCATGAGTGATGGAGGAGAGGGCTGCTTTTACATCTGGGTGGTTGGCATGTCTGTGTGACATAGCAGCTTTCACTGTGTAGGAAAGGGGAGACTACACTTCACGCTGCATCTCCATGCAGGGATAGGCAAGTCATTTCTAGAGCAGGATGGTAGCTCTGGGATGGGGAAATGTACCTGCATGGAATTTTGACTGTAATAGACTTATTCAGCATTGTTTCTCAAGGCACAGTAGGGAGATGGATAGACTTTATCTGGTACCAAAATGATATTGCTTTAGCATTGCCTTATTCCTGACTGGTGTGCCAGCTAGCTCAGGCACCTTTGCATATGGCAACACTGCATTGCAGCAGAAAGGAATGGAGGAGGTCAAAACCCTACCTAGTATAACAACTTCCAGAGAGTTACTAGCACTGACATCAGCTGAGGACAACCACACGTGTTTGTGACATTTTCTGTCAAGACGTAGGAGCCTGGGAGGGGTTGGAGGATGTGTGTGAGTGTATTATCACATGGCCTCCTTTAGGGTGAATATGATCTCTGAGGATGGCACAAAGGACTGGCAGAGAAACTGTTTTAGGCTGGCAAGTTTCCTTTTTGTTGGGAGATGCCAGCACTACAGATAACACAAGTGTTATGTAGGCTCAGATCCCTGCTAATCCACACAGGACTTGCATGTTGTGACTTTGTGTGACTATGTGTGGGGAGCAACTATCATCTGTACAGAGGACTTTGTAAAGCAGCTACACATCCTGCAGACTTTATCAGAAAACACATAGAAGCAGTAAGATATTTTTGCTTGGGGTGGTGCAGCAAGGATGTGAGAGAGCTGCATTTCTTGTCTGGTCCTTTTGGAGGTGCTGCATGGACGCTCACACCTAGGCCTCTGGAGCTTTCTAGCACCCATTTGTGTGTTTGAATACAATTTCCATGTTTTCTCTGCAAGCTTGAATGCCTTGAATTCCTGCCAAACCTCTTGGCCTTGCCCTGGTTTTAGTTCATATTATATTTATAATGTTTGTATTAAACTGACTCTTTGTCCTGTTTTCAGATCGCTTTTTCTTTCCCCCTTCATCCTCTCCCCTGCATATTTTGGGTAGGCAGCATGAACTAGAGAGAGCTTGGCTAATCCCCAAGCTGTCTAAGATCATGAGTCTAAATGCAAGTTTAATTAAAGCTTCTTGCTTCACACTGCTGTAGTACGCAGCCCCTCTGACTCTGTCCCCCAAGGCTTTGGCTGCTGTGTTTCTCAGAGTGAGCAGGCCTGTTCTCAAACAACACAGCAGAAAGAAATCACTGGTTTCCATTTGCCTTACCCTCTGACTGGAGAGGTGGGTGTCTGAGTGTCTGATATATAGGGAGTCATGCCCATCATTGTCACTGGCTTTCCTACCTGCAGTGGTCCATGGCCTCTCTCTCCTCACCACTCCAGTGAGAAGAAATATTTATCTGTTCGTTGTCCTTTGGGCTGATCTCATGTGGCTGCATTGGGTAGGTGGAGAGAGTAAAGACCCCAGGATGGTCCTTTGAGGACTCTGCAGCTGGTTCTGTGTTACATCTCACTGAAATGATCTGAGAGAGGAAGAATGGAGAAGTCAGATGAAATTCAAAGGCAAAATAGAAAGAAAGGAAAAAAGGAGCAATGTTGGTTTTTTTTTTTTCCTGGATTTTATACACTCAAATTAAGGACTTCAAGCTACTGGTGAGTAGGTCTCAGCAGGAGGAATACCTGGAGTAGCCTAATGCTGAAACTCAGGCAATCCTATTGGAGTCTTGGAGTGATCTCACTCTCAGCTTATGTTTTACCTCCTGTGGACCTGAGCTGTCTTTGTTTTCTGAATATTATGGGTTATGTTTTGAACTGAATGCATCCATATACGAAGCGAGAGATATGCCTAGAGGCACCTGAAAACAACCGGCCAGTTGTCCTCCCCAGGACTTCCTGAACCGCCCCTGGAGACACATGCATTTATTCACTGACATTGGAGGGAGCCGAGCTGGAGGACCACAGTTGCTTAGCTGCCTTAAGGCATGTCAGATGAAACCCAGCCCCCCCTCCACCTCATCCCCTGTTAGATCTTGCCAGAATAGGTTTTCTTTTGCGCAGCTGCAAGCCTGTGTTTGTCTCCCATGCTATTGGTGGAAGACTGGACTGTCTTTGTGGGCCTTCCTGTGTCAGCGAGACAGTAGGAGCCAGGATGAGCCTTTCCTTTAGAGCTCTGTCTTTGGTATCTCAAGCCCTAGTAAGGGAGGTAACAGCTCCCACATCTGGATGGGAGGGGAGGGTGCACATCTGGTACTTGGCAGCGTGTGTGAGGATGTAGCACCAGCCTGGTACTGGTGCTCGTGTCTCTCAGGGGAGTTCGTTTCAGTGTGGGTCCCACCTTGTCTTGAGACCTTTGGCTGCATATGCCAAGGGTGGTCCCTTCTTTTCTGCAGTCAGATGCAGCTGCTTGGTGGGAGGAGGCTGCTGGAATGTTTTCTTGTACTGTTGGAATAAGAAGCTGATGTGCTCTGCCAGTGCTTCAGAGTGAAGTGGGTAAAGCAAGACCAAGCAGGATGTGTCTCATGCTCAGTTCTGCATCCTGTTAGCCGAGCAAATTAGGATCCCTTCAGTCCTGACAATTAGGTGTCAGTTCTTTTTCTGATGAATCAGAAGGATTAGTATGCAATTGAGCTGAGATACTGGTTCTTTATGTGGGGACAAGAATGACTGTATGGACCTGTGCTAGTCCTTCTCTTGTCTGTTTGCTACATAAGCATGAGACAAAGGAAGGCACAAATACCAGGAAGTCGTTTGTCAGTGGCCCAAAACAATGGAGAAAGGAGTTAAAAACTTGAAAGTTTGAATAATGCATATGGATTTATTTCAAGTACCTTCTAATATTTACAAAATTACATGACACTTTGTTTCCTTTGTGCATTTTTTTCCCCCACAAGATCTAGACAGGGAGGCAAGTTTAGATTAAATAAACAACAATGAATTCTTCTGAACCCGTGTGAAAGACAGATCACCCCCGACTACCACAGAGGTTTTTAGTAAAAAAAAAAAAAAAATTATGGGAGAATTTTCAAGGAAATAAAAATCAAGCACATACTCTATGGAAACCTCAGACAATTTTTGATGTCATTAAAACGGAACACGCTTCTAACTTTATTTAAATAATTCATTGTTTCATAAATAAAAACCAAACAAGTGTTCAGCAGAGAGATCTCTTTAAGGGAAGAAATAATAATTTATTATTTCTTTTGTGAAAAAAGGTCTCTCTGCTGAACACACGTTTGTTTTTTATTTATGAAACAATGTATGAATTATTAAAATAAATCTGGAATTGTGTTCTGCTTAATGACATGAAAAATTATTTGAGGTCGCATATAGATGAGCTTAGCAGTGCTTCACTACCTGCAAGCTTCAGTGCTATATTTTTTTTAAAAAATGAAGAGTTTTAGAGCATTTAATAACCATTTAATTCTGAGATAAGTTTATTGTGATTTAAGCGCAGTAATATATTCAATATGCCACCATCTTTAAAGAAGTCCTCATGCTGAAGGTGGCAATACATAATAGAGATATGAGAAAAAAACAGTTCAAATTGATTCATGGAGTTGGCAGGCTGCAAGCCATTTTGCACTGGCTGCCTTAGCTTTCTTCCTTTGCATGAGCTGAGGTGTAAGCACCTCCAAATGCTGGTAGCTGTGCCAAGTGCTGAGGCCATGTTACTAGACGTGCTACGTGCCATTTCCAGAGATGCAGCCTGGCCAGCCATACAGCAGTGCCTGCCTTGTGTGCTATATTTGGAAATGAGGTTTCTGCTCCAGGGCCTCCGTCCTTTGTAAAGCACTTAAGTGCATGCTTAAATGCTCATCTGCTCCGAGCCAGGAATGCTGATTTGAATGGATTCTTGGTGGCACGAAGGAAAGCAGCGTTCAACCAGGGTCATGCCATGTTTCAGCTGCAAGAAACCCAGGACACAAAGGGGTCTGGAGGAGGAGATGGGATTGTTTACAATTCGTGCCACCTTCTCTGCCATCACGTGGAGACTCAGTGATGAAGAGCTGCTGCCATGGGCAATACTGACCCTGAGGAAGTTGCCCACATGGCCTGGGGGCATAGGGATTTATCTCAGTGTAGTGATTTTTGTTTAGTATAAAACTGCTCCCCACCTTCCTCACAGATGTTGAGAGGAGGCTGCAGGTGAATTACATGTCCCTCAGGTCACAATCACTGGCATAAGACAGTACGAAACTGTGAGGAGTGAAGGTGTTATGCAGTAGAAGCAGAGAAATAGTACATTTTGGGAAAGGGGGAGACATGCAGAGCTTCGCTGTCCGAATTGCCTTTACACATTGGCACAAATGTCAGTGCTTGGATTCAGGACACAGGTTTTCTAGTCCCACAGGTACTGCACCTTTCTCCTGGGCAAAGCAGATCAGAAAAATATTTCTCTGCATTTGAAACTGTGCATTTTTTTCACCAATTTTCTTGTTTCCCAGTCTTTTTCCAAGTAGAATAAATCAGATCAGTCTGCCTCTAATTTTCCTTCTTTCTGTGGGATAGACTGCAAAGCCTTTGAGAACGAAATGTGTCCTAGACTTTCCTGTCAGTGGTTTCAGGAGTTTCCAATTCATCTCCATAAGTATTGTCTGCCTATGCTTAGGGATGGTCAACTTTGAGGGCAAAATATAAATTCTTTCTCTGTTATTTCTCTTTCTTCTTTGTGCTAAGATGGAGGTTATTTATATGCCAGACATCCCCTCATATGACTGAGCTTATGAGCAATTCTTGTCATAGAAGCTGCAAGAAATCGTGACATGGTTCCCACTCAAAGTATTAAAACCTCACAAGATAGTCTTGACTTTCATCAGCACCATAGCTGTCAGTGCATGGAGTTCCTGTGTTGTGGGAGGTGTTATTGACAACCAACATTTGTGGCCATTAATTTATTCACTAATTGATGTGTGAGACTTGGGTCTATTCATACTGTACTCCATCTTTAGTAAAGAAAACTATCTAGTGGCTGGAACACCCCAGTGAACTGGGAAACACTGGAGTACCACTAAGCTTGAGAGCTGGTGCCAGCCACTGGGTATTTCTGTCTCCATTACCTCAGGTGAAGATAACCTCACAGAGAAAAATCTGGGACACTTTTGTGACAGTAATACAAAAAGCTGACGTTAATACTTGGAAAAGTGCATGCTGGTTTTTGCCAGTGGCAGCTTCAGAGTCATCAGAAGCCCAGGGACATTTTTGAGTGAAAGATTTTTCCTACCAGTGAGTTAGGATATTGAGAACTTATCAGGAAACAGGAATGTCACTAATTCAGCATGAGTAAAAGGAAACTGTTTCTTGTATTTAAATTATTTTTTCCATGATCCTGGAAATGGTTTTGCAGTTGATATGTGTAAAACAGAGCTGTTCTAGTTCAGCTTGAAGTCATATTTTCTAAAGAGTCGCCCCACATGAAAAGTCAGAGTAATATCAGTCTACATTTCCTGGGCTGTGATTGTTACTGTCTGCAGATTTCTTTGAGGGCCTGAGGTGGAAGGCACCATGTGGCTGTGACACACAGTTGTAAAGCTGTGATTCTGACAGCAGAATGCTAATCTGAAATGTGACTCTGGAATTACTGCTGCTGCTGCTCCTTTCTTCCCCTCCACAGTGAGATACACAGAAATCAGATGCTCCTTACTCTTTTTTCCCTCATCGCCCATGCTTTCAGTTCCATTGAGCTAGAAAATAACCTAAAATGATTCTGAAATTGTATTTTCCAAGGGATTTCCTAATGCATCAGGCTGGCCTGCCTCAAATGGGTGGAAACAGAAATCTGTCCCTTGTATGGAACAGCACAGTGAGCACTTATTTTCTGTGAATTAGTCCCTCACCTCCCCTTTCAAACAATAATATGTATTCTTTTTTTTTTTTGCTATGTTTTTGAGTCAGCTTGGAACACTGGGTGCCATGCAGTTGCTGACCCTAGCCCTAAATGAACCTTTTACACTTGAAGCTGTGAATTTATGTCTGTGCTTGGTCACAAAGCTGTTCCTCACTAAACACAGCCTAGAGGCTATGGTCTGCAAAACCTCTCTCCTAGTAATGACATTTGGAAAACCTGTTTGTTTTGTTTTTTTTCTCTTTAATTACAGGTACCTGCATTCACCGTGGACCGATGAATGTTAGCCAGCCCTATGTTGCCAAGCTGAACTGGAGAGGATTTTCCTACATATATGGTTCCTGGGGTAGAGATTACTATCCCTCTAACCCAGAGAAGGAAGTCTATTGGGTTGCACCATTGAACACAGATGGGAGATACTTAGAATACTTCAGAATTTATAGTTCCTTTGATGATTTGCTGCTATTTAAATACGCGTATGAAAGGAGGATAACATATGGGGAAGGAAGCGGTGCTGCCCTTTATAAAAATTATTTGTACTATCATGCTTATAGTTCGAGATATATGGTGAAGCACGATATTAAAACAAACAGGGAGGTTTTGAGGAAGGAGCTTCCAGGTGCTGCTATTGGTAACCGCTTCTCTTACGCAGGCGTAGCATGGCAGGACATAGATTTTGCCGTGGATGAAAGTGGGTTATGGGTAATATATTCAACTGAAAATAACGTGGGCAACATTATGATTAGCAAACTCAATGAGACCACACTTGATGTGCTAAATACTTGGCAGACGAGACAGTACAAGCCATCTGTTTCCAATGCTTTCATGTTATGTGGTGTTCTTTATGCCACGAGGCCATTGAACACTAAGAAAGAGGAGATCTTCTTCATGTATGACACAACTACTGGCCAAGAAGGTAGAATTAGCATAATTTTGGATAAAAAGTTAGATAAAATCCAGAGTATTGATTATAGCCCCTCAGATCAGAAATTGTATGTTTACAGTGATGGTTACCTTGTACAATATGATGTGACTTTTCAGCCTTAGTACCTCAGGGACATACGGATAAAACTGGCAGCAGCCAATATGAGAGATCCAATAGGCCTTTAGACAATGCTACTTCCAGTTCAGAGTTCATCTGATCTGATGTACTGTATGTGGGGGTGTCATACAGATACACTCTTTAAAGGGACTGCCCACTCTGGCCACTGATGTTGCTGTCAGCAGTTGGCACTATGGGGTTTTTTAGGTTTTGCTTGGTGTTTATTGGTGCTCGGTGCTTTACAATTGTCCTGTCTCTGGGGGTAGATTCAGTGCATAGATTTAGTGCATTTTATTTGCAGAAATAGCTGGGCACAGACTATCTAGTGACCGAGAAGCTAATTATCCACTGATTTGCATTTGTCAGAGTAACACAGGCAAGGCACTCAGAAACAGAATGAATTTCCACTGATCTTCATCAGAGTGAAATGAGGCCTCAGAGAAATTAATTCAAGGATTAAAATAGATTAGGGAGTAGACTTGGTCAGAAGACAGCAATCCATTTGTTAGTTGGAAGCAGTAGTATCTGGCTCAAGACTTCAGGAGGGAGGGTAAAAATGTGCTTTGCTGTGTTAGTCCCACTACAAGAAGGGAAGAGAAGGCATTGTGGAAGGGACAGGGCTCACTGCCCTCGACAGCAGTGATGCAGTGGGACAGTGGTCCCTGGTCCCCACCTGTAGCTGCCTCTGAGCAGTTCAACCCTTTCCCAAGCTGCCACACTACCAGGCTGCCTTATTGGACTGCCTGTGGAGGCAAAACTGGCAGTATGGTTTTCATCAATTTTCCCTGCTGTCCTGCTCTGCACCCCTTATTAATTACGTGTGCCTAAACCTGGCCTTACGAACGGTCTTCCTACAATCTAGCTATGATTTTCCATTCTCCAGCCAGTGCAGTGCAAAGGACACTGTTTTACTTTCTTTTATGCTCTTCTGAGTTCATGAAAGTCCTGTCATTGACTTTATTGGCCACGAGTGGCTCTTGATGTATATAATGCATTGCCATAGAATAACAGATGTGTTATTTGATGTGCCTCTTTTCAACATTTTTGCCATTCTCTAATTAGATTCCTGAGAGTCTTGTTAGTCTAGGCTCCAATTTGTTCCCTGGGTAATTCTGTCTTACAGCAAGGTAAGAGGTCTTGTGGAAAACATGAGTCTGGTCAGACTAGCTGAATATATGATATGGTTTTTATTTTTTTTAAACGGGTATTATGTGATAGTTTCTGAATATGTGCACTGTAGCAATGTCTTATTTTCATTGTGTCAGAAAGCAAGCTATAACACTGAAATTCAGAGCTCTGAAATGACGAAGAAAGCAGTTCATGTGGTTCATTTTCTTCTGTTACATATGCAACTGTGTCTGTGTCCTCTGATAATCAAAATCAACACATATGCAGATGATTGCTTGTGTTTTAATAAAAAAAATTTTAAAGAATCTCAGCTGTTCTATAGAGCGATTTAAAGCTGCTTGTGACAAGCAGGTACATTCTGGGATGCAATGGGAAGCCTGAGCACCAAATATTTGAAACAGGATTGCTTCACTCACTTGGACTCTGTGCTTAAGTAGGAACAACGCAGAGGTGTGAATCTGTATGTCAACAAGTATGGAAGGGGAGCTTTATTTCCCTGCACGGAAATATGTTAGCTGGTTAGGGCAACACTTTTTCACCAAGCTGAGATGCTACTCAAGTTATTGGAGGCAGATGAACTGATAACATGTTTTGAATCCAGGTGCTGCCACTTATCAGGTATCAGCATCTGTTTCTTGGAAACCTGTGAAATGAATTTGAAAGCCGTGGAGGCGCTGGTGCAGTATTCAGATCAGGCAGTACAGGCTGGGCTGCTGTGTGAATAATCTGTAACAGACCAAATAAGGATTTGGCTGAGAAAGGAAGAAGAAAATACTGTCAAAAATATTTTCCCCTCTTCTTCTGTGTGTGTGTCAAGGAAGGTGAGCAGCTCTCCACTTATCATCAAGAAATGCCATCAGCATGGGCCATAAGGCTCCTCAGCTCGCCACCTTTTAGGGAGGGAGTTGATGCTAGCATGCAAGTAATAGATTCTGGTGAATTGCCTGTGGCTCTCAAGTCCTTCCTTCAATGTCTTCAATGTTTTAATGGCTTTAAGCTGAAGAAGTGTAGATTGAGGTTAGGTATTAGGAAGAAATTCTTTATGTGCGGGGGGTGAGGCACTGGCACAGGTTGCCCAGAGAAGCTGTGGATGCCCCACACCTGGCAGTGTTCAAGGCCAGGTTGGATGGGGCTCTGAGCAACCTGGTCTAGTGGGAGATGTCCCTGCCCATGGCAGGGAGGTTAGAACTGGGTGGTTGTTAAGGTCCTTTCCAGCCCAAACCATTCTGTGATTCTATTGTTCTATGATTGCTAGGGACAGCTTTGTCCCCTTTGGAAACCACATTTGGCCAGGACTGGAGGCTTTTATGGTGAGCTGGAGGTGGGGATGCTCTGGCTGCCCACCATGTTCAATTGCAGTGTGGCCCAGACCCAGTGTGGCTTGGCACCAGGCTCCAGCTGTGACCACTGAGGCGATCACAGATCACCTGGCTAACAGGTGATCTAACATTCATCACTACAAGATTGTGACAGCAGCCATCTCTTCAGGGTGCCACTCAATGTCACTGCGGAGATGACAAAGCACGACTGCGTTGGGCCTTGGTAGCTCAGTACCAGAAGGACAGCAGAAACATCCCAGCAGTTTCAAAACTTTAATGTCTTGTGTAGAGGGGCTGGGTCAAGATCTTTTGGTGCTGGCAAGGCTGAACTCGTCCTTTGATTTTTGACGTGTGCTAAAATTCTCAGGGAGCAGGTGCCAGGGTGCAGGGGGGACTCCCCACGGGTCTGTCAGGGCAGGCCTGGCAGCAAGGGACCATCCCACTGCCCCTGCCAAGATCAGGGCATCTGGGGGGCACCAGGACAGCCTTAGGCATTGGGCACCCCCCTGGGGACAGTCCAAGCCTGGGTTGGGACATGGGCCCATGGGTGGGCCAGGTTCTATAGGGCCCACGGCTGGGCTGGGCAGAGCAGCGCAGGGCTGTGGGGAGCTGGGTGTGGCATCACTGGTTAGGGGCTGATGGCCCTGGGGGCTGATGTGGGGTCCTGGGCAGGATGGATGGAGCCACAGTGGGTGGGCACGGTGGGCAGTGAGGTACGTAAGTGCCCCTGGGGCACTGACAGTGCTTCTGTTATTAAGAGGCTTTGCAGAGTTGTGAAAAGATCGCTGTCCTTTTAAAAGCAGAAAAAGCAAAGGCACAAAATGACTTTATTTCAGCTCTTAGCCTACTGACTCGGCATCTCCCCATGGAGGTTTCGGGGTCTATAAACAATATTGAACATAAATACTTCCTGCCACAGAAGTAGGTGGAGAGGACATCTGTCTGCGTGGTGACACAGGGAACTGCAGTACAGGGACTTGGAGGCAATTTCGCTGATGAGTGGTTTTCACACCACCTATCTCGAGACACCTAAGGTGGGAGACTCAGCTCAGATTCATGCATCAGTGGCATGTAGGGAAAGAGGGATCTTCTGCAAAGGAGCACTTCGAGAAGTGGGAGTAATACATCTTTTTTCTTCTCTTACATTTGTCCTCTTAGGCCTTTGCTGGAGGTGGTTCAGTAGAGCTGTCTGTTAAAATTAAAGCATGTTCTTGAGCTGGCCATGGCACACAACCTTGGACAGGCTTCACTTGCTGTCCCTGCTGCCCCCTCTCCTGTTGCTGGTGCTACCTCTGCTTTGATTGAGGAGGGTTCACTCCTTTCCTTCCTCCTTGGATGTGGAGAAGACCTTACCCCATACTTCCCAGTGTGGACTCTTACTAGTCTGGTGGCTCTACACTGTTTCTTCAGAAGGCTTTTGCCTGCAGTGACATAAGTTGCACTCTGACTCTTTTCACTGAGACATTCCTACACTCACTGACCTTGTTCTGCCTGGTCTATTCAAAGTGCAGTGACATCCTCTTCCACCTTTTGCAGTCCTCCTTAGTCCCACTATTTCTTTAGTAAGTTAGATATAAACTCTCTATTCTTTGATCCAGGACTTTCACATCCTTTCCTCTCAGCAACTAGGTTACCCAAGCCTCCTTGCTTTGCTGCCTAAACAATTTGACAATGCCAACCTCCTTCGTCCTGCTGCTCCCTTGTTACATGCCCTTCTGTTTATCCCACCTGACACTTTTCTCTGGGATGCCCTTCCCTGGACTCCTTCAGATTTCTCACTAATTTCTCTGTGAAGCTCCAGATAAATTGATAACTGGCTAAGTTAGCTTGTTGCCTTCAGTAGGAGACTGGTATTTATATGCATCGTGTATTCAATTAGCTGGCACATGGGCACATAAAGCTGGCACACATAAACTCTCTTATTATTCATTCCCGTATGTCACTCCCTTCGCTCTCTGTTACAGTTACTTGTTATATCTTGTTTTAAAGAGAAGCTGCATGTTCCTCAAGCGAAATACCTGCCTTTAAGTTTGGGGTAGTACAGCACCCAGCATAATGGGTTGCTACCTTCCTCCTTTTTCCTAGTTACTTCTGAAAAAGAAACAATAAGGAACAACAAGAGCTGCCCGGGGATTGTTGCATGCATCTGTGTTTTTGTCTGAATTTTCGTGCATGCTGCGATGTGTGCTGCATATAAATTGGCTTTGAAAAGTAGGCAAACAATATGCTTCCAGACAACAGTGTAAACATTCTGTTGGAAACTGTTTCAGTAGCTATACGCACATAATGTAGCTACAATGCATCCCTAAATTTGTACCATGTGGGGTAGAATCACTTTTTCTCCAGTAAATATTTGGTTTCTTTCCCTTCTTTCTTTGCGTTTTTGTCACTGCACAACAGTTGCTCCCTGAAAGCCACAGACCAATGGCACAAATGCGAGCCATGTGCAGAGTCTGCAGCCACAACCTGTTTCATACTGCCAAACAACCTGTCATTTTGCAGGACTAGGAGTTCTCCTGATAGGACAAAATGCTTGCTTTGTTGGTGAGTTGGGTTTGGAGAGACGAGAATTAAGGACTCGCAACATGACGGTTTGTAAAAGTGAGCACGTGTGAGGGTGAATGTGTGTGTCTTCCCCTCTGCTGTCTGGGTTGCTGCCAGTTCGCAAGCTGTCAGCCATGTACAGGGAAGCAAATGAAGTGAGGGAAGCTGCATGGGCAGCCCTTCTTCCAGGCCTTCCGGGAATGGCTGCTGCCGTGGGCCTACATTCTCCAGTATGTTAGGCCAGGTCGGCTATACTTGTCCTTGGAACACACGTGAAGGCAAATCTGGCTTTAGACCATTGCTCTTCCTCAGCAATGAGGTTGGAAATCGGTGGCCCAGTCCCCAGCTCCTAAACTTCTTTAACTTTAGCCTGCTGAGTGTAATTCCTACAGAGTAGCTGGACACAGCCATTTCCCATATACATCTCTCTGCCTTGGGTCATGCATTATGCTGGAGAGAGGTGTTGGACAGCAGTGCTATACAGCTGGTGGATCCACCAATGCTGGGAAGTGTCACTGGAAGAAGACATCCAAGTGTACTGCTTTTGGCTGGAGCTGTGCAAAAGAGGGGCAGAATCCTAGACCCAGGTCCCAGGAGGTCTCCTTGTCCACCCCTCTGCTTGAAAGCAGGAACATGTATGTCTGAGCTGCCTTTGACAGCTGTTTGTGTAATCTGTTCTTTAAAATCTCTCATGATGGAGATTTCACAGTCTCCCTAGTGGCCTCTTTTGGCTACTTAACTACCCTCACAAGTAGAAAATTTTTCATAAACCTTCTCTGCTGAAAATTACGTGGATTTAAGAAGATAAGCATGGCTATGTTGCTGAGACCAAGGGCTCAGCTGCCGCAGCATCTCTGCATAGCAGTGGCCAATAGCAGAGGCTTCACAGAAACACACAGCAGCAGGACAAGGATGCAGGAATAATCCTGCCACTGGACTTCTGTAGCCTGAAGTTCAGGAATGTTTTGTTGGTCTGTCTGCAAGAGGCTCAAAGCACAGTTCCCTCTCCTCTGTGTAAGAACCATTTCCGTAGTGGGAAATGCTTTTCATACAGCTACAATGCCTTCTCTTTTCTAGATAAAGAAAGTCCAGATTCCTGCCCCTTCCTCCTTGGTCAAGTTTTCTAAACCTTATAAAATTTGTGTCGATGTCTCATTTCATTTGACCTAAAACTCCTTTAATAATCTTTTAGGAGGATAGACTGGTTAGCTGTAAATCTCATAGTGTATTACACTTTGAACTGGCACAATCTTTTCTATTGTTGATGAGTTTTGGGCAAATCTGGTTTGAAAGGAAAGGATTAAGGAGCCATAAAGAGAAGAAACAAGAAGATAGGGCTAATACCCTAGCCCAAGCAACATCCTGAACATGGAGAGTCCCATGGCCTGCCTCCTGCACTGGATGCTCATGGATGATGTGCATGAGATACACAGAAGCTGCCCTGTAGAGCAACCAGCCGTAGCACCTCTTCCTCAGAGTAGCACAGAAGAATTGGGCAGTCATTCTCCCTTAGGGCCCAGAGATATTGCATTCCTACTTGCATGGTAATACAGTTTTCAGAGGAGGAATGGAGAATTTGCACCCAAACCCCAGCCCTTATATTATTCCCTGCTGTGCTGTAATGAGAGTTGAAGGATATGTGGATTTGTATGGGGTTTGGCTCTGACTCCGAGTGTTGCAGTGCCAGCTTACTGGGAGATTTCATTCTTTGGCATTTCCTTCTGGCTGGCTCAGTGTGCTGGTTGTTCTGCATCCTCCTCTGAGAAGCTCAGGTCTCTCACAGTATTACGTGGGGAACTGTGGATCTGTCTGTGCCCTGCAGTGCAAGTCCTTACAGTGACGCTTGAGTCATTAAGCTGCGATGAGGCAAAGTTGCCAGTGCCTCTTGGACCAAGGACAGAATCCTCTTCGCCGTCTTTCACTTGGCAGTGTAGACAGATTCTTGAAGCTGAAAAATGGGGTAGCTGTTTTAGCAGATGCTAACACAAGCACTTGGCTAGCAGGCTATGCTAATGTGGCTAACTGGCTTCCAGAGTGCAAGCACTCTGCCACAGAAATGACCCAGCATGTTTAGAAATTCCTGAGGAGCCCCTCAGTGCGGTGTGCCATGGGTACATCGACAGGCAGCTTCTGCAGTGCCAGACACTCTGCAGCTGGGTGTGGGGATGGATTTTGTGCCTTTACCCAGTGAGCTGTACTTTTGTTAACCTACTGGGTTCTTGGCTAATTTTACATGCATCTGTGTGAATTAATTAGCCCCTGATCTGTAATCAGGGAGGGCCAAAGAATACTCTGGAAAGACCGAGGTAATGGAAGATTGCTGCCATTGCCCGTGTGATGGAAGATCATTGTTGGAAAGATTGACGAAAAGAGCTCAGGTTCTTGATGTTTATGTGGGAAGCACATAGGCAAGCTGCTCAAATCATTACCATCTGCATTATGAACAGACCCCAGAGCATTAACCTGTTCTATTAGTTGCCTATGCCGGAAATACTGTTTTATGTTAGCAAAGCTGAGGTACAAATCCTTCTTATGCATAATGCAGGACATTTTATACATTCGAAAGGAATGCAATTTGAAACATTTTGAATGGAAACATTCTCTGCTGAATTGTTTTATTGTGATGAAAAATACCCCCAAGAAACAGTGACGTTAAAGATGCCGAGTCTTTGGAATTCAAGAAAGTTTGGAGTGATAAAATGCACCTTGATTTAAGATTTTCTGCATCTCCGTTTTGGTCTATTTTAAAGATTAAGAAAGAGGAAAAGATTAGTTTGGCTTTTTAAAGGGGAATGGCAATGGTTAGCTCTTTATATAGTGGTTTTTCTCTGTGGGCCACCCAGTCTTTCACTAACAGTAATTTAACTTGGAAACCTCAATGTGAGGAAGGGAAGCTTTAATAATAATCCTCATATTCATGCAAAATTCCATGCCTTCAAAAATGGGGAAGGAGGGAAAAGTCAGCTGGAAGTTGTGAAAGATCTCTTTATCTGAAAAACATTCCTTTTATAGCTTCTCTTCCTTTGAAGAATCTGCAGCTTTCCAGAACGGGGGATAGTCAGGTTTCTGTAGGACAAAAGAAGAGTGTGCACCTGGGCTTTTGTCTGCAGACAACTGAGATATTTTTTTCCCTTCGGCCAATATGACTCCCTTAAAAACTTGGGGATGCAGTCTGTGCAGCTTCACACTATGCCCTGCCACACAGGATGGGAACCAGGATGGGGAATGGTACTGTTTCTGGCATCACCAGCTCCTGCAGGGATTTCTTAGTGCAAATCTTTGGCAACCAGATTATGTTTTGGAAGTGATTCTTTGATGTCTTCTTATTGAGCGCCCCGGGGCTTTAACTGTGTGTCTGTTCTCTGCTGGAGATGGGAAGTATTTTCTCTTTTCCATAGCTCAGAATAATTCCTGCTTTTCCCTTTGTATCAGCTGTAAGAGAAGTGGCCCAGAGAGATTCAGATGTGCATCCGTAGCACAGAAAAAGGCTCAAGCAGGTTGGCAATAATTTTTCTTATTCTGGTCCCTGGAGTGATGTCTGGAATCTGAGGTGATGGTCATGGCATAAGAGCCTCAAGACAAAAGAATGATCTGTTGATTTTTATTTTTATCCAGTGTTAATTCTTCATGTTTTTATATGGAGAATTATAAGCAAGGAACTTCTTTCTGTCACAGAGCAACCCTCCCAAAAGCATTTGAATATAGCTAGATTCATAAATAAATGGCTTTTTAAGTGCACTTATTCCTCCTGGGAGTGGAGGTGGATTCATAAGCAGATCACAGAAATCCATTTCTGCAACTTTCAGAAAAAAATTGGCACTATGTATATTGCAAGAAGAGTAGGGCTGAGTCCAAGTGACACAGACTGACATACTGGTGAGAGATCCCAGCTCTTTCGTAGCTAATTCTTGAAGAAACCTGCTTGGAGAGCAGAGACAGCAAGTGAGGAAGAGCTGTGTGGATGATCAGCAGTGCAGCACGGTTCCTCATCCTTGGATATTTACGAGTACGGATCTTCTGTTAGTGCATATCTTCAGCTTCCAGCACTGGGATTTCTATGACTCACAGGATATCATATGGATATACTTTTTTTTTTTTCTTTTCTTTTTATTTTTTTTAATCTCCCCCAGCTTGGGAAACAGAGTTCCATATGAAATGTGTCTGTAAAACATAAGCAAGAAGTTTTTCCACTGCCAGCCTGTGGTGGGGTTTGGCCTGAGTGTCCTCAGTGGTATGTCCAAGGTAGTCTGAAGATGATATTTGCAGGATGAAAGTGAAGGTGGTAGATACTGTTTTGTCATCAAAATGGGAAGAGGGGGTTTGAATGATTTGGCTTTGAAAAAGTCTTGGGGCTGAACAAATTACAAGAACAGACCCCAAGGTTTCTGGACTTTCAGTTTTCAAGAGAATGCTTAACCAAAATTTCCTGGCAGTTAAGTACTTTATTAAGTAGGTTTTCACACATTTCACCATTAAATAGTGTGTGTTTATAGCTTGTTCACAACATTCACAATGTACTTTTGGCCAGGAATTATTTTGTACCCATAAATCACACAAGTTCATTTCATAAAGTGAAAAATGCTGTTTGCTAATTGAGCAGTGCACTAAACAGGATTTAGCAGTAGCACCTGTGGAGCATCCCCAGGAGTTAATCCTTCACGTGTCTTGGTAAGGAATTATTAGCAGACTGCAACAGGGTGAAAAGCATCCTGTATCAATCCACATTGTAAAATTCCTCCTACTTTGGGGAACAAATTACAAGATAGGTGTTACCATAGGTACTAGTGGCTGTATTGACAAGGTCTCAGTTTTACTGCTGAAATAGGGCACTCTAAAGAGCACCGCTTAGTTTTAGACATTTCAGACATGATCAGCAGAAAAGTGGTTAATGTGCTGAGAGCTGGAAAAGAGATTATGGTTAAATGGAGCAAAAATTGCCATTTTGTACCTGACTCTTCACAATCCTGCCTTCGTTTGCAGCTGTATTGTGTCATCAAACCATGAGCAATCCATGGGGTTTCAGCTGCATGACTCCCATTAATTTTAATCAGAGTCAGGAGAATAAACTGCTGAGCAAAGCACTCTGAAAATGTACCCCTCCGCTCTTAACAATTATATTACTCTGCTTTGTGTGGTGGGCAATCTTTAGGAGGCAGAGCCTGAATGCTGCATCATTTCAGTACCTGCTCTTTGTGCATAATGAAATCAGCACCGTTTGCAGCCTACTCCCTACTACAGTCGACAACTGATTTCACTACACAAATGACCAAATGATTGACTTCAGCATTTCTCTCCATGAAACAGATACAGATCTTTCAGGGATATATCAGCTGTGTTTTACAGGATGGAAAGACTGTTAAGGAATATTCAGTGATGTAGTCTTTTAATTTAAGTTGTTGCCAGGATACTATCAAGTTACAGAGGATGACTGTGACTGTGGCAGTTCTAGTGCTAAAGAGATGAACAAATAACAGCAGTCAGAACCAGTGCCATGTGTTTAAAGCTAGAGCAGAAGTCCAGGTGCAAGCTGATAAGTCCCCACTGCCATATTTCCACGAACTATAGGAGGCATGCAAACCCTGAAATGGTCCATGCAAACAGCCCTGCAGCAGTCAGTCTGTGAGATGCTGAAAATCCTCATCCCTCATTAGTGTCACTGACCGAGAGATGCTCAGTGCTGCTCAGAACCACAGATAGGCAGGGAGCATGTAGAGCTGGCATCTAGCCCTCTCACTGTATATGTGCTTTCTGGCTTTTATGCCCAGGCTCAATTGTTCTGAGTAAATAACCGCCCTCGTTTACAAATCTGCATTCTAAATAATTTCTGCAGCATTCAAACATGCCCCAACCTTTTACATGACCCTCAAAGTGCAGATAAAACCGCAGAGATTTCCTGTGGGAACTTTAAAAAACAATAACCACAAACTCCTCTGAAGGACAGATAAAAATGTGGTGAAAGTTTCATTAGCAACAAACTCCAGCTCTTTTAGTTGCACTAGCAGCCATATTTTTTGTTCGGCGGGACAGTTTTTGCACAGATGTCAAGTTTTGCTACTTGAGGAATGTGGAAATGAGAACAGAGTTTTCAATGCATTCGGATCAGTAGGCATAATCAGGTCTTAAGACTACCCTTCCTTATCCAGATAAACAGTAATTCTTTACAATGATTTCTGAAGTGTACCATGTTCCCATTTTCTCAGACATGCAGTGCTTGTAGTGGGAACCATTGAAAAGCGTTGTCCTGCATTATCTGACGGATTTTGAAGGAAATGAAGCAAATCTGCTTTACAATACATTGTTCCTGCAAGGAAGGATCTCACAGAATCTAATCTTTTTTTCATTCATTTTTTAGTGTAGCCTGCACAAGAGGCAGCTCTTCAGCATCATTTGTATGATAATAGCATTGTTTTGTCCCAAATATGGTGCACATCTCAAGGACCTCCATAGTTACATCACGGGGATTGTTCAGTCCAGACAAGGGAGAGGCAATTGTGGAGGGAACAAGCCTAAACACAGTGAAGTGGATTTCAAATATTACCGTTAAATCGTTACATTAACTTTTTCAGCTGCCACCAAAGAGCCTTTTCAGCAAGAGGGACATTTGGCTTCCCATGGAATTTCTGCCAGACCAGTGTACACTGAGCTTTTCCGAGAGACTTAGTCTCCTGAATGTCACCTGTCTGCCTAATCCTGGACTGCAATAGAGCTTTAGGCAGTCAATAAATACTTAGTCTCAAAACAGAGTTCCTTTATAGTGTGCATGGGTAATTAAGGATAAACTTCTTGGAATTTTGAGGTGAAGTGGGAAGTCACTTAGACCTTAATGTAGTTTAGGTCTAGAGCTGTCTGCGGTGCTGTGCCTGGCCCCCACAGCCATTCCAGAGGGGTCTGTGCTTCCCATCTGAGAGCCATGACACCCCAGGGTATGTTGCAAGCTCCTAAATACCCACGTGAGAGCAACCACAAACTAATTTATTAACTATTTTAATCATCTATAGGGCTAGGAGGGCTCTAAAGCCTGCAGAATGGATTGGTGTTTGAGATTGAGGTCCTATGGGGAGATTGATTCCATTTGTTTTTTCTCTGTGGATTATGCAAGGAGCCCAGGGAAACTGGCCTCCTAATTTAGGTGCTTTGCTGGGATGCCAAAAGCTGGCAACACAAATCCCCCAAGCGCCATTTAGAACAGTGCCTGGGCTTCCACAAGTGAAACTAAGTGCTGTTATGACTCTATAATGAGTAGTTTTCTATAATACAGCAAATGGTTTGGCATGGATGCTTTAATTATAAAACTGAACCCACTTTTCCTCTTTGCAAAATATTAATGAATAGCTCATGAAGTGCTTGTTGTGACTGGTTGTGTAACATTCATGGTCCTCTCAGTGTGATGAGTTTGCTGTGAATATTCAAAGTTCACCCTTGCTATTGTGCTGCAAAGCCATATGAATTGAATAGAATGAAATTTATTTTATGTGCCTTTATCAATCCAAAACATGTATTGCTCTCAGCTAGTTGAGTAGGCCCTATCCATAGAAAGAGTTAGACACTGCCCAACTGATCCACCTTCTCCTTGAGGAGAACATGAAATAGTCAAAATGGGTAGGCCAAATAACACTCTGGAGTGTTTTTGCATGTTAGGTGGGTTAGATTAAACATGTGGGCTTTAATTCTATGTCCCACCCTGATATTTTTAGGGCTGTTTGAAGTGCCCTAGGGTGTTTTGCCTTGCCTCTGTCTGGCCTAGTGAGATGCATTTCCCACAGCCCCTGTCACCAGTGCCTCCTTCTGGGCACCTCAAACTGCCCTGGGTGCTTACAGAGTGTGGCAACTGAATACCTGAACAAATGGTCCTCCGTTGTCATGGACAACGAAATGGAGATTTCCTTACTGATCAGGTGCACGTGTTTACTCTGGGTTGTGCTCAGTTCCCCTGTAATTTCTGTTGGTTCTATTCTCTTTTGCTCTTGGATGAAACCCACCTCCTATGCAGAGACCTGCACCTGGACACCTACACATAAATATCTGCATTCCACTCTTGCCTTTTGGGGGGAATTAAGCTGAATGAGACGAATGTGATCCAAGGCTGAGAAAAAAAGACTGTGAGAAAAAAAAAAAATTCCTCAACTCACATCAAACTGGAGCATATCTCCTTTCTTGGGGGGAGATGCAGGACCCCAAAACAAGATGATCTGCTTCATGGTGGCATGACTAAAATGTGTAGCCAACTAAAACCACCCATTGCCTATATAGTTGAATCCTCTTATTTTTAAATGAGGTCAATTTTGAGATGAAAAAGTCATTTTGAAATAAAAAATGCAAAAGATTCCTTTTGAAAGTGTTGAAATGAAATGTGCCATTTTGCAAGTTTCATTCCTGTTTTTTTAAAATGAAATGTCAAATAAATGCAAATCAAATTTACACAGTTTCTATCGTGTGAAAACAACACATTTTATCAAATCTATTATTCACCTATATTTTCAGGATAGATCCTTATCTGATGTGTGAGCAGGCAACTTATAAAACTAGCACAGTGTGAATTCATTTGTAAGAGGAAGATTACACCTCATTCCCTGTGACTCTTTACGTTCTAGAAGAATGATTGAAAATTCAGCTCCCATGGTATTTGTGTTAAAAAGTTTGGCTATATAATGATTTTTACTGAATAGACTATGAATGGAAAATAATTTTGATTTCTAAGGAAATAATTTTGACTTCTAAGGACATATTTTTTGACTGTGTTTGTGCTTGAATTGAAAACGAAAACGAGCTGAACTTGGCATACGAGATAAAGACAAGGTCTAGTTCTCCTACTTCATGTGTATAACTTTAGATTATACTTTAGGCTGCTGCTTAAATGATCCTTCCGTAGTAATTGTCCAAGTATTTATAAGGCTGTCTTCTATGTAGATATTTGGGAATGTTTTTGAAAAAACTCTAAAAAGTTATGTAGTCCATCTGTATTTGGTCACTTGATTTGGGTACATAACCTCTCTATTGAAGTCTTCACTTTTTCGTATTTGCTATTTAGGGACCAGAACACTTAGGAGATCTGCCTCATCATAGGCCCAGTATTTAAAGCTCAACATAGGAGCCAAGATCATTGAGCTGAATTCTGTTCTAATTGCCTAATGACATTGCTCCCAGACCACTGGTGAGGGTTAGGGATAGAAGGACTATAGACACCTACAGGAGGAAAAGAAACTGGAATGAAGTTTCTGCTGATGTGCACATCATTTTCTTAAGTGTGGCCTAAAACATCAGCAGGCAGGGACCAGTGCAGGAATTAGGTTCCTATTTTTGGCAGTGATTTCTGAAATTATGACACCATAAGGCTCAGGTTTTGTGCCTCTCCTTCAAGAGCAGCCAGACAGCCAAATAGGTCAGACTATCTGGGCAGTGGCACTGCAAGACTGGAGGCTCAGATGGAGTGAATTCACACCTCCTGCTCAGGGAGCTGGTCTCACTGCAAGTACAGAGAGTGTCTCTGATGCACATGCTCACAGTACCCACGGCCTCCAGCATCCTTAAGACACCACAGATTTCTTGAGTGAGTTTCCTATATGACTTTGGACAAGTCATACTTTAGTTTCCTCATCTGTAGGCTGGGGATTATGTTGCTGGAGTGAATGGAGGCGAAAATCATTGATGTTTGTAATTTGTGTTGATATTCTCTGAGGGGAGGCAGGCACAATAGAAGTGCAAATAAATTGTTGTGACTGTTTAGTATTTCAGTAAATGGAAAAACTCTTCAAAGCAGAGTTCAGAGCAAGTACAATAGAGTGGAAAATTACATGTGCAGAGATAAGAAAGACGACTGAAAGACGTGAGGAAGTAATTTCATTTCAGTCATTCTCATAATCAATGAGATGTGTACATTTATTTGCCAGTGTGGATTATAATATTAGCAATGAGTCTTTCAAGAAAAACAGTATTGCATTTGGGCAGACAAGGCAAATTTGTAACAGGTCCAAGTTTGGTCACAAAAGTTTCCACTTCTCTTTCCATGCCTGTTATTTACAATTGGGAAGCAGAGCTACACATTCCTCTGGGAAGAGACAGCTGAGCAGGCTCCTGACTTTAAGATGGGCCCACAACTTCCTCATGAGTCTGGCTACAGTGGGACCAGGCATATGACAGCTTGGAGAAACTAGGGATGCTTGGAGTTGTGTGTGGGTGGACATGCTGGGCTGAGACCATCCCTATGCACGTGGGTGGAGGGCACATGGATCAAGGAGCTTGTCATGACCATCTCAGGTCTGACCACCTCGAGGTGGGTGAACACAAGCTTTCTGGACACTGAGGGGGGTGAGCATAACTCTGTTGAGTGTGAAGAGGGAGGCAACTTCTTCTTGGGCCATGATGTTGAAAGCCCTTTGGTGAGGAGGGACTGGTCTGGTGACAATGCAGGAGGCAGGTTCAGGGAGTGAATTATGAGAACCAATTCCTTGTGGACAGGTTACTCACATTTGTTGTGGTCATCATTATTCCTCTACTTAAGAGAGTATGCATTTCTAACAGGGCTGAGCAGGGTGTCTGTAAGGGCAGTTTGAACACAAAAGCCTCCATCTACATACCTGTGACTGTGCAAATGGCCATTTGGCAGCTTATGGGAAATGAATTATTTTTCAGCCTGGCTCTTAGAAGAAAGGTTATCCTCACGTCGGCATTGTCCCTGTAATGCTTTGCGATGTTGGGCACGTCAGCAAACACATCAGGGAAGAATGAATGACTATTACTCCTATGAGTATATTTCCTCAAACTCAGCATTGACACATACCATGAACTAAAGTCCTTGTCCTGCTCTTACATATGCTGCGTCATTTCTGTCCCTGAGCAAGCCTCCTAAATTCCCAGATTGTCATTCTCGCAATTCTAATGAGCAGTTACTCCCCTTACAGAGAGACACGGCACTGAACCAGACCCCAGACAGGAGTGTAAGCAAACAGGACCTTAGAGATTTCGATTGGGTCTATATATCTGGCAAGTTCCCCTTCCTCAGTTTCAGTGCTCCTACCTTTGACCTGGAAGAAGAATTGGTTAGAAGCACTAACTGAAAACTGAAGTCTCTCCTATATAAAAGACAATAGAAAATATTCCCATCTGCGGTAGGTTATAACAGCTCTAGGGCAGTGGGAAGATGATGGTGCACAGCAGGACACGATACGCGCTAATTTTTAACACCTATGTATCACAAATGACAGGAGACAGAAACCTTGAGTGAAGAAACGATGTAAAGACGAAAAGAATGGAAAGAATAAAGCAAATCCTAAACCCCTAAAAGGCTCATACCTGAAAGCTGTATGAAATGGTAGAGGAGGTTAGCTGTGCTGAAGAATGAGGACAGAAGTAATCTGAGCTGTGATAATACAGTATTAGGTTATTTAAATAATCTGTTTAATTCTTTTTAATTTGTGGGATCTTTTTCTTGGAAACTGGGGTCCTTTTGACACTAAAGGAGTGCTAGCCGTCCTTAAAGAGCTGACCCTGCCACAAAAGGGACTGCTAAGAAAAATTGAAAACAGCCTCTTAACAATGGATGCTTCAGTTATAGTGTGGAAGTGTTGGAAAAGCATGTCTCAGGACTTCCAGAGAGCTGCTGCATAGAGCTGAAAAGCGATTAAGGCTGGCAAATCACTGTATAGTTTTGCACTGCCAGTCTTGAGACTGCCTCAGTAATGGTGTGACTTACTCAATTCAATATAGCCTTGAAAAGGGACCTCTTGAGCTCAGAAATGCCGTTGTGTAGACCACTCATTTGCCTTGAGGGGATTGTCACAACATTTCCATGGCAATTGCTCCTGTAAGCTGAGAAACGTTTAGGAGGCTGCCATAATATAGAAGCTGGGTAGTATGTCCTGGCTTGTGTGCATGTATGTGTGTGAGACAGAACGACTGTCTAATGGAAGATCTATGCATCTGACCTACCAACGTAGCTGAGCTGGCTGAGGGGCTTTTCCCTGTGCTGTAAAGATCTGCTTTTAGACCGCTTGCTAAGCTTTGAGTGGGTACATTTGCAGAAATCTGGATTGTTTTCTGAATTATTTGTCAGCAGAAAAAGTGATCAAAATGCATGAGATAATGTATTCAAAATGTGTAATTTGACTATTTTGGAAGAAATTATGCTTTTGAAGTCACCAATGTAAGCTTAATGCAGACAAAATAGAGCTCTCAGTGCCACCCCTAAAGCCCTCTTCCTTTCCTCTGCCGCTGGGCATCAGACTTTTCTCACCTGTATCCTTCCTCCAACTCCCAATATACAGGTCATGTTAAAATCTTTCTGCTTCTTCCTGTAAAATATAGTGGTCCTTTCCCCTCCTCCTTGCCACTAATTGTTTCGCAGCCATGCCCTAGTCACCTCTCATTTCACAAACCATCATTGTGTTTAGACAGCTCAGGAGGATTTCTGAAAATTTAGTGTAAAATAGTGCTGGATTGGAATTTTGGGTCACATTTTCAGGAAAACCTTAGCCATGGTCCCAGTCTGCAGCTGTGCACATTGAATAGCTGCATTTCTGGAGTATTGTAGGACTTGGCTTCTGCCCACCAACTGACCTGAGCTGGAATCACCAACAGTTTGTGGCTGCAGGGAGGTGGGGCAACATGGACATTGCTGCATCCTGAATATACCAGCCAGGTCCCTGGAGCAGGCTCCTGTGGCAGCACTGAAGGAGTCTGGTCTAGTTTGTGGCTGCACTTCAGCTACACAGGCAGGGAAAAGAATGAAATCTTATCTAGTGGTGCTATCTGGTTCTATGGTGCTTTTTATTGCGTATACAGTATACTTGTCACCTTATTGCTGCTATTGCCATGTGCAAAGGCTGTTGTCACCTGGCTGTGGTTTGTGGCATATCAGATCCATTTCCTCTTGATCTGATGACCAGCTGTATGTTTGGCAAGGAAAAAAAATAGCTGGGATGTTTGGCTGTCTTTGAGAAACTGCTTTGCTATTATTTTCTTAGCTCTATGCTTGGTGCTTCTTTCCACTTCACCATGCAAAAGTGTTGCTTATCGTGGCCCACCTGGCCAACTTCAGAATGGCTTAACTGTGAAAATGTGTGAAAAACCCCTGTACTATCAGTGCTTTTCTTTCTGGTGGTAGATGGTGCTGAGAGGAGAAACAAATAGGCAAAGGGCTGTGCCAGCTGGGAAAGGAGTGAGCTGTTTTACATGTCAGCAGGACATAGGACAAGGAGCCACTCCCTTCAGTTACGGCAAGCGAACAGTATGATCAAGATTTAGAAGGATTTTCTAACTGGAAGGACAGACAAATACCTAGGAGAATGACTGGGGATAAAAGCATCTTTAAGGCTGGTCAAATATCTGTGAAGAAGAACACAAGGCCGTTTGTGCTGTGCTGCTGGTTCTGGTCTGAACAGCCTCTTGTCGTGCCAGCGGTCCTGTCCTCATCCTGTTTGTGAGTCCGTCTCACATCTGGTAGCTCAGCAATAAGTTTTTCCTTTTTCTGACTTACATCAGTTCCAGAATTAGATTTAATGCTGAGCTCCAGCTTCATTCCTAAATTTTGCTAATTGCCACTTACTGTCTTATGTATGTTCACAAGACATCTTGGTTTGCTTTTTTCATCAGTTTATACCTCTCAAGGATCCAAATACTAGTAGCCTGACTAGTCATGATGCTTTTTACAGTGACCTACCTTGGTGTTCTGTATTTCTAACCTTGAATCTGTCCCAACTGGCTTTAAATGCAGTTTCCCAAGGCTTTTTAGAGTATTTCAGAATTGACCGAAGCAATCAGATGTGTCATGGAGAGCTCAAATTGTTAACAGTATATTGATGGTTGAAAGTTATTTCACCTCTCCTTGATGACTGCAAAGAAAATTCTTCAGAAAGGGAGTCCTGAAATATTCGTAAAACTCTTCAGGAAAACAGTGTGTTCCTATTATTTAACCAGTCACTGTCAGATGACCTGATATCCCACATCAGAGAGCAGCATAGAATTTCTGCTTCCTCTGTTGACATTTGCAGAAGCTCATCAAAGGCAGTTCATTTCTGCTTTCTCTGCTGCAATCAGAAGAAAACCTTCTCATATTGAATATCACAGTGCAACCAGCCTGGATTTGCATTGTGTTTCAGGGTATATTGACTTTTCACTGTGACTTCCAAACCACCTTCTGAGATTTATTTTCTGTAAGTGGCTTGGACACAGACCTCTGGTTGCTCCCTGAAACTCACTGTAACATACAGAGTATATTCATTCAAAATTTCTTCTTATCTTTCTGATTGAAACACGCAGTCCAACAATCCTGTTTCTCAGAAGTGTTGCAGGGATTTGTTGTTACCCAGTTCTTTTTGTATTTTTGGTGGGGTTCTAATTCATGGTGACCACTGCAAGAACGATTTTGTATGCTTTCTGCTTTGAAAAACATGCCCATTTTTTGTAGGTGTGTCTGTCTGTGTATGAATGAATGTGTATATTTATTTCCAACTGGAATCAAGACAGTATAAGGAATAAAAATCTTACATGACAAGCTCTCAGTCGCAGTAATGAACACAGATTACAAAATCAAATTAAAACCCTGTATGCTAGAAGATAGCATTAGGAACAATTTGACATTTATTGAACAACAGATGGTGATTAAAAGAATAAAACCTTGATTGTCTTGCTAAAAGCCAAACTTCATAGCTCTGTCTAAGGAGTGTCTAACATTTCAAATAAAACACTCAAGGCATCAATGAAATCAGGAAGATCAATCCAAAAGGGGTTTTTATATATGTTCTAATCAGAAGTGCGGTTAGTATCTCCCCTTCAAAAGTATCATATATTTAGCTAGGTAGTTTCCTGGAAATGAATCTTCTGCAGGAGAAGGTACAGACAGTAAAAAAAAGACAGACAGGATGTGTGTTAAACTCTATTAAATGAGGGGTGAATGGAATACTTTCTTTTCCTTCTACTCTGTGTTTTCAGTGCACTCCTGCTTTCCTTAGAAAAGGATGCAGTGTACAGACCTGCCTTTCAGAGTGGGAACCCCATGGCAGTGGGGAAGTGCCTTTGTCAATCATGCTGGCGTGAATAGGGGGCAGTGACACACTCTCCAAAATTATTTGTTAGCCCGTTCTGTCCTCTTTCTCTTGCACTATACGATTAAGTGCTTCTCTCCAAGGGGTGCCTGTGAGCAACCGGAAAAAGGTGTTTAATCAGTAACTTTGTGTCACCGATCCCAGAGGTTTGTATCCTGCCTGTGAAGGAATACATGAAAGATGAGAAGCAGTCTATTGCCAGAAGACTTATACTCACTTTCTTGTGGAGAGTGGGTGGATGTACATTGTATCAGCCAGTGGTCTTGGGCAGGTGGTCCCGTTTTACTTCCAACCAGTGTATCCCGCCTGTCTGATGGCACTCAGAGATTGTCTGCTCTGAATGCTCCTTCTGGCTGAGTCTGTCAGCGGACACAGACTGAGATATGCTGAATTTATATTTATAGGATCAGTTATGAATAATTTTGCTTCATCTCGTTACCTTTGTGCTAAACAATTTATCACATTTTTGTGTGAAATCACTGTGGTGCTCTTAGGAGTGATATACTGATAATTAGCAATAATTGCTAGACATATTCAGCTTAATTTTTTCATTGTTCTGGCTGTGCATCCTTCTCTCTATGTGTAGTTGTCATGACATCTGTTGATGGATGAGTTTTGTTTTATTCTTTCTATCTAAAGCCACTCTGCACACTTCAGACTTGTTTGTTGTCATGTTTTTCTTTGCTCAGACCATTCTGCTTCTCTTGTATCAACCATACTCCTCTTTTACCTTCAGCATTTTCACCTTTCCTTTCTCTCCTGTCTCGGCCTTGATTCTGTGTTCTCTGTGTTTCATTGACTGGGCATAATGAATTTTCAGTCGTCATTCACAGATATTTGCTCTGCCAAACCAGTTTAACAGATTGCACTTGCTGTGTCTAGGAACACTAGCCAACAGCACAGTCCAAGAGAATTGATGACACAAGATATTTCTTGTTAGAAATACCCTCTCAAGATCTTTGGAAGTCAATGACTATTAAAGTACAGAGACAGACAGCAGGATCTTGAAAAGGATGGAGATGCCCATGGGTTGAGACAAGGAGAAAAAAGCATATGCAGTAATAGTACCTTGGGATGGGCATCATGGTAAAATGGCTGGATATTTCTCTGGAGCAATGATACCTTTCTACTAACTATCAGGGTTGGCTAAACAGCTGTCTCAAAGTAGATGTTTATGTAATAGGAAGTAGAGTATGGCCATGAACTGGAGCACAAGACATGGGGGTTTTAAATTCCGTGTGCCAGCATCACTCAGTTTCACCAAAATATTTACATTTTTTGGTTAACAGAATTCAGAGTTTGTTTTTTTAGCGGAAGGTTTGGATTTTTTGTGTTTGTTTTCCTTTCTTTTTTTTTTTTCATAACATTGTAGGCACATTCAAGTCAACATCTAATTGCAAATTAGAATGTGACTTTGAGAGTAAGAAAGGCTGATATAAATATGTGGTACTTTAACACCGGAATAGGACTCCAATGAAAAATCTGAATACAGAGTAGAAGTATACTGACCTTGATCTAAAGGGCTTGAAAGATGTCTGAAAGGAAATTGTTAATTTAATTAATTTTAATTTTAAAAAATTAAGGAAATTGTAATAGTACCTACTTATAAGTGATACAGAAAGCAAGAAATAAACAGTGAAATTTGGAAGAGGAATACTGTGGAGAGAGAAAGGTTACCTGGAAGTGCTGGTAAATGGAACATCTGACGAGTCTGGGCACTGAATGCTCTGAGTCTGCCTCAGAAGGTGCAGGATGGCTAGTGAAAGATGGAGAAAGGCAGAGAGGATGAAATTCTTGCAGTGCTCAATGGGAACTTGAGGATTCTCTGTTTTCAGAGCTATTCAGATATCAAGCCCATAGAAAATCTTGGGCCCTGAGCTAGGTCAACCCTGGCTTTAGCAGGGTGTCACATGAGATTATTTCAGAGGTGCCTTCCAACTTCAGCTGCTCTATTATTTTGTACCTTTTTTCCCAACTTCAATTATAGAAATGCAGTTTCTTTTTCTTTTATTTGTCCATCCCTAAGGGGCACAAATTCTTTTCATTGGCATAAAGTGCACAAAGACCTCCTGCTGTTATCCTGTAAAATATCATATTGAAAACATAAACTAAGGAAAGCTTCTTTACTGTAGGGTTAACACTCATTCATTGGTAGAAAATAGTAAAAGAAGACAGTAGAAAAAGGAAAACATTTTATTTTGCTGATGTTTGCAATAGGTAATGACAACATCAGCAGTGAGAACCTATTAAGCTACTTCAAATTAGTATCTGATCTGCTTTAAAAATACACTCATTATCAGTTAATTCATTAAGGGTATTTGTTGAGGTTTATAACATATGAAACAAAAATACCTCATTTGCAAGTAATTAATACAGAATTACTTAAGCAATACAGTTTCACAAATGAAATACTTATGTTTGAATTTCTTTTAATCCACTTGAAAGAGATACTTAGATCTTTAATCACCAGCTAAATTAGATATGTTTTGTTAATTACCTATCAATCAATATTTTGGTTCAGCGTCTACATTGCTCAAGAGACGGGTACACAGTTGAGACAAGAGCTTTTATTTTCATTAAAAATACTTTATTAGTTTTCCTTGTGCAGCTGGCATTGAGGGTGTTAACCAATTCAATTGTCCAATAATTCAAGGGAGAATTATTGTGTTTATTTATTTATTTCTTGCTGTGTTTTAAGTAAAAGTCATGGAAGATCTGGTCATTTATTCCTATGCAGTGAAAACTTCACGAGTAATGCACTTCTTTCAAAAATATTATTGAGACAACATTGCATTTAATCTTTGATTTCAAGCCTGAAACTGAATGGGGTCGCAATCGTGTGGAACCGCTGATTCTGCAGAGACAACTCCCACCCTACAGAAGCACACTCGTGAGTCTGGGTGATCCACTACATCCTCAGTTTCTGTAAGGTGCCCTCAGCACCTGAAGAGGCCAGACTGTATCATTCACTAGACTTTTGGCATACTTTGGAGGAGAACTGGGAAGGAGAGATCCTGGAAGGTTAAACCACCATGTTTGGCCAGAAATTGCCTTTGCTGTGGTTTGAGCTCCAGCACTCAGTAGAAATCCTGTTTTGTTTCTCTGTTCCTGTGGTTTGAGCTCCAGTACTCAGTAGAAATCCTGTTTTGTTTCCCTGTTCAGAAGGAAAAATGGATCTTCAGATAAAAAGTGGGCCAGAATGTTTCTTTAAAAATTATTCCAAGTTATTCTCACCTAAGCTTTAAATATCTACCAGTCTAAAACCAGGGATGAGAATTATGTTAATGTCTGACTTGAAAAGCACTGAAAAACCAGTGTTAATAATGAAATGCTGACACAACTTTATCTATAGCCCTTCTAGCAGAGCAGTTATAATACGAAAAAGTAAGGTTCAATAATATGCAAGGCAGAAATAGCAAATTATATTAGATGTGACATATTAGCCATAAGGCCTTTTCTAAACTACACTGAAAAAATTAGGACAAGGGTATGGTGGTATATTTCTCCCCAAAGCATGAGAAAGGCCTAACCCCCAGAGCATTCCCTCTGAACTTGTATTCTATTTCTAGCATGTGTTTTATTAACTTTTATTTTTGTTTTGCAGGCTAGACGCACAGCACCAACCTTAATGTCAAATTAGATAATGAAAAGCAATAGTCATCTTAAGAAAAATCATTCAAATAACTGTCATGTTGCATTATAGTTTTTGCTGCTAGCAAAAGCCTTAATTAAGTCTGCAGAATGGTTTCTTTTCTCATCTTCTGATTTCAAATGCTCTGAGCTTCTGAGGCAGTTTTTCTGTTAGAGCTGCATCTTTATGTTCTTACAGAAAGCATCCTATGCAAAGCATAGAGACATATCTAAAAAAATTAATAAATCTAGGAGGAGAGAGCTTCACATAGGGTTGTGACATTTATCAAGTGTTGGAAAAAAGTGAAAACTAAACTTTGAGTGATGCTAGATTTAATCTGGAATGATGAACAGAAGCCTAATATCTGCTGCTGATATACGGTGATTAACAAATCAGAACAACAGCAAGTGACACGTTATGTATGATAATCTGGAAATACGCTATCGAACTGATCCTGTCCTCCTCATGCTGCTGTGAGGTTACCCAAGCTGGGAGTAATCCCTGGCTGGTGCAGAACCAAGCTTACCCCAAGATAAATTTTCCTAAAGGAAAGAGCACTGGTGGATCATTGCTGCTTTGAGCAATCTCTGACTGAATCAGTAATTCCCAACAGGGAATCTAATTATGCCAGGGGCTGAAATGATGAGCACAGGCACCGGAAAGTGCAAGGAAAATTATGCTGCACCCGGGTGCTGAATCAAGCAGAGCACAGCCAGATCAGGAGGAATGGGCCTAATGAACGCATGCATAACAAATTGCAATTAATAGCACTAAAGGAGTCATTGGTGTGATAGGCACTACTTACTATAAATGCATTATTGGAATTAGTAAGTCGAATGTGTTTCTACTGCTTATGAATTTCCAACCATTCTCCATAACCTTTAAAGCTAACTCTCAGTCACGTGCTGTGCTTTGATTTCTATCATGAAGTGATCTCAGCATTCATGATCAATTCATGATTCTTTAGGGTTGGAACTGAAATGGAAGTGATGACTGAGGAAATTATGCATGAGCTGCAGACAGGCACTTAGTCCATATAACCAGACTAGAACTGTTTTTAGGTGAAATACTCAGAAATATGCTTCTTGGGGTGCCAGAACCCCTCTGTACCAACCCCTGAGGCCTGTAGACCCACTTCCAGAGGTCCAAAAGGCTTGCCCTTGCTAAAGCCCTCGGAGAGATCCTCTAGACCTGAGCACAAACTTTGGCCATGCAGGAGCCACGGTCTCTTCTGTCTGACACAAAATGTTTCTGGGTCTAGACATTCCATTTCCAGGTGTTCCTGTTTACACAATATCCTGTAGAAATGACAATGATTACGTGAGGTAGCAAGTTGCAGTGAGCCAGGCTCATATTTTTTTTCCACTGAATCTCCAGACTGAGTTTTCCCTTACTTTCTTAACTCCTGAAGTCAGCTGTATCTACTGCTCATTGCACCAGTGAAACCAACAGTATTCCTGTCTTAAGGCTTGACTGTGAAGCCAAGTATTGCACTTTTCTTCAGGCTATTACAACGGAGTATGACATTCTAAGATGATGTATAATATTGGCCTAAATTCCACTTCTGCAAGACTGAAACAGTAAAATTACATTTCCCCTCTGCTTTGCCCCTTTACCTCAGTGGTAAACTCTTTGTAACATAAGAACATAAAATTATCTGGCCAGTCCATCCTTGTGGGATCATGCACACCAGGGGAAATAGTGTCTTCCTGGAATTACACCGACATTTTGACAAGAGGCCTGATTACCTTAGTCCATCAAGAGGAAAACCAACTTGAAGAGCAGAAGCTTTCCACAGAAAATGAATATGTGGTCAAATGGAGAAGGAAGGAAGAAAAGTAAAGCAAGCAAGCAAAATACTTTAAAGAAATTTTCATGCTGTTTCTTGAACTTGGGTGCTATAAAAACTTACGTTTTGACCTGCTCTACAAAGTCACAGCAGAGCTGGAAGGAGGAATAAAGGGTCATGGCATGCCAAGCTGAAAGTGGAGTAGACATCCCCTAAATGCACTCGTGCTTGCTGCATCCAATAAATGGTGTGCTCATAAAGACCTGAGCTCTTCAGATTTATGATCTGTTTGCAGGGGAAGAATAAGCCAAATTTAAACCCTTTGGGGACATGTGGGCATATTTTCAAATTCCTTCCTTCCTTCCTGTCTTCCTGTCTTCCTGTCTTCCTTCCTGTCTTCCTTCCTTC